>CM060611.1:20461938-20839769 GCA_030578255.1 Tiaroga cobitis
TTATATCTTTTCTTATAATTAAGATCTTTTTCTAATGGTTAGAAGAGAACACTCCATTTCTCTTGACACCCTTCGTTGACCTTTGTTGTTGGTTAGAAACAGTAAGCACATGCAGTTAAGTTTCACAGATTTTCCTACACAAATTTCACTCTTTTTTCTTTTTTCACTCCATAATAAACAAAGGAAGTCAAATGCAGTTGTGCATACCCTACATCTATGGCACTAACTATTTTAGGTACTTTCCACTCATATAGCATTCAAACATTTTTATATTTAAGCATATATGGCATTACTTTAAAGGACAAGTTCGGTATTTTACACTTAAAGCCCTGTTTCAAGATCGTTTCTGATGAAATAGAACAGTTAAGATTAAAATTTGGACACATGCTGCTGTCCCGAGAATTTTCGGTTTCTGTGGTTGCACCCCCCCCACCTCCACAATGGTTGCATAGGTGCACTGGAACAATCCTTCCTAAAATGCATTAAACTTTAGTTTACAAAGATGTTAAACTCACCGAGTGGTCTGGGCTGTTCACTGAAATGTTCACACAAAAATCGCTACAAAAGATGCTTTCCAACAGGTTTTATCGTAGTTTTTGTCCAACTCTATTGACTTGACTTGGTACAAAAACTACGATAAAACCTGTTGGAAAGCATCTTTTGCAGCGATTTTTGTGTGAGCATATCAGTGAACACCCCAGACCACTCGGTGAGTTTAACATCTTTGTAAACTAAAGTTTAATGCATTTTAGGAAGGATTGTTCCAGTGCACCTATGCAACCATTGTGGAGGTGGGGGGGTGCGACCACAGAAACCGAAAATTTTCGGGACAGCAGCATGTGTCCAAATTTTAATCTTAACCGTTCTATTTTATCCGAAACGATCTTGAAACAGGGTTTTAAGTGTAAAATACCGAACTTGTCCTTTAAAAGCAAGCAAAATAACATTTCTTTAAAACAGGCAAATAGGAATATCAATATCCAAAACATCATTAATGTTTTTTGTTCCCTCACATTACTAATTATTACATTACATTATGTAAATTTTAGGCCTATTTTCAATCCAAAATGGCGCAATTATACAAAAGGTTATTAGTTTGCCTGATTATTTTTCTCGGTATTTTAACATTTCTATCCTAAAACTGCTGTAAAATATGAAATATTTAGTTTAGCTACTTACATCTTATCTCGCACTTTATGACTGAAGCGTCGCACTGCTCTGGAATTCGTGTTCAACAGCTTCTGTGAACATAATGCCCGCCTACTTTGATTTAATTGGTCTTCTCAAATATTTTGACATTGTCGATTGTATAGACCTCTCAGATGAGAAGATGTTCAATATACTTGCAGCACTAAAGTAGAGTTAATACTATATTAGTAAATTATTTCACAACCTTTATTATGTACACCGCATAAAAATACTGAGGTCCGGACCTCGGTGACCTCATAGCTGGCTACGGCCATGGGTACAGTACTGTAAAGAGCAAATACAGATCTTTCTAAATCGACACACTCCTTCCGAATGCCACCTAAAAATGTTCATTGTATTCATTGCGAAGGATGACATAGCTGCTACACACTTATCATGGTCAAGCTAAAAAGAAAGCAAACCAATGTATTCTTCCTTAAATCCATGTTGCTCTGGAGATAAAAAAAAAAATTCATCATGAATGTTTGAAATGCATGCTTGGAGAATTCAACTTTACAAGCACAGCAGAGCTTAATCCACCTGCTTACATTGAAACAAAAACATGCATCACTGTTGACATTTTGCTAGAAAACATTGCACAGTATGAAATATTGTAGACACAGAATGCATTGGCTTAATGTTAAGAATAAGCAGAGAAATATCGCTTCCCTCAAGGATCAGGTTGCCGGCGCCAACTAACCTGTGCGTTACGCAGAGGTGCTTCTCTGCCAGTGCCTGGAGACTCAGACTTATGTGAGTATGAATAATTAACTGTTTTTTTCAGACCATCGACTGGGATGGCGTACAGACAGGGAGTCCTGCTGGGTCTGGGTGTGGCTTTGGGTAGAGGAAGGAACAGCCCTGTGGTTATGATAGTGGCAGGTGAGACTGTGGCATATGGCCTGGCGCCAGACTAGCGGGTGAGATTTACTCTCAGAGAGATTTACTTCGACTGCTCCGCAGGGAGCTAGCGCAGACTGCTAGACCCGAGTCATGACCCCATAGGGCCCAAAGGCTTTCACCAAACCTCACCTGCGACACACTGTCTGTTTGGCACAGTTTGAGATGAGCAAAACACTGAACTTTGACACAGCGTGCAATAATGCATGAACATTTCATTTTTTCAACATTTCAAACTGTTTCATTTTTTTATGACCATACAAAATATCTAATACGATTTAAAGGGTTAGTTCACCCAAAAATGAAAATTAAGTCATTAATTACTCACCCCCATGCTGTACCAACCCCGTAAGGCCTTCGTTCGTCTTCGGAACACAAATGAAGATATTTATGATTAAATCTGAGAGGTTTATGACTGCTACATAGGCTGCCTAAGGGAATGACACTTGACGGCCCAGAAAGTCATTAAAGAAAATGTTTAAATATTCAATGTCACAACAGTGGCTCAACTATTAGTTTATCAAGCGACGAGAATACTTTTTTGTGCGAAAAAACAAACAAAAATAACGACTTTATTCGACTATTCCTTTTCTTCCTTGTAGGCCTGAAACGAGACTTCAAGAGATTTCCACGACGCACGCGCGAGAACTTAACTGAAGTAGTTGAAGGAGATCGCAATTATCGCGCATGCGTCGTGGAAATCTCTTGAAGTCTCGTTTCAGGCCTACAAGGAAGAAAAGGAATAGTCGAATAAAGTCGTTATTTTTGTTTGTTTTTTCGCACAAAAAAGTATTCTCGTCGCTTGATAAACTTATAGTTGAGCCACTGTTGTGACATTGAATATTTAAACATTTTCTTTAATGACTTTCTGGGCCGTCAAGTGTCAGTCCCTTAGGGAGCCTATGTAGCAGTCATAAACCTCTTAGATTTAATCATAAATATCTTCATTTGTGTTCCGAAGACGAACGAAGGTCTTACGGGGTTGGTACAGCATGGGGGTGAGTAATTAATGACTTAATTTTCATTTTTGGGTGAACTAACCCTTTAAGAAAGCTGGAAATCTAAATAGACCCTTTTAACTTTAGTCAAATAATACATTGTTAATGGTCTTTTTGTGCATGTTTTATCAGGGAGGGCTTCTGTATTGTAACGAAAGAATATAAAGTTGAATTAAAACATAATAATAATAGTAATCATCATCATCATTATCATTATCGTTAACATATTCATAGTAAAATTACAAATAATCATAGCCATAATAATTATTGTAATCATCATAATTCTATTTATTATTATGATGACGATGATATATATTTTTTTATTATGTAGTCTTAGTTTCAGAAATTTCAGAAGTGAATATTAATAGTAATTATACATAATAATAATAATAATAATAATACATGTATTAATATGACTTAAATATTATTATACTTATTCATATTAATAATATTCATCATCATAGTCATTATATAGTAAAATTTCAAATAATGATTAACATAATAATCTTCATAATGATATTTATTATGATGATGATATAATTTGTATTATGTGGTCTTAGTTTTGTCTGCATTTCAGAAGTGACAAACTAACTGTAATAATAATAATAATAATAATACATTTATTAGTGTGACTAGTGAATATTAATATTCACAATAATAATAATAATAATAATCATAGTCATATATATAAAATAAAATTAAATCATGCTATATATTATTATAATGGTATTATTTTCTAATTATGTAGGCTTTTTTCAGCATTTCAGAAGTTCAAAATTAATAGTAATCATGTATTATTGTGACTATTCAAATATTACATTAAGACTGTCTAAGTTGGGGTAAATAATATTTTGCTGTATAGCTTTCTTTTTGCAGTCCAATCAAACCCCAAGCTTAAAATCAAGTCCTATCCTACATCATTTTCTTAAATATTCATTTCATTATGAAATATGACATATTGTCATCTGTTAAATCTGTTACAGCTGTTAAATGCCTTTAAATGCTATTTCATTTTGTCTTTAACTTTATGTATGATTGATTCCCGTCATCCTAGATGGCTTGCTTTTGAGAGCACCAATGGGGAGCGAGAAAGCTCAGTGGCGGCACAGAGGCTGCCTGGCGCGGGCGGCACATTCTGAGTGTGCATGAGTTGTCTCATAGGGACAGCACACTCTCTCGGGCATTGCTTAGTGGACTTGTTTGCCCTGGCTTCTCACGCGACCTGTTATTAGAAGAAACAATCAGCCTTCAGACTTTGAGCTCCAGCTTTATCTCTCTCTCTTAAGTCCATCTCACGGTGGCAACCTTTCCAGCTTTCTCTACTAAGGGCTGGAAAAAAAGAGGAACAAAACAGAAGATTTGGTGCAGAAAGCAAGAGAGAAAGTCAAAGGGAGAGAAATTGAGTTGTTGGTGGATCAGGGACATAGAAACGATTTTTAAGGCAATGTAGAAATATAATATTAGGGCAGGGGTATTGATTATCTTCCAACAAAGACGAACATTGAGGTTTCTGCGATTTTTTTACAATAGGTAACAACGTCAGTATCGACTGCTTGGGTAGACATGGTTGGTCTAATTTAGTTTCTATTGAAAGCAGATTATTCTGTACCATGTTATAAAAATACTAAACTGATCTTTTCTATTGTACACAAAAGTGTTTCAATGTCCAAATTGACGTTTGTAAAAAAAGAAGAAAAGAAAAAAAGATTGGATCATGATATTAATCATCATTTCATCATATTGATCCCATCCCTACTGTATATATGGTATCAGGTGGAAATAATGATTACACAATTATTAAAAATATGTGTTTGATGATATAGGATATGATGATTTATTTCTAAACAGATTAGTCTAATCAGGCCAGATAAACATACATTTCCATGCTTGCCTGGCTTGGATTTTGCTGGTTAGTCCTATTCATGCAAAGGTTGGCTGGTTAAGCTGGTCGACCAGCATGATCTTTCTAATGGGATGCTTGTGATCAGGAAAGTCTTGACGGTTAACCTAGTTAGGAAGCATGCTGGGTAAACCAGCATCCTATGATAGAGACCAAGGGATGTATGTATTACAGAAACTTCCTATCTCAATCCTTAAGTTATGAGAAGTTTACTGTTTTAAATGAGATCTTACCTGAAATCACCATGGTTACTAAACAGATAAGGTACAATTCTGAGTTACAGTGGGGTATTTCTGTTTCTCTGTATGAAATTGTGTTTGCTATTATGATAGTTAAGCCCCAGTGCTGGAGACATGGTAAGATGGTTATTGAATCAACTGTGCCTGGCATCTCTTGGTGTGGAGATCTGGGGGTCTGAATCACGTCTTATCTAATATGAGGTCGATGAGCAGTTTATCCACAAACACTCAATGCGATCTGTGTCTAGACCAATTAAGTTGTCTGGCTTAAGCAAATGTTTTGCCAATTTTGTGTCCTGTATGGCGGATCAGGGTCTTACAGGAAAGCTGAGCACATTAACACTGCTGATTAGGGCTGTAACGATACACCAAACCAACGATTCGATTCGTATCACGATTTTTGACCCACGATTCGATTCGTATCGCGATTCTATCACGGGGGCGGGGCTTGAGGGGGCGGGGCTTGTGGTGAAAAAAAGAGATTTTGAGAGAAGAAAAAAAATACCGGTATTTTTATTAAATAACATTAGGAAAAACCTGTATAATCTAAACACCAAAGAACAATAATAACTATGCAAATTATTAAACTATTTAGGCATTTATCTTGCCTAAATGTTTACGCTCATTGCATTTTTACAATGGGGTAATATTGTTGTTAAGAATTTACACATCACAAGGAAGCTTGATTTAAATTGTTTAATTAAATTGAAAGAAGTAGCACAAATAAATACAATAGAATAAAGATACAAATAAAGACAATTAAAGAGAAAAGTTTTTGAATAGGTCTAACACTAGTATTCACATACAGAAACTGAATAAAGTAATCAAATGGAAAATAACACTGGGTAGTATTTTAGTCCTGAATAAATTAAATACATAGGCTATTAATCCTGATTCCTTTAACTTAAAGCCGTCTTTTGTTTTTTTGACAACAAAATTAATGACAGACACATATGGCTTCCGTCACTTTAAGAGCTAGTGCACGGATCCTGTGTTCATTATACTGGCATGCGTGTTATGCCTATTAAAGACAAAACCGACTATGTTTAGAGTATAGCCTACTCACAAAGACCGAAATTGACAATTTTGCGTGTTAAAGCAATATAATCCGCGAAAAATAGTTACTGGCCAGCTGTTTTTGAGGCGGATTTTCTATGAATGTGCGCATAGAAAATAATCTCTCAGAGAGCGCGCGAGCACTGATTAGTTTAAAATTGCTTGAATGTTTAAACTGGTAAGACTTAAAAAGACTTTTACAGTCTATGGTCCCGACTCCAAAACGCGAGTGTGTATTATCGCCGCATGCAGCGCCTGCCTTGCACAACACATTATGAGAGAAGAGATAGAAGACGCGCGCGGCACCGCTGAACACTCAAGCTGTTTGTGAAATTGCGTCTGGAAGATAGTTGTTAAAAGAATGATTTGATTGTATCATCTGTGTGGATTACGATTGCGGGAATTTCCCGCATTATAAATGGGAGACCTGCGGGAATGATTAGAATTATGCCCAATACCCGCAATCCCGCGCCGAAATTCGAGCCCTGGTTCTGGACAGGAAGGATAACTCTGTTGGAAGGGGTGTGATCGCGATTCTGCCTTCTCACATCGCGATACAGGATCGTGGACCTGAGTATCGCGATTTCGATTTTATATCGCGTATCGTTACAGCCCTACTGCTGATAAATCAGATGTACAGCTGAGATACAGTTGTATAAGTACTCATTTTTACAGAAAAACCTACTCAGCGGGTCATTGTTTACCTTTTTGAAATGACTCACAATATGCGGCGCAGCTTTAGCGGTCTTTGCTGTTTGGAGAGAATGATGAGATGACTGAGGGAATATTCGAATGGCTAAGAATATCTCCTTTGACATATTTATGGTGCTTGCATTGTCATGAACGGTGTAAAAATATAATTCTGTCAGGAGCACTATCGTCAAATACGATTGACAATTAGCATACAGTTTGGATTGGCGGTATGGTTCCGTTCTGGGCAAGAACTCCCTGCGCATCCATGCAGCCTAGCATGGACAAGAGCAGGGAGAGCAGCAATAACCCCCTTAAGGTAAACAGAACCGAACCAACATGAATGTATGCAGATATCATTAATTCAAGATTTTAAAGTACAACATAATTCGAGAATTTATTCTGAGTCAAGGGGAATCAGAATGCGAAATTCCTGACTGGACGAGAGGAGGAGCTGGGGATTGAGGAGGGTAATTAACGTAGACTCACTGTATTCCGGACATCACGGTATTCCGGACACTTGACCTTTTCTCGCAAATTCTATAAATAAAAACTTTCAGGTCACGGCATATATATATATCCGTGTCATCTTTGCCTCCTCCTCTTTCAAATCCGACCAATCCTATGTTTCCAGAGCCAGTCGTTTCAAAGAAATCAACGTGAGTTTCTAACGTACACCAATGACTGTTCAGAAAATGGTGGGGGGAAGGTTTTCCGGCAAGACAAAAGGAAGAGGGGAGAATACCTCCGTAGAAAAGGGCTCTTAAAACATGTTCACCCACCAGAAAATGACAAAAAAAAACATTCTTATGGTCTTATACAATAATTATGAGTTACAATTTGCAAATATTTGTACTTTTTTAAGGTATTTAAATTTTTTTAACATTTAAAATTCTTAAATATAACGTTAACGTTAGAATATAATGCTCACATGAGCAATCGTCGATTAAAATAGTGTATAGACGCTTATACAACAAAGTTATGAAGATTAATATGATTATTTTACTAACTTATAGTTGGTAAAATGTATATGTGTTTTATATTAGAAATGAAGACTCCTTAACTGTCCGAAACACAGTGAGTAGAAATTTTCAGCCGTCCGGAACACCGTGAGTCCTCACGGTAATTCGGACACTGCGTCTCCCGGCAGTTTTTTCAAGATTTCTCCAAAATGATTAGTCCAAAATGTGTCAATCAAACTTTGGAACATGTGGAAGGCATGTCCCCAGAGACAGACGAGCCAATCAGGTTTATCTTTCTGCGGATTGATATCTTACGGGACGTTTTACTGTGCAAAGTGTCCGGAATACAGTGAGTCTACGTTAGCTCCTGAGAAACGCAATAGCTGCTAATAATACTGAAGGAGCTTATATATGTATACAGTGATAGGCGTCGTATTCCTAGGTAGACGTGGATCAGCTGAGAGTCAGCTGATGCGAACTTGACTAACGTGACGTGCCAGAACTGACGCTACGCTTGATTTTAGAGACTCGTGTCTCACTTATAGTTTGGCTCAGCCTGTTGAGTGAAGATTTCAATTTCCATTCAAATTTTGAGGTCGGTAAGATTTATTTAAAGTGCCCCCATTATGCTTTTACGAATATTACCTTTCTGGCAGTGTGTAATATATAGCTGTTTGTGAATGTAAAATTTCTGCCAAGTTTTAAAGATCAAAGTGCATCTTGTCTTCTAAAAGAAAGGATCGCTTCTAAACTGCTGAAACGAGTCGTTAGCAATTCCAGTTTCACTTCCTGTTACATACCTATGCGTAACAATGTCAAAAATTAGCATAATGCCAGCCTATGGTCTTCATTGGTTGCCAGTAAATAACATCTGACCCGGCCTCAAACATTGTAGTTAGCTGAGGCCTGAAAGAGTTTGGTTTGGGGTTTTCAACATGTCAAAAATACACCGTTTTCTGCTAATCCACTTTGCATGCCCTTCCAAAGGATAAGGACTCACGCTAGAATTGATACAAAAGGGAAACGGCGTTGTTCGTATACCTGTGTATTAAGCGCTGAGGAAGCCTCCGCAGCTGTAATTCAGGCGTATAGGCGGCTGACTGTAAATATAGATGTATATCAGGGATGGGCACAGTCCTGGAGGGCCATTGTCCGACAGAGTTTAGCTTCAACCCTAATCAAACACACCTGAACAAGCGAATCAAGGTCTTCAGGATTACTAGAAAGTTACAGGCAGGTGATTTTTTCAGGGTTGGAGCTAAACTCTGTAGGACAGTGGCCCTCCAGGACCGACGTTGCCCATCCCTGATGTATATATATATATATAAAAGGTGTTTCATTTCATATTCCATGTAAGCGGTAGACCAATCAAAACAGACTGTGCCGTCTGACCGAGAGAGTAAATCTTCAAGCGAACCGTTTTCAGACTGCTTGTGTGCATTGTATATTATGAGAAAATGAAAGTGTTTTTGATCTTGGATACATGTAAACATATTATAGGAGAACTCCAAAACAAAATTAGGCGCCTTTAAAGCAGCATAATATGGGGCACTTTAAAATGTTTTTGAAAGAAGTCTCCTTCACCAAGCCTGCATGAATAACGCAGTAAAAAAAAAATATATATTTTGACATACAGTATTATAACAATTTAAAATGACTGTTTTTTATTTTATTTTAATATATTTAAAATTTTAATGCATTGTAATGTGAAGGCAAAACTGACTTTTTTGTGGAAACTATGATGCATCTATTTAGGATTCTTTGATGAATAGAAAGCATTCGTTTAAAATAATTTTTGTAACATTATAAATGTCTGTTGTCACTTGTAATCAATTTAAAGGGGTGGTTGATTGCGATTTCACTTTTTTCATTTTAAATAGTGTGTAATGTTGCTGTTGGTGCATGAACAGAATCTGCAAAGTTGCAGCGCTGAAAGTTCAATGTAAACAGATATCGTCTTTTAAAAATCAGGAAGTTTAATGCCTACAAAAACGACTCGATTGGGACTACAACGGGGTTTTAGACGTCACTAACCCATACATTTGCATCAACCCTCCCTCCGGAAAATGCAAAAAAGGGCACGGCCATTCTGCGGCTCGTCGAGTGTGTTATGTTCATCCAGCTGTCAGGTCTTCTGTGTTCGGGCTTCCCGTGGACATAGTTCGTCAACAATGGATACTATTTATGTTTGATTATGTTCCTGAAAATGACGATAGTAATTTAGCTCTCTGTGCTGCGCATTTTACGGAAGACAGCTTCCAGAATCTCCACGAATTCAACACCGGATTCAACAAAACTGTTACTGAAACATGAAGCAGACCCAACTTTAAAACCAGAGGCGGCAGTTGTTGGGCCACAACCTGTAAGTAGGCTAAGACTTAATCATTTTAAATGTATTTGCATGTATAACTTCAGACCTAATGTTTTAGTTTTATCAAATGCCAGCGCTGGCTTTATAGCCACTTAGTTATGCTATTTCGTGTCTACGACAAACGCGTACAAACATTTTGGACCTGAATTTGTTTATGTACTAATTTTATAAATGTATTTTTCATGTATATGCTTTATGACGTTATTTTCGATTTGATCAAGAACATAAACCAATGCCAACGCTGTTTGTGTATATAGTAGCCAGTCAGTTCAATGCTATTGTGTAAAACAAACGTGTATAAAGTAAAAAAAATATATAGCAAATTACCATTCAGAAACGTTTTGTAAGAGGCGTGTGTGGTGAGGTTCTGCTTGCCTCTCTTCATCGCCGCTTTCTGGGTCTGATTCTGGCTCATACTGATACTGCAGTATCGATACCATTATGTACATTTGTCAGGAACACACACGCAACTTCGCTCGTATAAGGTAATAGGCGTTAAGTATCCGGACTACGTGCGATAGTCAGTTTAGCCAATCACAACACACCGCCCCAAACTAACCAATCTGAGCCCACTGCCTGTTTCTGAGGGAGTGATTTCATAGACTCAGGAAGTCAACCAGTTGTTCAAAGGACAGAGGAGAACGCGGCTGACAATAAAGGTGAAATTTATGAAAAATAAGACTTTAAAAAAAAGAAAAACCACGAATACATGTTATATTGCACCCCATTAACACAATCATGCAAAGAAAAAAAGCAGTAAACCACCCCTTTAATATATACCTTTCTGGACAAACGTATTAATTTCTTTAAAAAACTTAAAGACCCCATACATTTTAACTGTTTTGTATATGTGTTGTATATGAATTCTTTAATTTAAGAATGTCCAATCTTGCTCATGAAGGGCCGCTTTCCTGCAGGGTTTAGCTTCAACCCTTATTAAACACACCTCAACTAGCTAATCAAGGTCTTCAGGATTACCAAAATCTCCCGGCAGGTGTGTCGGAGCAGGTTGGATCTGAACTCTGCTGGAAAGTGGCCCTCAAGTGAGCTCAGACCATCTCCAATGATTAATTATGCATACTCATTTTCACTACTTTTACATTCAGATTTCCTTTGCCGTCACCTGACTCACTTAAAGTTAATCTTTAAAGACTCTAATACTTTAATACCACTGTTAAATGTAACGTTTAGAAAATCTCACAATGAATATGCATTTTTCATACTGTACATTATAATCTAGTAATGTCTAAACTCAATTGCAGTTGTTTTATTTTTGAGCGTGAAAACAATTATCGCTAGAATTGTAATATTTGTACATCCCTGGAGTCATGTGATCCATAACTAGTTGGCACAAACCCAGCGTAGCAGAACTAATCTAGTTGGTGCAACCCCCTAGGATGTGATATAGTAAGAGTGGTTCTGTTCTCTATCTTCTATCCCTCTTTTTTCATCTCTCCCAGGAGTGTTGTACTGCATCAGGTTCTCTCCTAGCTTCTCGCTCCACTCCTAAAATAGCGACAAGGAGAAAACAGAAAAATGTGTCAAGGTTAGAGTGAAACAGCTCACCCGCTCCCCTGCGAGATTAGCATACATGACTCTACTCCACTTTTAGTGGAAGTGATGAAGCATTCACAGCAGAACAGAACAGAGAAATTAAATGCTGGAGCTACAGATGAGATTTAACCTGGTTTCTAAGGAATTGAAAAAGGAAAAGGAAGTCATCAGCACTCAGTGTATTATTGTCAAGCAGGATAAACAGTATTAGCAAAGGGTTCAGGTGGTTAGCAAGGTCCAGTAAGCCCCTACTGGTGTTGTAGATGTAGAAACCATGGCACAAATAACACATTGCAAATGTTCTCTGTGAGAAGAATAGATTGTATTTTGCTCAAGGTGTGCTGATAATGGAGTCCACATAAGTGTGATACTCGCTCCTTGTGTGGTCTTAAGTACTGCCACAAGTGTTTTGCTCTGGAAAGCGAGCCAAGGGAGTGTATATTCCTGTGGCCAGCCTGTTTGGACTGTGTGGACAAGTTACAACTGTCAGCCAGATTTATTTTTCATTTGGGATTTTGTGTCGGTCTTGGGAATTACTAGCTGTTTTTGCTTCAATTGCAGCTACGTTTTTAGCTTGACGACGCTTTGTTTTTGAGAGGTGACATTTATTCTCTGTTAGAAAGAAACTAGTGAAGTCTGATTTCCCCACGGTTTCCCTCTGTCTGTTTTTCCCTGATCTCTCTCGCTCTTTCTCTGACTCTCACTTTTGTGTTTGTGTGCTGATGTTAACCGGCATCTCCCTCTGGAAACGGCAGCCTGTTGGTCCACCTGGGTCACAGTGGGTTGCCCACACCTGTAATGACATTTTCATGGCTATTGTTCTTTTATGACCAGATGTATTTGGAGTTCTTATACTTTGGGATTTGAACTCATCCAATAGATGATAGTCTACAATAGTCTCTGTAATACTGCTCTGAAAATAACTCTACTATTTAACATTTCATGCTCAGAGAACGAGAATAAACATTATTTATTTATTCTGTGAATGGGATAAAACCACAGTTTTAACCATGTACATAAGGAGACAGTGTTCTGTGTACATAAGCAACGGAGGCTTACAGTAATGACTTTCTTCTGAACTGCTTTCATGTGTAGCAAATGGGGTTGGCTAGATATCAAAATTTTGGCTTTGGTGCAATACCAGCCCCTGGTATCTTGGTAACAATAATAAATGGACTCCATTGATTAATCATGATAGATTTGCATATCATGCAGGGGAAATTCTATTCTGTTTCATCAATTTACAATGGTATGTTATATATATATACACATGCATATGTTTGTGATTGGCTACAAAGCTCAACGCTGCAAAAACATGGTGTAAATAGAAACCTTTGACACTATTTACAGGGCACTTACACAAAAGTTTTAAAGCAGCTGGCTTTCATCGGGTATACCATTAGTGAAGAACGGCAGGAATTGTCACAATAAATTATCAAATAAATCTTCGGCGGGACAAGGATTTATTTCGGTGGCCGCCAAAATATTTTCAATACAGTAAAAAACCCTGCATTGTAATTGGATACTAAGATTTGCTTAATTTTAAGCTTATTACCCATCTGTTTCATGCATTTCACATTAGAACCACACTTTTTTGTTTGTTTTTTTCTTCTAATTCATGGTTTTCTTTATCCTTGTACTCTACTAAAGCACTTTTATTGATTCTGGGCATCTTTAAGCAATCATATATTTTTAGACCGCTTGACTGGCGTCAATCTACACGCAAATTACTTCCCTGAGGCGTCAATAAAGTTGCCGGTTCAGAGTTACTCACCCAGTTGAATTGGATGGCTTATTTGTCTTAGGGCTGCACAATTAATCGAATTTCTAATTGCGATTACGATTACGGATGCCACGATTACGTAATCGTTCAAAGCCGCGATTACAAAAGAAAATCCACTCTGCGTGTGTGTGTTTACTGTTTAGAGCATGTTATGAGAGACGAATCACGACTACTTCAGAAAACCCAGCACAATATGACATACCAGGCAGTGACGTAAGTGTACGCTGAAATAAAAAGTCTTTCACCTCAGAAAAGCGGACTTTACTGTCCTGTCAGCCGTTATACTGTGCTCGTACCGCGCACTCTTCAATTGCACGCGCAAATGCGGCGGCGCGCGCTGTTTATGGCTTCACTGTATGAAGTGCAAAAGAAACTACGAGGCTCGTAGTACGAGCATCCAACGTCGTTACAATGTAAATTACCGTAGTAAGTCACGAAATAAAAGTAAAATACCACTAAATCACGTGTTAGCTGAGAAGGATTTGCATGCAGGTATGATTTTCATTCTATTTACCAGGAGCTATTTCATTAACAGTTCTTGTTAGTATTGTGTATTTACCATGGTAAGTGTCGTTTCCATAACCCCAAAATGCCACTTTATTTTCACTTTGTGTTATTTTTTATATTTTTAAATGACTGTGGTGGCTCATATCAACATTGTATTAACAAAAACTAGTTTGGGACTGCTATTTAATTGCCTTAGCTTAGTCCTAATGTTTTTCTAGTCTTTAGTATGTGTCATTGTTACAATTTATGTGTATGTTAAGTAAAGTGGGACAGTACATGTGTGTGTTAACAATTTTTGTGTAAACATGTATTATAATATGCCTATATATTCAATGTAAATTGTGATAATTGTAATTAATAATCGCAATTACAATTTCAAGGGAATAATCGGCAATTATGATTTTTGTCATAATCGTGCAGCTCTAATTTGTCTAGACATTTGTAAGCAGAGTCCATATTCTAAAGACGTCACTTAGCAACATTAGTTCAGTGAGATTGTATGACTAGAATTAGAGGAAGGTGGTCCGTGGTTGAGGAACCAATTCTCGGCATGTGTTTATGGTCCCGGTGAATGTATACGGGGAGGGCAGTGCTCACAGTTGCGACGAAGGGGATTAAGTTGCTTTTTGGAATGTTTTGGAAAGATTTACAATTATTTGAGCAGCACGTTCGGATAGGTAGTTTAATCACTTTGTCTCTATTTGTGTTACTTTTTTTGCACAGATTTAATTTCTCCCACTAGTGTCCATCCACATATACCAAGGTGGGATTTTGCTTACCGTACAAAAAATGCTGCCAAATGCAATATATAGAAAATGAGGAAAAAATATGTCAGTGTCCACTATCATTACATTATTTCAGAGCAGCTACGGCAGACAGCGACTTTGCGGGAATGCTAATGTCAAATTCTTTTGCGGTCAAAGTAATGGTCCGCTTATCTGTCTTTACCATGCTTAGACAGTTTAAATGCATTGTGTAAAAGCACTTGTGATATTCTAAACTTGTTCTCAAATGTCTGTCCACTCCCTCAGCAGAATTGTGTTGCTAGAACAGTACATAAGGATGCCTTTGAGGGCCTGGACAACAAGACGACCATTGAAAAGCAATGTCTTCATGCAGCTGTTGTTGGTGAGACTGCTGGTGGTTGTCAGTGGCATGCCTTGAACATGTCTCCCCCTGTGTTCACATTTTAGCCATTTTAGCTTTTCATTTCTGTACCTTGACATGGCTGTCACAACACTGTCACACATTGTCCATTAACAGTCTCACTGGAAGACACAAAGGGTACCTAAGGTCTCAGAAGGACACAATGACTGAACTTTAAGTGAATGTTCTTTGCTCTCCTTTTTGTGTGTACTGGAGTGAAACTAGATAAGACTGTATTCCGAAATCGGCCAATAGTAAGTGCTCATTAAGCAAAATCTATGGAAAAGAGTTATCACAAATAAGATCTTTTTAATATTTCAAATATGTTTACAGAGAGCTGTGAGATTAATTTGAGAGCATATGGAGTCTTAAGGTCCTAGATTTTCCTCAGTAATCTTGCATGTCTCTCCTATGGATATTCTTAAATGTGCATGTATGTATATATATCTATATATATATATGAATATGAAGAGTTATATGAAGAGTTCAGATGCAAAAGCCTCTAAGGGCCATCTGAAATTTTCTTCTAGAATGATCATTTTTATCAAGCTTGTTTATTTAAGTTCAGTAATTTCACTTAAACGACAATGAAAATGACCTATTAACTGTCATTTAAGTGAAATTACTGAACTTAAATTTAGCTTGATAAAAATTATCATTCTAGAAGAAAATTTCAGATGGCACTTAGAGGCTTTTGCATCTGAACTCTTCACATATATATATATATATATATATATATATATATATATATATATATATATATATATATATATATATATATATATATAGTGCTGTCAAAATATATAGTGCTGTGTAAAAACATTAACGAATTAATAGCAAATTTTTCTGTAATTAATCGTGATTAATCGCACCTAATATTAACGTTTTTAATATATTTTTATATTGTAATTTCACATTTAAACTCCAAATCAATATAGAAACAACATAAAGACCCTAGTGGGAAAAAAACTACACTAAAATGTATTTAAAATACATTTATTTCATACTGAGTGTTTATTATTATTTTTTTTATTTTTTTATTTATTTAACAGGGACCATACAGTCAAACATAGTTACAATACAAAGCCTGTAACTGATGCGCAGCATATAGAGTTTGTAGCTAATGCTAATTTTCAACTCCTGTCCCTGGTTGGGCATTTCTAAGTACAATATAAATAGATACATACAAATAGAAAACATTCACATTTCTTCAAACACACACACGCACACACACACACACACACACACACACACACACACACACGCACACACACACACACACACACACACACACACAACCAGAAAAATAACAATAGTTAAAAATGTTTACAGTTTTGGTTGCCTTTAGCCACAAGTTAATCCTGGAAGTAAACTTTTTCAAGTCAGATATGACCTTAATGTCAGATGGTAACGAATTCCAGAGTCTAGAGCTCTTAACAGAAAAGGCTGTCTGTGCGAAGCTTGTCCTACAGTATGGTATTGTACAGGTATGATTTGTGCTGCTTCTGGTAACTCTTTTGCTGTTTTGTATTTGAATAAATTTACTAAGTGGCAAGGTTAGAGTAAATTATTAATACACTTGAAAATTAATTTAAAAAACATAAATTACTGTAGCTTTCAAAGCTTAATATATTATATTTCTCGAGGATGTAACAGTGATGGTAACGGATTGGCTTTTTATCCATAATTTTTATTGTTTGATTGTGTACTACAAAACCATTAACATATTTACTGACATATTGTTTGGGACTTACTGATATAAATATTATAATTAAAGCTGCAGTCCTCAGTTTTTCCTCTTTGTTGCCATCTCTGTTCGAAATCTGCAATTGCAGTCATTCGAGGAATTATCAACTTTACGTGGGTTGTGCCTCGGCACGGCACAGCGCGGATGAATCCAATGTTTTGAGGAGAATGTGCAGCTGTCAGTCACCGCACGGTGTGGATACTGTCATTCAGAATCACAGATTCTACTTTTTGGAAGTATGACCAACTTAAGAATTTTCACCCTAAAATGTCGTTCTGAACAAGTAAGTAATATCCACTTTTGTTCTTCTGACCAACTAACTGAAAAAAAGCATTGTAGTAAATCGCGCTGCTTAAATCTAACGATCGTTTATCATATCACGTCATACCGTGCAAATTATTCTTTGTTCTCAAATTGTTAATGTTAACAACATCAACATTGCGTGACTACATTTAAAGACCTTCAGATATTTTGTTTTCGCATGGGTCCGGTTGCAGTCTCTTTTTCCAAACTCTCAGTCCAAAGTCTTTTGCATTTTACAACGGGTGAATCTCTAGTTGTCACTGGTGATTGCCGTTTGAACCTTTCTGGATCCACACAATGCACATTTCTTAATATTAAGCCTAAAATGTGTTTTAATATCGCTATTAGTAAGTATAGTATGATCTCTGTATATCAGTCTTTAAATGCAAGATATTTAAAGTGTACCTAAAGTTCCACTTTAGCACAATCAAATATACTTAAGTAGAGCTATAGTTGGACCTGTGTGTGTCAAATTAACCGATTTGACAGCACTAATATATTGTATTATGTGTGTGTGTATTTGTGTGTTATACATATTATTACTTAAAGCTCCATTCCATGTTGAGTGATAATGACATATAACTTAATACACCATTAAGTCCTGCATTGACCTTTGAGCAATAAACTTTTCCTGTAGGTCAATATTCAGAATTGCAGTACTAGCAGGTTTTCTGTTTGCTGCATCTGTCATTTTTCTCCAGATTGTTTTTGCTTTGCATTGCATTACTTTACATTTACGCTCAGTGAATTTTAGTGTTGTTAGAACAATAATTTATCATTTCCCCAGTCACGAAGGGCAGCCTTTTCATTTGCCAGAATTGTTATCTTCTATCTGATTTTCTCCCCGTGATCGATGGCAGGCCAATGCATACATTTGTTTTTGCTTTTGCATACTATATATTTTTTTCAAATGCTTGAGGAGTTTATATACATACAAAAGTTTAGATTGGCTCTGGGTTTCAAGGTTTCCGGGGCTACAAAAAAATACTCCAGTTCCTGCTGCGTAACCCAAAAAGATGGCCAGTTGATCTACACTTTCCTAAGTGCAGGTGAGATTGATGGCATCCTCTAGTTTTGTCTCAGTTTTTAGCCTTGTGTTTCAGTAAGAATTCATTTATAAAGGCATCTGAACTTTCTTTGCACCACTGTTGATCAGCATGACTTCAGTCTGATAGGACATACAGTATGTGCAGCACTCTCTGGATGCTAGTGCTCTGCTCTCCACAGGAAACTCAGTGTGAAAGGTGTTATGTAACCTGGCCGCCACAAAGGGTCACATTAGCAGAGGTCTTTGCATGATAGGTCATTTATTGCCACAGAATTAGGCACAGCTCTTCTTTCAGGATGAAACAGGCACTGGTACTTGTTTTCACTTTCAAAAATATATAACAACATTTTATATTGTTAAATAAATATATATATATTTACACAGTAGGTGTCCTTATCCTATATATTATATACATATATATATATATATATATATATATATATATATATATATATATATATATATATATATATATATATATACGTATATATTTATACTCTGCATATCTTGTAACTAATTTGTTTCGATTTTTTATGTTCTGAAATATATATGAACAAAAAATTGAGGCCAAGGTGCCACAATGCTCCACTTCCCTTTGCTGCTTTTAAAACTATTTGTGCAGTTTCTTTTATTTTAACATGGTGTTTCTGGAGAACTGTGATAAATGCTGTAGAAGTCCTGGAGTTTAATCAGCACTTTAGAACTCCAGGGGCTGATCGGAGTCATCAGACCCCTGTCAGCCTCTTGCACTAGACCCTCTGTTAAAACGTACTCTGCGTTCAAGTGTGGTGTTCTGAGTCAGAAATGACCCATAAAGGTCCTGACGGATGCCACAAATGAGGTCTATGAACCGGACGGTTATGTGACACCGAGGTCCAGGGGATTCACAGTCTGACTGCTTTCTCTTACCCATTGCTGAGTGGGCTACGGTCATGCTATGAGAAAAGGAGGATTTCTTTTCTGGGTGACTGAGGAGGTAGTTACTTCTTTGGCCTTTTCTTAAACACTGTTTCATTTTCGATGGACTCAGCGCTTCTGCCCATCCAGTGTTCTGGCAAGCCACAATCAGCACTTTTCAAGGACAAGATCTACTGGTCTGTTTAGATGACAGGGGTCAAAGACCTCATTTGACAGCAGGTTTCAAAGCCTTTTTTGTCTGAAGATGTATGTCAGCCTCTGTATCCTCAGCATCACTGTTTTCAATCAAGTTTTCCTAGACACTCCCCCTTTCTGTCATTGGTCAGGAAAACCGACTTCCATCCCAAACTCACCCTTTAGTCATATAGTCACAGTCATATAATTATGTATGTATGCATGTGTGTGTACAAATATAAGTATATATTTTTTTATGTATACATTGGGGAAAAAAACTCACAACTAGGGCTGCATGATTAATCGAATTTTAATCACGATCACGAAATTCGCTGATCGAGCGATATTTAAAATGCGTCATTCCGTTCACAGAATGCTCCGTATCAAAGTTTTTTTTTTTGCAAAGCCAATCTAGCGCTCCGTAAACCACCGTCTGATCACGTGCCTCTGTGAGCCCCAGTGCGCGACAGAGACTGTGTCTGCGCACGAGCGACAGTGCACGAGAGAGACCGAGTGTCCAAAAGCGCGCTCGAAAGTGTCAGAGAAATACCGAGTGTGTCTGCGTGCGAGCGACAGCGCGCGAGAGATACCGATTGTGTCTGCGCGAGAGAGAGAGTGAGAGACCGAGTGTGAGCATTAGTAAATTGGTACATACATACTACATAATTACTATATAAGAGGCATAAAAGTTCGATTAATGGACTCCAATAATCAGAACTACAAACGTCTTGTTTTGAACTATATTGTTTAATAAATAGAAATAATTTGAGGCGAGCACATAAACTTTCATATGGAGGATTAAATAGATTAAATTTATGCAGTAAGACTTCACAACTAATCACTGACACTGTACCACAACATTTTACATTTCTTAAGCATCAAATAACAATAACTCTGAATTTCATCCATTAATCGAACCATAGTGCATAGTTCTGCCTTGAAGTGTTCTCATTTGGTTACATTCTGTTATGAATAGATAGAAAATTTTATATTTTGCGCGTTTTATTCACATCCATTATAATGTTACAATGCAAGTTTAAAATATATTTACACAATGTAAAATGTAAAATAGTGCCCTGTTGAAGTTTTGCTACATTTTCTTTATTGTTTTATGTATTTTTATTTATTCTTTAAGGAGATGGACTGAATTTTGGTGAATAAGAGGACCTGTTTTATTTTGATGCACATAGTTGTACATTAGCAGGAATGTAGCACAATGTGGACGTGAAAGCAGTTATAATTAGCCTATGTGACAATAACATTTGTTTTGGTTAAAATCAACAAATAGTCGTGATAATTAATCATGATCTCAATATTGATCAAAATAATCGTGATTATCATTTTGGCCCAAATCGTGCAGCCCTACTCACAACATAGTTCATTTCAAACTAACCAGGTATATATATTGAGAAAAACTCACACCATTGGTTGAGTCAAACTAACCAGGTATTTTTTTATTATATTTATACATATAAATTCAATTATTTTGATGTTTATAAATGCAAGTAAAGTTTACATTTTTTAGATACGTGTTAACATTTGCATTATTTATTTATACATTGTTAAAAAAAAACTTTATTTAGTTATTTTTGCCTTTTTTTATCAATTTATGGAAGCTTAAATAGGAAATGATAGGAAGAAGGGACAGGAACGTCATCAGGACACGATGTGGACCAGATCTGAACCTGTTTCCCCCTGCATAAGTGCCATTGCACAGTGTGTCTGGAGCATGTGTGCTAACCACTAGTTTTGACCCAGCATGCATTTTTAATGGTTGAATTACAATAATTGACAAACTGTACTTTGCACAATTTGAGCTCTTCACAAAGTCACAAAGTTTTCACTGCATTAATCTATTATTTCTGGCAGTTCTCAAACTCTTAATAGCACTCAACATGTGGACCGGCCTGCTCAGACAGGAACAGAGATCGTCCAATTACGTAAAACAACGGAAGCTCTATTATAGCTCGTCAATTTGATTGAGTCCAGTTGCCATCTCACGCATAGTAATAGGTTAGGAGGCATTACTCCTAGTAGCTGCAAGTCAATAGGTCCAGTGAACTACAGCTTTTGCTGCCGCCCTCCTGGTGTTGAGAATGACAGTGAAGTGTTCTAGCTCATGCTAATCAGTAGTATATTGACGTGCTTTGCTGTGTGACATGACTGCCCTTGTGTTACCCTTCCCCTCCTCCCTCTCTACACCTCGTCAGTCTCTCCTAGACTCTAGTCGGCAATTGCTCAGTGATTAATGGCAAAAATCTTTACCACTCAGGGGCGCCTCATCATTTTCCGGCAAGGATGGGGAAAAAGCCACTAACATGAATAAGTAGTTTTCAGTTAGTTAGTCTAATTATTCCATAAAACCTCTGAGGTTGCAGGGATGCGTATTAAAGAGAGACGCTCGGAACTTATTAAAAATTTAAGCTTACTTATCTCAACAGGAGTGACTTGAGCAGAGTGCTTAATTTGCAGGCCTTAATGAGGAAATGATTCGACTCTTGTCACTTAAAGTGCCCGTCAGCCTTCTTAATGGCCTTGTTTTCCAGAGGGCTTGAAGAGGACTCAAATTAAACGATGGGACCATCATGGTTCTTTACCTTTTAATGAAATGGTGGCTGGTTGCTTTGCACAGCCAGCTTCCATTCAGGGATTTCTGTTCATGCTAAAAACGTGCGCTTGTTGTATTTAAGTAGTATCACATGAGTGCTAATACTGATTCAGTCCTAAAGAACGTTTTCAAGTGTGTTATTAATATCAAGTAACTTTTTAGATGAAGTTTGGCTAATTTTGTTTCATGAAAATCTCTTTGGAAATACGCAAAAGCATCATTGTGTCCTCGAGAGAGTCTTTAAAAGACTCCAAGAAAGAATACAAGAAGACTCCACAAACAACAAGAAAAAGAAAAAGTCAATCACCTGGGTTCAGTGTTGTTTTGGACCCCATTGACTTTCATTCTATGCACAAAAACAGATGAAATATTCTTCAGAATATCATCTTTTATGTTCCACAGAAAAAAAGTCAGCCATAGGTTTAGAATGACCTGAGGGAAGACACTTTTTTTTTTTTTAGGTGAATTGTCCATTTAACTCTACACAATTCTCCAAGTGTGTATTATAATGGCTACTAAATCAACATTTCAGCCTGGTCTGCACTGCATGGCTAGGTTTGTCCCTTTCAAAACATTCTACCCTTCCTGATTGGTTATTATTAGTCTGGAACTCGTAACATGCCAGCTCCTCTGTAATGAAATATACCAGGCAAACAGAAAAGGATATTAACTTGTATTGAAATTTTTATTTGCGGTCTGGATTCCCCCCCACCACCAATGCTGCTTCAGATTTGAATGACTGACCTCAACATCTGGAAGCTTTTATAAATCTATTTTTTTCCATTCATTTTTTTTGTTATTTAGAAATTTTATGAAATGTACAAGTGTAAAAGATGTGGAATATCTGAATCTATTGCATTCTCCAGTGGTTTGTTGTAAAGCTGGTTGCATGTGCAGAATCAAATGTAATATTTTTCACTGTAGTCTCTTTGCGTCTCAGAGGATATCATAGGATCAGTAGTCTGTGTTTCGGTTTTACTGGCTTCTGCTCTGCTGGCTCTCATATTTATTTTCGGAGTGGATCAGAGGAAAAAACATCTGTGAGTCATTGAGACAAAAAACGAGAGAGCCCTTTAAGTCCTTCAGACATTACACACACCATAGCTTCTGCTTTACTGCAGGAGCATGCATTTAAATAGAGGCTAGTTTGTCCCAAGCTGATGCTTATGACCCTTACATTTTTTGAAGACTTACAACCATTGTGGCACTGAGATTATTACTCTATTTTGCACGACTGGTTTCTTATTTTCTGAAACCAGAGCTTGTTGACAGGTGCTATTTAAGGGATGTTTGGAGGATGTGTGGGCCACGTAAGCAGTCATTTTCACCCCAAAAAATGAAAATTGTCATTATTCACTCATCCATGTGTTGTTTCGAACATGACTGACATTCTTTCCTTGGTGAAAACATGAATTGTGTTAGAATATCCTTGGGGATTTTTTTTAATAAATGGGGACCAATACTATCAAGCTCCAAACATGGCAAAAAAGCAATATAAAAGTATCCTAAAAGTCATCAATTTGAGTCATACATCATATTTCAAGTCTTCTTAAGCCACTGAGTAGCTTTAAGTGAAGACATTAATTCTAACAAACTTTCTATGTGCTGCATGTAGTTCACAAATCGAATCTGACACCAATGGCATTTTGTCACAAGACACACGAAAGCCAAAGATATTAGATGTTGTGTCAGATGGCATCTGTGCATCATGTTTGTTGTCCATACAACTTAAGTTACCAATGACAGAGCTTCAGAGAGGAAGGTAGTCAATGAATCACATAGAAACTGAATTAATTGCAGGATGTCAAGTCAAGTCAAGTCACCTTTATTTATATAGCGCTTTTTACAATACAGATTGTATCAGAGCGCTTCACAGTGATAACATGAAAACAATATAACAAAGTTTGTTTCTAAAAGATATTGCGTCAACGTCCACCTTAAGTAAGGCAGATCAATAATATTATTGAATATTAAATGTCCCCAACTAAGCAAGCCAAAAGCCAAGGCAACAGTGGCAAGGAACCAAAACTCCATCAGGGACAGAATGGAGAAAAAAACCTTGGGAGAAACCAGACTCAGTCGGGGGGCCAGTTCTCCTCTGGCCAACGAAGGAACAGTGCATGATTCGGGCAGCATTACAAGTCAGATTGGATCGGAACATTTAGAGTATTTTTTGGAAGTCCAAGTATGCACGCCGGTCTTAAGACGAGTTGTTGAGGATCAGTGCCGTCCACCATAGAGAGTCCATATCGCCCGTGTTGAGTCGTCACTTCATAGGCTTTGTGATTGGAGCATCTGAAGTCTCCGTGAGAGGCTGGATACAAACTGGAGCTGACGAACGCCATTTTCTCGGGACTCGCGTCCCGAGATAACAGCAGAAAAGCAAAGGGAAAATAATTAGCGTAGCTGCTGTTCATAATGATGGCGTCATAACACAGGCGTAAATGACAAAACATGAAGACAGTGACTCTTGCGTCCCAAAATCACCCCCCTCCGTCCCCCACTCAACTCAGCCCAGCTTACTGACCTATACGTCCCTACTGCTGCTGAGACCTAACCACAATCTCACAATCTCTCCGCAACCCAACCATACGCGCCAACCCGTTGACTAAGGCTGTCGAGCCCCACTGGTGCGTTAAAGCAGTTTCAGTGGACAATCAGTGGATGTTTGGTCAACCACATTTATTGTGCTTTTTTTGGTTGTCATTTTGGAGCCTGATAGACCCAGTCCTCATTTAATTTCATTATACTGAAAAGAGCCAGGATATTCCTCGGAAAATCACATTTTTTGTTCCACAAAACAGTGAGTCATTCAGGTTTGGAACAAGTGAGTGAGTGAATTGATGTTGCGAATGTGCAGTGTGAGCTTATTTGGTGTTGAATCGTGTCTCAGCAAAAATGACTGTCCGACGAGTGACCTTACTGTACTAAAGATTTCACAGATATGCTACCAGAGGATAATAGACAACAGAAAATCTAAAGTTTGTGTGGATTACAAAAAAACATGGTCTTTTGGGCATCAAAGCACTTTTTATCCTCTATTTTCGCCGAGGGTCATCTGTGCCATTTGGGAGCACAAGTTCCAGCCCCAATGTCCCTTTTCAAATGAGTTTCCTAAAACCATAACAGCTGTCTTTTTCTTTTTTTCTAAATTGAAAATTTGTTTTTAAAAAGGACCAAACAGGCTGAAATTTGCCTCCGAAGAGTAACTGGTTACCAAAAACGTCTCGGTTACGGATGTAACCCTCGTTCCCTGAGTAGGGAACGGAGACGTTACGTCGGATGACGGAGAATGGGGGTTTCGCCAGAAAGCCAATTCTCTTCGAGTATTTAAAAACGAGCCTATGGCAATGAAATGCCAAGGGTCTGCGGAATTTGCATAATGTATCTCCGCCTCACCGCGTGAGTATTTAAGGAGAGACAGCTGCAACAGCAGATCATGTCTTCGCTGAGGAGCCGAGACTGAACTCAGGCGTCTACCCAGCGGTACAGCGGAAGTGGCAGGGAGACGTAACGTCTCCGTTCCCTACTCAGGGAACGAGGGTTACATCCGTAACCGAGACGTTCCCTTTCGTAGTTACTCCGAGTTACGTCGGATGACGGAGAATGGGGGTCCCCGTGTAATCACGCCACCTTCACAGCTGTCTTCCAGTGCCCTGCGAAGTCTGACCTCCCTGTCGTGATATAGGCACGGACGAAGGAGTCCTACTTAACACAGGAATACCAAGGTACACTGGGAAGCATATCTCATGGGAGATATGCCGCAGCATGCCTACCCATAGGGAGGACTTAAGAATACACATATGGCCCAAGGGGGCTACATATGGAGGAACACTGGAGTGACCAGCCCGTAGGGTGGCATCTACTTTCAACCCCAGGAGTGGCAGGTGACTTGCCGAGGGAAAGACACATGCTCAAAGAGGCTTACAGTGGAAAATACACATGTGGGGGTTACTCAGAGGAGGAACCATGCACACGGAGGCACCTAGCCGACGCACAGGCAATAGACACTGGCGCCAGCGTCAACAGTGCTGGAGGAACTCAGGGCTTCAGAGGGGAAGGCTCACCTGAGGAAATATCGCACGTATCCAGTCCGTGGAGTGGAATGGCGAGCAAGCGAGACACTTAACAGCTCCCATGTTAGCTTGAAAAAGACAGTACATGGGCGGAGACTGGCTCCACTCGGAGATTGTAGAATCTGGCGAATGTGTTAGGTGTCGCCCAGCCTGCAGCTCTGCAGATGTCTGTTAGCGAGGCGCCACGCGCTAAAGCCCAAGAGGACGCCACACTCCGGGTGGAGTGGGCAGTCACACCAAGGGGGCATGGTCGACCTTGCTGCTGGTATGCCAAAGCAATGGCGTCCACTATCCAGTGAGACAACCTTTGTTTGGAGAGAGCCTTTCCCTTCAGCTTCCCACCATAACAGACAAAGAGCTGGTCTGAGGTCCTGAAACACTGCGTCCTGTCTACGTAAGCACGGAGTGCGCGTACTGGACAGAGCAGTGCCAAGGCTGGGTCTGCCTCCTCCCGGGGCAGCGCTTGCAGGTTCACCACCTGGTCCCGGAAGGGAGTGGTGGGAACCTTGGGCACATATCCAGGCCGGGGTCTCAGGATCACGTGAGAGTGGCCGGGCCCGAACTCCAGGCACGCTTCGTCAACGGAGAATGCGTGCAGGTCCCCTACCCTCTTGATGGAGGCCAACGCAACCAGGAGCGCTGTCTTCATTGACAGGATCTTAAGCTCAGCTGATTGCAGAGGCTCAAAGGGAGCCCTCTGCAGGGCACTTAAGACCACTGAGAGGTCCCAAGAGGGAACGAGAGGGCGAGGAGGATTCAGTCTCCTCGCTCCTCTCAGGAACCTGAGGATCAGGTCGTGCTTTCCAAGAGACTTACCTTCAACTGCTTCGTGATATGCGGCGATAGCGGCCACATACACCTTCAGGGTGGAGGGAGACAGCCTTCGCTCCAACCCGTCTTGCAGGAAGGAAAGCACAACGCTGATCGAGCATCTCCTGGGGTCTTCTCGGCGAGAAGAGCACCAGTTGACGAAGAGGTTCCACTTCAACGCATAGACATGTCTCGTGGACGATGCTCTAGCGGAAGTGATGGTAGCCGCCACCGCTGGTGGCAGGGTACTCAAACCTGCCTCGTCCCGTCCAGGAGCCACACGTGGAGTCTCCAGAGATCGGGACGAGGGTGCCATAGGGTGCCCCGTCTCTGAGAAAGGAGGTCCTTCCTCAGAGGAATTGGCCAAGGAGGTGCTGTCGCGAGGAGTATCAGTTCGGAGAACCAGGTCTTGGTGGGCCAGTATGGGGCGACCAATATGACCTGCTCCTCGTCCTCCTTGATCTTGCACAGAGTCCGTGCGAGAAGGCTCACTGGGGGAAACGCATACTTGCGTAGGCCCTGCGGCCAGCTGTGCGCCAGTGCATCCGTGCCGAGCGTGCCCTCGGTCAGGGAGTAATACAGGGCGCTATGGGATGAGTCGTGGGAGGCAAACAGATCTATAGATCCGTAGAAAGCTGAGGTTCCGCCACGGGGTGAAGGTCTGACGGCAGGTCGGAGTTATTAGAACTCTGAGCGTACCGCGATGCCATGCCCACCTCGGGACCCGATCGCGAAGCCACAGCTGAAGCGGTCTCATATGAAGCAATCCGAGTGGCGTTGCTGCGGCTGCGGATGCCATATGCCCCAGGAGCCTCTGAAAAAAATTCAGTGGGACCGCACTCTTGCCCTCGAACTGTCGAAGACAAGTCAGCAGTGAGTGTGCGCGCTCGCTCGTAAGCTGCGCGGACATGGCGACCGAGTCTATCTCCATACCGAGAAAAGAGATCCTCTGCACGGGGCAAAGTTTGCTCTTCTCCCAGTTGACCCGAAGGCCCAGACGGGCTAGGTGCCGGAGCACTAAATCTCTGTGTTCGCAAACCTGATCTCGAGAGTGAGCTAATATTAGCCAGTCGTCGAGATAATTCAGGATGCGAACCCCGTGTTCGCGTAGGGGAACAAGGGCTGCCTCGACGACCTTCGTAAAGACGCGAGGAGACAGAGCCAACCCGAATGGGAGAACCGCGTACTGTTATGCCTGCCCCTCGAAAGCAAACCGAAGAAACGGTCTGTGTCGAGGTAAAATGGAGACATGAAAGTAGGCGTCCTTCAGGTCTATCGCTGCAAACCAATCCTGTGGCCGCACGCATTCGAAAATGCGTTTGGCCGTGAGCATCTTGAACGGCAGCCTGTGAAGGGAGCGGTTCAAGACGCGCAAGTCCAGGATTGGCCGTAACCCACCGGTTTTCTTGGGGACAATGAAGTAGGGGCTGTAGAACCCTGACCTCATCTCGGCTGGAGGGACAGCCTCGATTGCACCCTTCGCCAGCAGGGTAGCAACCTCCGCTCTCATGACCGGGGCATTGCCACCGACCATAGTAAAGCGGACTCCCCTGAAGCGGGGAGGAGACCGTGCGAACTGAATCGCATAGCCGAGCCTGATAGTTCGGGCGACCCAACGGGACAGATTGGGGAGCTCTAACCAAGCCCCCAAAAACTGATCCAGCGGAATCATCCGAGCCACAGGCGTCCCCCCGGAGGGGCAGCGAGGCGGAGTGACCGGCACAGGCAAGGGTGGCATAGCGGCCCTGAGCGTGTGCACAGCCAAGCTCCGCGCCCTGACAGAGGAGACCAGGGAAGGACCAGCGTTCCACGGGGGTCTGCTCTGCCAGGGGTCTGGCGATAGAGGGGGATGAGAGTGGTGTGGTCCGGGGACGGCACGCACTGTCATCCTCGCCCTCAGAGACAGAGGAGGACGAGAGTGGCGAGGCACGGGGGCGTCGCGCACTGTCATCCGGCTCTGTGTGCTCAGTGATGGACATTTCGGTTCTTTCTTTAACCACATTAGGGTGCTGCCCACCCGTGGGTGAGCAGCGGGGAGTGGAGAACAAAAGATTCTCCCCCGGCCCTCCACCGGGGGAAGGAGGGGGCCTGCAACCGCCTCCTGGGAAAAAACCGACACCAACACTGAGCAGCCTGTCTCAGGAACGCCGCTTGGCCTGGCGTTTAGCGGGGCGCGGGGCCTGAGGGGGCTGGGACGCCTTCCTGCGGCTTCCTCCACGACGCGGCCCGGGTGATTGCTGCTGCTGGGGCCGTGCGGGAGGGGCGGGAGCCGCAGGGGGGCGCCCTCGGCGGCGAGCAGGCTGAGGCGTCTGTGCCGACGGCTGGGTGGAGGCAGCAGCTGGCCGTCGGGGCAGAATATGTTTTATTGCCTCAGACTGCTTCTGTGCGGTTGAAAACTGCTGGGCGAAGTCTTCAACCGCTCCGCCGAAGAGGCCGGCCTGGGATATGGGGGCGTCGAGCAGACGAGTCCGCTCAACGTCCCGCATATCGGCCAGGTTCAGCCAAAGGTGACGCTCCTGGACCACGCTAGTGGCCATCACCTGACCCAGGGAGCGTGAAGCCACCTTCGTCGCCCGGAGAGCGAGGTCGGTGGCGGCACGCAGTTCGTCGAACGTCCCTGGGTCAGTCCTGCCCTCGTGCATGTTTCTGAGCAGCTGGGCCTGGTAGACCTGCAAGGTGCTCATAGCATGCAGGGCAGCAGCCGCCTGTCCTGCAGCTCTGTGAGACCTCGCCACCATGGATGACGAGAATCTACAGGCCTTGGACGGGTGCTTAGGATTGCCACGAGAGGAGGCGCTCTGAGGACACAGTTGCATCGCAACAGAGCGCTCCACCGGGGGAATCCCAGTGTACCCATGGGCAGCTGCGCCATCGAGGGGAGGAAAGGCGGAGAAAGCTGACGAGCGTTCACGGGAGGTCAAAGGAGCCTTCCATGATCTCGACAGCTCCTCATGCAGCTCCGGGAAGAAAGGAATTGGGGTTGGCTGAGGCCGTGAGGCGGCAGCCGCACCCAAAAACCAATCGTCCAGCCGCGAGCGCTCGGGGCAGGGTGGAGGGTTCCACTCTAGCCCGATGCTCACGGCTGCCCGGGACAGCATGGCCGTCATCTCGGGATCCGACACGGGCAACGCTGGGACTCCCGAAGGAGGCAACGCAGCCGCATCCTCACTTCCCGAAGACTCTAGCCCACCTTGTGATGCCGCGATCGACATCGTGTCACCTTCTGGAGCGCCGAATGAAACACGCGGGACTTCCGAAGAAGGATCCGCCTGAATCACCGCGGCACTCGCGGGTTGCAACACAGCGGAGGGGGGTGTGGTCCGAGGACGCATCGTCGGATTGCTCCACACCGTCACCCTCAGATCACCCTGTCCCCCAGCCGAACTACCACCTCTCGTGGAGGAAGCAGGACGGGTGGTGGACGCGGGGACTCTCACTGAAAGATCATCGAGTCTTAATCTAAGTGTTGCGATGGTCATGTTCCCACAGAAGGAACATGAGTCATCCACGAGCGCTGCTTTAGCGTGTTCAAAGCCCAGACACACAAAGCAGCGCTCGTGCCCATCAGAAGATGACAGATAACGACCGCAACCAGAAGAACACGGGCGAGACATCTTTAAAAAGACGTGCCACGTGCAGCTCTTTTAGGAGAGGAAAAACTCTGCAATGCTGAGGCGACCAGGGAGAAAACACAAAGTCAGGCAGACCACTGCACAGATCGCAGGCAATGTGAAGACTCGCTGGATACCGCCGTCACACCAACACTGGAGAGTTCGCTCGTCTCGAAGAGGTGAGTCACTTGTAAACTCAGTTTGTGGCTGTGGAGTGAAGAGGTTCTCTTGGCTCCGAAGCGAAAACATGATCTGCTGTTGCAGCTGTCTCTCCTTAAATACTCACGCGGTGAGGCGGAGATACATTATGCAAATTCCGCAGACCCTTGGCATTTCATTGCCATAGGCTCGTTTTTAAATACTCGAAGAGGATTGGCTTTCTGGCGAAACCCCCATTCTCCGTCATCCGACGTAACTCGGAGTGACTACGAAAGGGAACATAAGTTTCACTTCCATTATTTGGTCATCTTCATTTTCTTTTTATAATACACAACGTTTTTTGCAGAAGCGCTATTAGGACACAGGGCATAAAGCTTTCTCTTTTAGACAGTTTGTTATCAAATGAAAACCCGGAACACTGTTTTACAATACATGACAGCTGTCTGATGGCAATCACAGGCATCCCTGTCTCAACACAAGTGGGATAAAAGACCTCAACACCTTAATTTTTTTTTATTTTTTTTTTTTTTTTATTTATTTTTTTTTTTTGCCACCATACTCACCAATGGCTAATTAATTTCCATAAGTTTTTGTCTCCAACGGATTTCTGAAATTTGGACTGTCTGCCTTGGCTTTTACCCAAGATCTCACTGGGATCATATCATGCAATCTGTTAAGCAACAGTCTTAAAAGGCAGAAAAAAATCACACAGTGTACACACAGCTAAAGTCGGCATGAACTCCCTCCCGTAGGCTAGCAGCAGGGTGTTGTGCATGTTTGTTCCATCCCTTTGTAATACAGTCTTCTCTCTTTCTGTTGACTTAAATTGCATCAATGTACACCAAGTTCTTGAACTAAATAAACTAGAAGTGCAGTACGCATGTTCGCTTTCATCCACCGAAGAAACAAATGTTTCATTTAGCTTCCTCTAAAATATTCAGCAAATTTAAAACTGCTGTTATTTGTGTCTCTCAAGTCATACAGTTCTTGCACATGATTTACAACACAGGGTTGATATGCTGACCACATGAGGTATTTTTATATTTTGAAGAAAGTTGAACTGTCAGTACAGTTTAAGTCCAAAACCACAGTTAACCCCAAAGACTTTCATTGTATGGACAAAAAACAAACAAACAGACATTTTTCTACAGGTTTGGGACAACATTTTTGGGTGAGCTATTATTTTAAATATGAGCATTAATAGCACTTAATAATGTAGAATGTCACTTTAAAAATATGACACAACCTTGTAGGTTTGATTTGGTCCAGTGGCACCATAAACCGGCTCAATCTCTTCCATCTCAGATAGGGGTGGACCAGTACTACTTTATTTTATTTTTTATTCTAAACTGTTTTAATTATTCTTATTTGTTTTGATTATTTTAATTTCTTCTATGTAAAGCACTTTGAATTGTCATTGTGTATGAAATGTGCTATATAAATAAACTTGCCTTGCCTTGCCTTGATTGGACTTCAATAAGTTAGATCGATTGTCTGTTTTGGGTGCTTGATGTCGTGGTGGATAACTTTTTCAAGGATAATTGACCTCGTATACAGTATATACATTTCAAAGTGTACAGATTTGCCCACATCTGCATACTACAAAGATAAACATTTACCATAACTGGGATATTGAAGTGTGAGAAGGATTTTAACTAAGATAAGTAAGACAGAGTGTGTCCATTAGGCCGTTGGCAGTCTGTTGAATATATTGTTTTGGGTAAGTGACTTGAAGAATTAAATTCATTGGCACAGGCCTGTTAAATGAAAACCTCCATTACCCTTATCAGAGAGGAAGGATTGCAATGTCTTTTCAAATGATTTAATTGAGTGATTCTTGTTGGACGGCGACAGAGAGATAATGATTAAAAGTTTACGATTATGAATGAAAGAAATCTCTTTAATTAACTTCATCAAAAAGAGGATAGTGTGCCTCTGTAAAGTTTGTCTTCAAACATCCATGAATTTTCACTGTCCAAGGAAATTTTTTGTTAATAAAAGTGCTAATTTTTCAGAAGATCATTTATTTTCACTTTGGCGTTCATGAACTTTTTATTTTGGCACCCAGAGTTAATTAATTGTTGAGATGCTGGAGCACCAGCATGGCACAGTTCGATCAAAAGCACTCTGGACTGAAATCAGAAGAGCACCACCATTATCTTGCTGTCCCTTCCCCCTGTTCATTTACAGAGCTGAATATTAATCGTGATAACTAATTAGCGGCTCTCTCCCGTCTCGTTTCTCTGAAATCTGGCATCTTGTGTGGTGTCAGACCTCCAACTGAGGTCGGCTAAAACAGACGGGCTTGTTTAGCTCTTTATTGACTACTGATTTAAAAGAACAAGATTATCCACTACAGAGATTTGACTGCGCCGACAGCGGACCTCACGAAATCCACGCAAAGTTTATCATGGCGAGAGACTGGAGTCAAAAGAACACAGCCTGTTTGTTCTTACAATATGGAGTCAAGAATAATTGGATGATTAGAAATCATTCTAAGTGCAAAATGTAGCCGTTTTGTACGTTTGGACATTGTGAGAGCTGGCACCACTTCAAAACAGTGTCTGATGCAAACAGAGAGGAAGTTTATCCAGTTTGGTGCGTGGGTACAGATCGCTTTAGTTGACATCAAAAACATTATGTTTTATTCCAGATATACTGGCCACATGTTCACAGAGCTCTCATAAAACACTACCTCTGCGGTTCCTCATTGTTTGCTGTTTCAATAAACCTCCTGGTACTGTGTGATATGAGCGTTGTGGTATTACTAGGGCAAATCGGCTATTCTGTTTATTCCTTGTAAGTTGACTAAAATGGCATTAATGGTACATTTTATAGTGGTGTAAAACCCTTCCCTTCCTAGCTTTGGAGCCTAGCGGCTTTGAATCATATTTTATCATCCATTTTCAATGCTACACCTGTGAAGTATTTTTCTTCCTCCCTACTTGGGGTTTTCTGCCAAAATCTCCCATTTTCCCAGGCTCTTTTTCTTAGAGACAAATAATCACCCAGACACCTGAGATGCACAATTATTCAGACCCCAGTGTTGAAGAAGCTACATTGAAACTGTGGTTTGCCAAGCTAGAAAGCTAATCATAATTCACAGGTGCTCATTTAAAAGAGTAATTTACTACACTATGAGGGTTCCGAGTAAATGAACAATCTAGGTGACTTATTTAACTTGAACAAATACATTCATAAATACATTTTTAACAATTTATTTTATTTTATTGAAAACATACTGTATTAGCATGTAAGCCTGTGTAATGTGTACACAGCAGAGTAACAAAAACGTAATTTTGACTCTATAAGTTGATTTAATTTTCCATAATTGTATCTTTATATCTCACAATATGACTTCATATCTCATAATTGCAACTTGATTTCTTTTAATTGAGCTTTTATTTCTCACAGTACAATCTCATAGTGACTAGTTGAACTCACAATTATGCTTTTTATTATATTTTTTTAGGTGGAAATGAGCCTAAACAAGTGTCATAAATCTGAAGAACTGTATGTCTAATTATTATAAAAGATGATGTAGATGACACACAGGAAGTCAAATCAGTGATTTTTTCAGAACACAAAATAAGATATTTTGAAGAATATGGGTAACAAAACAGTAATGTTACCTATTGACTTCCATATATTATTATTTTTTTCCATACTATGGAAGTCAATGGGGCCTATCAACTGTTTGGTTACCGACATTCTTTAAAATATCTTCTTTTTGCTCTGCAGAAGGGAAAAATTCATACAGGGTTGGAACAACTTGAGGGTTAGTAAATGATGACAGAATTAAATTTTTTTGGTGAACTATCTCTTTAAGGACATTTTAATACAAAGTGGGACCACAATCTCTAATCCCAGTTATCACAGTCCAGTTTGGGCTCAACATATGGTGGCCTACTTTAAGAAAAAAGATTCTAGCAGGCATCACGTACGGATACTTGTGGTCCAAGTTACTGCTGTGCAGCTGTCACAATGAACTTTCAAAGTGAAGCACATCTTGTGTCTCGACCAACGGGGCATCTGCATCCGCTCCATGAGGTCGCACAGAACCTGGGTATGCACACAGAGCTAGGGTTAGAGATGCTTGAGGAAAGCTTTCATCCTGATTCAGTGTCCTCATCTCGCTCTTCTTTTGAATGGAGAGTTTCTCTTAGCTCTGGTGGGGCAACGCACCTGAATTACAATTGAAATCTCTAAAAGCACTGGGTTTTTTGAAAAGCCTTTTAAGACCCTTTATCTTTATCCAGCAGTTTTTATAATGAAGAAAGATATGAATAACAAAAGCAGAAAGTGTTATTTAATTCCAGCGTCCTTTCTGAGTCGAGTTGGTTCTCCATAGTTTATGACACACGACAGGAAATTCTTCATATCAAATATAATGTTTAATTGAAGCGCTTTGCCGACTTTTCCACATTCACAGATTATGTTGTGTAATTTCTCGTACCAGCGTACCAGCACTTTCATTTCCCTGATAAAGTTGTTGTAACTGTATGTACATTGCTTTCAGTATGGTAACAACTAGGGTTGTTAGACTGGAACAAAAAATCAGGGAAACCAAAGATTTAAAACGCCTCAAATTTTGAACATTTCTGTATCTGAAGGCAATCTGATTTCTATTCAACACACTTCACCAGTTAAAAAATGTTAATTAAGGGCACCAATGCTTAATTTGAGAACAAAAATGTAATGCTTTGATCAAGGAATTTATATATTGAATTTATAAGATTTAGAATGAATGTATTTCATGAATTTAATTTATGTAACTAATGTTTAATTTATTGGATGACTATTTTGATCTACTGTGTAATGAATGATTTAATCTAGCATTTCTATTAATAGATGAAATATTTGTTTAGTTGCAGAGGCCATCTCAGATTCTTGCATCTGATGCTGAGGATTTGAGACTAAAAAAAGATTAAGAAAGCGCTTTTTGAACTTAAATTATTCAAATTCACATGTGTATTTGAGCAACATATTTTAGTTGCTATTTTCCTGTTTATTTTTTGTAATTTTTGGAGAATTTATTTGTAAATGCCTTGTGATAACTTGTATATGCCTTTAGATGGTTAGCTGTTGTTACTTGTTGATTGGAGTTAGATATCTGTCTGTACATGATAGATTTTGTGCATATTTCAGTTATTTCTTTATTTATTTATGAACATTTATCAGGATCAGCCCCATGAGATGAAACATCTCGTTTCCATGGGGGTCCTCAGGATCATGTCCAAACAACATTAAACAGCAAAACAACAGAGTAGATCTGAGTAGACAGAGGTAGTTAGATAAATGTTCCTGTTACAAGTTATGCACAATTGTTATGCATATTTGATGGTCAAACTATCATATGTGTGTATTGAAGTGTTAATTTAGTGTCAGTGCAAGATATCAATATAAATGGCAACATGTGTTGTCCGAAACTCTTTCAGGTCATGTTTTTCCCATACAGGCCTCTTTGTGTGAACTTTCTCCCCTGCCCTTTTGCACTGCACATATTCACCAATGCTGTACTAAGTGCAGCTTGTGCACTGGGTCACATGTATGACATTCTCACATGGACCTGATCACCCCTAACATTTATTATGACCTGCTGCTTTGAAAATGTCCCTTGATTGACTAGCTATGCTTTCTTTCCCCCTTCTGTTTTCTGCCTGGTTACCCCCATCGCTCCTCTATTCATTCTGACTTCATTAGATGAATGAGGAAGTGTTTTGTGCTGTTGTCGGTTGGAATTCTCTGTGTGGTCCGTGACTGGTTTTGGGGCTCTGGATTCTTGTGGCCTCCTCACCACGTACTTGGCCCTTGTGTTCGATTGTGTTTTTTTTTTTACTCATTCGATTGTTCAGCACACATATTGTTGAATTATGGTAAAATATCAAATATTAAAAAAATTAGAGAGACATGGAGGGACAGTATGGTCACAGCAAAGAACACAAAGAATTTAATCTATTTCTGTGCTCATGGGTCTGATATTTGTGTGACCTTTGTGCAGAAAGGTTGAGATGTAAGCTGAGATAGTGATAATCTTTTAAACCAACACAAATTTAATTACTGACGGGCAAACAGCCTGGTTCTTCTCCTGACAATGTTCTGAATGCCTGCTGACAATAAAAGCTTAACGATACCCTTGAAACTTTTTAAAAAAATACCGGTACTTCAGTTTTATTTCGTCTGTCATGGTTGATCAGGCCGTCCTTTTCATCAGGATGGCGATGAATGTGATTATATGATTACTTTGCTTGAAAGCCATGTGTCTTGTTTTCACTTCTGTTCTCGTTGAGAGTGATTTATTGCCATGGATTATACATGAAAGATATCTCCTTGGGGTACCTCTGAGTGCAAGATCAAGACAACTGTTTAATTTCCTGTAGGCTAAGGTTTTGTCTAGAGTCATTTCTGGTTACGTGTGAGGATTAGGGAACATAGCATGCTATTTTCACTGTATAATGTTTCATGTGGCGGCATATCAATTAATGTTTTCATTCTTTCTTTGTCTCTTTTTCTTTTTCCGGCCTGGCCTCCCCCTGTGAAACACCTCTTCGGTGACTTCCCTCTTTTAAGGTAAGGTATTAAAGTTCTCAATAATTGTACAAAAGCTGAATTATCACCATGTTTCTGTTGCTAGTCGATAAAATATGTATGTATTAATCTGTAAATCCATCTTTAAATCTTTAAAAAATGTCCAGAGCTCTTTTGGCTCTACAATCAAAATATATAAAATAACCATTTATATTTTGAAGAGGAATATAAAGCCTGTTTTAGGATCAGATTGTTTTTTGTTTTTTTTGTTTTTTTGCATTGAGGCATTTAAGAACAGCACATTTCCCACAAATTCTCATCACAGTTGCCTCCAGACTTAAAAAAAAAAAAGATATATATAATAGAAAGGTTTTTATTTTACTCAACATAAAAACATTTTGACAAATATGACTATCATGTATCATCTTTTCAGTTTAAATACATACAAAATTGTTTTTTTTGGCATTAAAATTAAGAGAAGGGAGGGTTTTTTATTGCTATAATGAGAATAAGACTTTTTTATTACTATTATTTGTTTGTTTATTTTTGCATTAGACTAATGTGATTATTTTTAATTTAATTTTCTTTAGTTTTAATATTTTTATGCATTACAGAGTGCAAATTGGGGGAAATGGGCTTAATTGTCATGAAAACTGTCGCAGTGAAAAAAAATAAGTCTTAAAATAAGCTTTTAGTACAAAAATATGCTGTCAAATTTCATTTGACATTTTGGGATGAAATGTGACCTGGCTGTGTGAGATTCACTCGTGTGCTGCACTTTTTTTCAGTGCTCATGACATTGATTATAGATTTTTAATTAAATTAAAATTTTAAAAAATTTTAATGGAACTAACATCACAATGGCCACATTGTGACATATTCTCTCACACACAGACAGATCCAAGTAGCATATAGTTTACGAACTCCTAGAGTCCTAGAGTGCTGCAAATCTGGTTGTGATTAACCAGCTCAGTGAGTATCTTGGATGCTGTCCATGCCTGTCTTTCTAAACACAAGCATCTGCAAGTTGCATGGCCAGAGCCATTCTCCCCTAGAGAACAAGCAGGCCCACCACGCTGTCTGCTGACCGGGGTCAAGGGCAGGCCTGGAAAACAGTGGCAGCTACCTGTCATTCCCTTGATATGTCTGCACATTAGGCATGAGCTGATGCATTAGAGTGAAGCAAAAGGCCTAATGAGAGAGAAACATGACCTTTAGTACACTCCCTTTACTCTGGAGTTTTCACAGGGGAGTTGGTGTCTTTTTTCAGCGCTGTATGCCTTGAGGAAATGCTGATTTGCTGTTGAAACCATTTATTTCTTTGTATTATATCTTTAGTTATATCTGAAACCTAGTAAAAAAAAAACATAAAGAAGACAAATAGGTGAATATATTCCCGTAATCTCTTAAGCTAGTTCCTGTCAGCGATGATAAGGGCATGTTAAGTACAATACTCCAGTAGACATGCACGATTGTACATATTGTGACAGTAATTAATGCTCTTTGATAGAGGATTGGTGATTATTTGTAATTTCCAAGCACTCAGGTACTTGTGCCCATGTCTATCTATCTATCTATCTATCTATCTATCTATCTATCTATCTATCTATCTATCTATCTATCTATCTATCTATCTATCTATCTATCTATCTATCTATCTATCTATCTATCTATCTATCTATCTATCTATCTATCTATCTATCTATCTAATCTAATCTAATCTATCGGGACCAAATAAGTATACTGGATGATTCTCCCTCTCTGTCTTTGTTAACAATCCCTTTCAGAGTGCTGCCCAGATTGCTCTGAAGCATCCTACTCACTGTTAGACAGTAATGGATAGGTTGGACTAGAGCCTTATATGTTGAACTTGTTCCAGAGCTGTAGAGGTGCTTGTTTTCGATAGTGTTTTTAACCACAGGTTGAAGCACAGTGTCAGAGTCGTCCTCAGTGTAAGATGCCACCTGAAAACGGCCGCCAATATCAGGAACAAACGACTGCACTAACGGCACTGAGCCAGACAAGCACTGATTTGTCACCAACACACTCCTGTCTACGAGCCGCGCTGCCTGATGCTGGCTCTGCTGTATGTCACATTTGATAAAAATGCATTTTAAGCCGCTTGCCATCAGCTGCCACTTGCAGCTACCATCGAACCCTTGTTTTTTTCTGTTTTTTCCCCCCCTACTGTATAGAACTTTTGAGTGGCCCTTCCAAAAGCTCTCTAAGCTGCATGAATTTGTTTAATGATGCCTGATGGCAAATCCTGGCTGCTAGCTGTTATTATTGTAGGCCAAATTGAGGAAAATTAATAAGGCTACATAGGAAAAACAATAGCGTTTCTTATTCTATCCTGCCTCCTGAAATGAGAGTCATTTGCTAAAAGTAAAAAAATAAATACCCCCCCCCCCCAGACCTAGCATTTGAATTGTGTGTTTTTGTAGACCAAACGCTTAGTGGCATGTGACATATTGATCTCACATTTTTAAAAGCGCACAGATGCATTTCCCTGTGGCAGATGCCTGTGGGTGTCTGGCAGCCATGTTATCAAGCACTTTCAGCAGCGAGAGTTCTCTAATTGGTATAGACATTTTTAATTTGGCTTGTGACAGAACGTGAAGGCTATGTCATGGTCATTGGAGTTGTCACTGTTTGTACTGTGGTCTCTGTCAGTGATGCACTTACAAAATGAACACTTGTGTACCATATAATATCACAAACCAGTGAAGTCTGTATGGGGCTATAACAAATGAGGCTAATCAAGGTCATTTGATGGGAGAGTGACTGTTTGAAAGAAGGTGACTCTGCCGATGTTAACGCATCTGTTTACAATGTACTCAACTCAAGTGTCAGGATATTGTTTATTACAACTCCAATTGTGTTTGGCTAAAAGAAGAAAGTCCTATACACCTTGAATGGCTTAAGGGTGAGTACATTATGGTATCATTTTCATTTTTGGGTAAACTAACCCTTTAATTAATGCATTAATTATTAATACATTTAAGTAAATACACTACCTTACACAACCCCTAAGAATTGTTTTCAGCTAGGTCACCCAAACCAGTTTAATTGGTTTTGGTGGATTAGTCGACTAGTTCTTCAGGCAAATCAGAAACTAGTTGATTTTTACAAAGATGTCGTTTTTGCACATCACTGGTCTATTCCTCACACAGAAATGAGAGGCCCCTTGGGTGATTGTTGTCTGCCATAGCCTACGCTCTTCTCTACTGATGACTATTATTTCACACTGTGCTCTGTGGAACTTCCAAATTGGCTCACTGAATACAAATAGAGAAATTTTGGAGAGCTCCAAATAGTTGACTTAAGTGTCAGGGCTACCCGGTTCTCTAATTTGGTGTGTCAAAAGGATCGCAATTGGTTGTGTAGAACGTCAGAGAGAGTGAAGGACGAGAATATTTAATGGCTCTGTCTGCTCGCAGAAGGATCCGCAGCACTGACATCCATCTATTTTTACAAGCTGTCCTCCAATTGGCCGCTTGGGGCTCGGTATCGGCTGGTTGGGACTTGTGCTAGTGTATGCCATATGTCGAGCAATTTTTGAAAGCAGGGTGACCTCTTTATTGCGAGCCGAGCTAATGACTCTTCTCCCTTACGGTGTGACACTTTCAGACATTCATTGCGGCCCTATTCCCGCCCTTTTATACCCTGCCCTTGCTAGCTCAGCTGCCATTGAGAACCCTGAGATGGAGGTCAGACATATAAAGAGTCTGTAGTGTCCGCAAAACACAGCCTCACTGACATATATAAGCAGAGCTTTGGTTCAAAGACGACCACACTCGTGTTCCCAAAAACAAGAACCATAGTCCTACCCTCGAAATTACACAACAGCCCACAATTACAACCCTGAGAAAGCTCGAGTTTTAAAAAGAATTATGGGCGGAGTACTGCGTGAGGGAAGGAGTCCAGTAAAATCTGCTTGAGTCACGGATTTCACTAGCCTCGATTTGGCTTTCATCTCCATGCCATTTTTAGATCATGTTATTACTGGGGCAGTTCATAAGTTGTGCTCGCAGAAGACTTGAAGAAAATTAATTCAACACAAGGTTTTGTCACATTTTACCACACAGGAATAAAAACAGCTTGCGCCTTTTCCGTACGACTGCCATTGGTGTCTCAGAAATCAAATTAATTATAATAAAGATGTGATTTATCGGACCATTTGATGTTGTGGCATCTATTTCATATTGTGGAACAGGATTCCTAAGTACAGAATGTGATTAAATGGTGGGGAGATAAAATATAATTGTTGTACACATGGAGTATTAATATCTCGGCTTTAGCTCCACCAGTGTTTTAATCTTCTTGCCGTTATACTCAATGTAAGCCTGTACACTGTACATTATAGCGTAGCTTATGATAGGCCAGCATCCCATACCCCCTTTATATTTTACATTAGCATATGTTTTTGGATTATAATCGGATAACATTTGATCATATTAGAAGCCAGATGTAAATGCACCCCAGACGCATTGTGATTGGCTCACTGAAAGCACATTCTATATAAGGTATAAATACTAATTCATGTCAATTATTTGCATTCAACTAGGCAATATGTAATACAGAGAATGTCGTGTTCTACAAATAACTATTATATGGGACTTTTGATGAAATGGATAGTAAGTTACTTGGACTCTATTTTTATGCATCAAAATTATTGTAACTAAAGACAACAGACATTGATAAACATTTTACACGTGGTCTGTTTTCACCAGGTGCTAAATAAAAAAATGTTCCCTCTTTTTCTGTATTTTTAGTCCCTATTAGAAAGATTAGATAGGCCTATATAGACTATAATTTACTGTGTAGAGAGACACAATACACCAGATGCATTCCTTCTATCTTTTCCTCTATCCTTCTACTTAAAGAAGGCAGTTGTTCTGTTAATATGCATCGACTTTTGTAAAAAAAAAAAAAAAAGTTTTAAACATCTATATAGTTATTTTGTATTTTTTAAACATCTATATAATTTTTAAACATCTATATAGTTATTTTGTATTTTTTTAAACTTGGCAAATGAGATATTTAGATTTAGCAGATGCATTTACAGTAAGCAAAATATTATCTTAACGTAGTCTAACGTAGTACAGTAAGTGTTGTTTTTCATTTTGCATGAGTATAAGTGCAATCGAATCTCTATCCTGTTTGAGCCATTCATACCCTGACCAGAAACATTGAATTGTGTCTCTACCTTTAAATAGCTGCGGTTCAGCCTATTCCCGGCGTGTCTGGAGCTACAAGTTTAAGCCTTTAGCAAGATCTGTTCAATCTGCCTCTATATTGCAGCAGCATGTCAAATTATTCTCTCTAAACTCTCCACACTCTTAGTTTCATGATACATGGTGTTTTTCTGATATCGTTATTTGTGGGGAATGTTTTCCCTGGTTGCACACATGGATATTTTTCAGTTCTAATAGGTTTTGCCTCTTTAAACACTGACAGCAGGTTTGATGACAGCAAAGCACTGATGACTGATTTCACTACGGCCATTTTTTCAACATAATCATACATGCACGTTTAATGCGATTTTAACTAGAGGCCAGCTCGATACGAGAGGTGGAGAGAGTGGTTTCGAACATACGTGCTGCACACCAAAGAGAGTGCAGCTTGGTTTAATTGTATCAAGGCTTTTATCAGACTAATAGAAAGCAGCTGCCTACAGTCTTGACAGGCAGAAAACTGTTTGACATTAACTGCTTGGTTGCCTGACATGGAAAGCTTAGACTGCTACGGGCTAGGTTATTCAGCCCCGCGGTTTGTCATTGCTCAGGCAAAGAGCATTACTCCGGAAAGATCTCCAGAACAGCATCCAAAGAAAGCTGGAAGTCTTTAGCTCTTTATGTGTCACTGTATGAAATCTTTCGAAGTTCACATTTTTTCAAATTGTTGGGATTGAAAGGGCTCGAAGGGATTCTGTCATCATTTATTCACCCTAGCGTTGTTTTAAACCTGTGTGACTTTCTTTCTTGTGCGGAAAAGAAAAGAAGATATTTTGTAAAATCTGTAGACACTGAGCTTCTTAACTCACTTGAGGAACTTTGGCTTTCCAATGCATTTGCATGAGAATGTATGGTCTGAGCTTTTTTTTTCAGCACACTTCTTAGGCAACTGCTAGTCTAGTTGATGGTTCATGTAAACAGATGGTTCTTGACTGAGGTGTCTGGGATCAGTCATCACAGATTAGCCCTTTAAGTAATGGTTTGAGAGGCTTCCACTCCTTTCAGATCAAAATGCGACCTGTGGATGAATGGCTGGATGCTTCAGTGAACACTCAAATAAAGCTACACGCATGGGTTAGACTGAAAGAGAAGGAGAAATCGAAGGAGAATGAGGTGGATGCTGGAGGTCCTGAGGGGTCTGCAGCCATATGGTTTTAGCTAGGTAATGGTAGAGATCAATGTGTTGAAGGAGAGTCTGTTCTGCCATTTTGCACAGTGCTGAGAGGAAGTAGGAGAGACCGCCTCATCCATCACAGCTCTCCCCTCTGCACCTAATCAGATCCCCCCATCCCAATCCTGCTGAAACTCAATTACACTTCTGACAGAGGCTTTTACTGGTTCTCTCACACTCTCCTGCTTTGCTTTTGTCTGCTCCTGAAACACTATCCTTTACCGTAATGTTTATTCATGCATTTATTGTCGATACGTTGATCCTTTAAGCCTCGGATCTGCACCTTCACCGCCTCTATTATGATATCGTCATAAACGGATTTGCCATTAGCACCTTACAGACAGTACACTGAGAAAGATAACGTCACACTATGTCTTAACTACTAGATGTGAAGCGATAAACAAGTGATAAGATCTTATTTTATTTAAATATGTTGTTTTTGTCCTATAACAATTTATGCTATGTCAATTATCTATCAGTTACCTATGCAAGCTATCGGTTACCAATGCAACATTTTTAGTTTAAGTTTAAGTTACATTTTAGCATCTAATATTTGTTTTATTTTATTCCAACTTTATTTCAATGAATAAAAACAATTTGTATTAGTTGTAGATTTAGTTTTAGGTAACAATAATGTACAGTACAGTACAGTACACATAGCTGTTTAGCTATTTTTCTTTCTTAATAAGCCTGGTGAAATGTCTCTGTAGCAATGTTCAGGGAAGAAGGAGGCGGGAACCGGCGAACAATCAAATAAACTTTATTCAAATGAAATAAACAAACAAAATACCTGCCAGCAGTCCCTCACGGAACTGCTGGCTACCCAAAATAAAATATAAATACCTGCCAGCAGCCCCTCACGGACGACTGCTGGCTACCAAAATAAAATACAAACAAAACACAACTAAAACACAGGCCTGTTCCTCTCTCGATCATCAACGTCGTCGCTCCTCCTTTATGCTTCCGCTCCTCCGTGAGAGATGCGAGACCGGTGTGCTTCACAGGTGTTGCTCATTAGCAATCGCACCACCGGCCTCGCGCCATTCTCTCACGTCCCTCGGCCGTCCTGTTCGCCACATACCCCCATCGCCCCTCACAGGCCGGGGGGTACCCACGAGCCTGTGCCTACTCCCCCCCCCCCCGGCGGCGGCGATCCCTGGGGGGTATGGACCGACAAGCCGAGGGAAACAGAGACGGAAGCATGAGGAGCGACAGATCGAGAGAGGGGAGAGAGGAAAAAAAAAAAATTGGTCCGGTTCCCACAACGCGCTGCCATCTGGTCCCCCACCAGCTGGGCGATCTCCTCCGCGGTGCCTCGCGGTGACGCTGGGTAGCCCTCGGTGGACGGCTCGACGCTCCTCCGCCGCCCGGTGGACGGTGACGGCTCCTTGGGCTCTAGGGCAGACAGCAGGAGTCCCCCGCTCCCTGCTCCTCCACTTTTCTGGTGAACGGCAGCAGGCTCCGGCCCACGGCGAGCGGCGGCGACTCCCCTGCTCCCTCCCGGACGGCAGCCGCCCCTCCAACTCCCAGGCGGCCGGCAGCGAGCTCGACCGTCCCCCCGGCAACTCACTCCAGCGCACCGCCTCGAGCGTCCATGGCCGCGAGTCCCCCGCTCCCTGCTCCTCCCCTGCCCGGCGGATGGCAGCAGGCTCCGGCCCACGGCGAGCGGCGGCGACTCACGCACCATGCTCGATGGCACCGCGGATTCCCCACAGCGGCGAGGACTCTCTGACAGCGCGTTCCTCCTTCTTCCCGGGTTTCGGCACCAGTGTAGCAATGTTCAGGGAAGAAGGAGGCGGGAACCGGCGAACAATCAAATAAACTTTATTCAAATGAAATAAACAAACAAAATACCTGCCAGCAGTCCCTCACGGAACTGCTGGCTACCCAAAATAAAATATAAATACCTGCCAGCAGCCCCTCACGGACGACTGCTGGCTACCAAAATAAAATACAAACAAAACACAACTAAAACACAGGCCTGTTCCTCTCTCGATCATCAACGTCGTCGCTCCTCCTTTATGCTTCCGCTCCTCCGTGAGAGATGCGAGACCGGTGTGCTTCACAGGTGTTGCTCATTAGCAATCGCACCACCGGCCTCGCGCCATTCTCTCACGTCCCTCGGCCGTCCTGTTCGCCACAGTCTCATTCAATAGACATTTAAGAACCGTTACCAGCACGTTCCTTACAAATAATGGCCATTTTTTATTCTGTCACAATTTAGCTTGCAATATTGAGCAACATTTATCTTCCTCTCAAAGTGTTTTTATTGGTTTCGAACCTCAGCGAAGACATAGTTTTGAGGGGACAAAGAAACAGACATGTGGTTACTGATTGTCATTGTGACCGTGGAAAGCTATACATTTTCATTTGAAGGCAAAACAAGATCAGAATTTAGCTTTTCACAGCCTCCCACCAACAAACCACAACATAAAACTGATGTTTGCAGAATCAGTAAAGTTAAACAATGGAGAATAGGGAGTCAACACAACCGAACATGCAATGTTGTAAAAGCAGCATCAACTCAGTTTGCAGGATTCTTACCAAACTATGACTTGTTGTACTTGTTAATGTGCAAGAGGATTTCTAAATATTTTTGTGGCTAACAGTGCCACTGTATTATTTCTCAGAGTGAATAACAATGCTTTTATGTGGAAATGGAGTTATTCGATAAACAAGTAAGAACATGAAAAACTCCCACAAGTAAAAAATCATTCTCACTTTAATTTTCACCCTACATCAAGTTGCCTTATTCTAATAGTCTCAAATAATCTCTCGAAAGTAATCCACCAACTATTGTCAGCACTCGCTAAACCTGCTTATTCAAGTGGAACATTTTGCATGACTTCCATTGAATTTGTACCATTAATACTCACAGGGAGCAAATGCATTTTTTAAAACAGCAGTTTATTTATTTCCAGTACGATGAATAGAGCTGGAGCTCAGGGTGGGAAGGCATTTGCATGGAGTAAGATTAGGTTAAGCCACAGAATTGTGTTCATGAAGAAAAACTGAAAGCTGTTCCATTACTGAGTGAGATTTCATTAGCGTGATTCACGCTCGCCACATCACATGCTGAGAATCCAAGAAAATTTTCAGAGGTTCAAAATACAGGTTCTCAAGTGAGATGCCTGCAAACATGTATTTAGACTTTCAGCTTTTAAAAGGACAGAGAATAAACCAGAAAAATGTGTAACTTAGAGCACCTTCCTTCTTCAAACCTACAAGGAGAAAGCCTACAATAGACGATTACCTCATTCAGCTCCCTATGGTTTCACTGAGAATTCACTAATGTGAAATGCAGATGTGCAATAATGAAAGAATGACTATTTGAGGATGTATATTAGACGTTTTTCATATGCTTAGTACATCTCATGAACATAGTTTTGGCAGGTGCAGTAATTTTAGCTGAAAATCGTGCGTATCGAGCATGTAGATCATTTAAAGCGCGAAACAGTAGAGCATTCCTTCATCCTGAATCATGCTGCTCCTTGGAGAACACATGGATCACTTTCCTGGATGAGGCTCAACAAATACACATCAGCCTATTTTAGCATCGATGTTCCACTTACAGTGGTCATCTGCGTTGTGTTTTTTTTCCAGCTGTGGTCTTGACCGTGGCACTGTGTTAGTTTTCCTACTCTTGTGCACGGTTAAAACATTCTAGTGGTCTTTTTTATCATCTTATTGTTGGCTTGGAGAACAAAGCACTGAAATCTCAGATTACGGACCTTAAGGTAACCCAAGCGGCTGTGCCCTCCCTTTTGTGTGTGTGTGTGTCTAAAGAAATTATACAAATACAAAGGCAACCTTTTATCCTGGACAAATGTTAATTCTGTGGTCGACTATGTGGTGCATGTACTTTTTAATATAAATAACAGTTTAATATAACAATAAATATGTAGACAGGCTTCAAAATGGACACACTCTTAGCACCAAATGGAAATTAAATTTGACTTTTTTTAGGAACTGCAGCATAATTTAAATAGTCTGACACTTACTGTTTTTTTTTACCTGGCATAAGTGAACAAATCAAATGAAGACATGTTAGTACTTTACATCTAATATTGATGGAAGTGTTTGTTACTGTAAATACAGCGTTCTTCTCCTCTGTTTTTTTTTAATTCTGTCATAAACCCATCATGTAACTGTCAGAAATGGTGTTTTCTAAATGCATTTAACCTACCTCAGAGGAAATTTAACCATCAGAAGTTTATCAAGTGTGAGTAACATTTTTATAGTTGTAAACTAATCACATTAGCAACCAAAATATGTCAAAATTCATGTTTTATGCGAGGTGATGTTTCACATAGTTAAAAGTGACACAATGACAATGAGCAAGAAAAAACTGAAAAAAAAATTATGTAATAGATTTAAAAAAAATCTATTTAAAAAAATATGAATTGAAAATTGTATTTAAAAAAATATCAAAATATTTATTAAAATAATTATATTATTCTATATTCCATTCTAATTATACTAAATGTTATTGTTTATTATCATTATATTTATATTTAGCTAGTAAAAATTGTCAAATCACCTGCTAAAGTGTTTGTGTGTTCATTTATGGCTGTAACCACCCTTTTGTAAATTTCATTGGGCCAAGTACAGACACTTGAGCCACTCCATTAATGGAGAGACATTTCCTGCCATCAGCTTGGAAGACGTTACCTCAGTTGGATCACTCATCAATGACTGAAAACAGATTGGTGGGGTTTAGTGCAAGACTAATCTAATAAAAAGTCGTTTAAGTGCATTATTGACCACTGACCATTTTACTGTTTTCCATTGTCTCAGACCAGAACACCATGGTCAATCTAATTACATGCAGAGATTACCCTCTTAACACGATCAGCAGTATGGATTACCTTTTCTACATCTGTGCATCCTTGAAATTTTATACTGAATGGAACTGGATCTACCAACATTTCAATTACCATTGCAGAACGTCAAGGTATCCAGTCACTCAAATGTGAGCCATATTTGTGGTAAAAAGGTCAATTCAATACTTCTAAGTGGCTCGCCAGCTGTACAAGGGTCCAGTCACTTTTCTGAACACAGCACGGATTGATCTGCTGTTGTGGGCTTCTTTTGAGCAATTGTTTTGCGTAGTTTGGTTTCAGTAGAGCAATCATTAAGCATGAGTACAACTATTCTCTTGTCCTTATTCGCTGTAGTCTCAGATGGGTCTCTCATATTTATTAAAGTTGGAGGCTGAACTGTAACCCTTAAATGCACAGGCAACACCAATTAATCCCAGCCTCTGGCTGTTTTGCTGCACTATAAAATACAGCCAAAGTCAGATTTACTCTGACTCATGGAGACTGTCACCAAACTCCTATTTGTACTGTACTCTTCTTTTTACCCATAAATTTCTAAGTTGAGAGCATCTATAGCGTTAATTTTTCCTCTATTTGCCTCCCTCTCTCTTATTTCCCGTTTTTTTTCTTCTGGTGTCTGGACAGCTGTATGCAGATGGTCTCTTTGTGTTTTTGCTAAGCTCAAAACGTTAGTCTGCAGAGAGTCAGACGGACCATCACATCCGACCAGCTGTCAGACACATTGCTCAAGCTATTGTGGGGGTATAAAGGCAGAATCTGAAGCCTTTGGTGAGTATAGCAGTCTCAGGGGCGTGTCTAGAAGGGGGACTGGCCCCCCTGGAATATGATTGGCCCCCCCTGGTGCCCCCCCCCATTGGGCTAGATTTACTGTCAACCTGACAATGCCCAACATCATTGGATCAGAGCGCAGTCAATCACTGCTTGATTTGCGATTCGCAAAGTGGAATCACAGGTCCGTGTTTTTCAAACAGTAGGAGAGAGAGACACCTCGACAGGTCACTGTTTATGGTATATGCACACACTCAATCTCAGTATATATTTTTAAATATCGCACCGTATGTTAGTCTGATTACTTCCATGTGTGACTGATCAAGCCAGTAATGTTAGATTAGCTAATGTAACTTCTGCAGGCTGTATAGAGATGACTTGTCAGTGTTATTCCGCAGCAGCACACACAACTACTACATAAATATAAAATAGATACATATTACTTTATCTGTTGTTTTAAACAATAAAGGCACTATAATCTTTTTTCCAAATGAGCCGTACCGTGGTAAACATTAAAATGTGAGAACGTTAACACCATAGCTACTTGCAACTCTGTGTAATTTATACTTAATGGGTTTTTGTTTATTTTAGGGCTGGGCGAGATGGCCTAAAAAAAAAATCCTCGATTTTTTCACAAAAAAATCCGATTTACGATTTAAATCGATTTTTTTCTCTCCCTACTTAAAATCAATCTGTAGATGACAAAGAAATTGTTCAACACAAGTTTTAACTTTATTTTGTTTTTATATTTCCTTCTGGGATATTATCTGGATTAAAGTGGAATCAGAAACAACCAGCCAAAAAGACAATAGGGCAGGCCCTGTCATTGTAAATAGTGTAAATGTAACATGGATTGGGGGATGTGTTAAAAAAAAAAAAAAAAAAAAAAAAAAAAAAAAAAACTTGCATCACAATAAGTTTATTGTGATTGTCAAATTATTTGGTAGCTAAACATAATTTTATCAAGTTTATTAACTATGTAAACACAATGTTTACATGGTATAAAAGACTGGTATGCTACTGTTTTTATTATTGCTTAACACAAATTTCACAATTTCAATTAAATTCTTGTGATTTAATTCTGATATTGAGACTTCAAGAGATTTCCACGACGCGCACGCGCGAGAACTTAACTGAAGTAGTTGAAGGAGATCGCAATTATCGTGCATGCGTCGTGGAAATCTCTTGAAGTCTCGTTTCAGGCCTACAAGGAAGAAAAGGAATAGTCGAATAAAGTCGTTATTTTTGTTTTATTTCCGCACAAAAAGTATTCTCGTCCCTTGATAAACTTATAGTTGAGCCACTGTTGTGACATGGAATATTTAAACATTTTCTTCATTGACTTTCTGGGACGTCAGGATTCATTCCCTTAGGGAGCCTATGGAGGAGTGATCCAGCTGTCACATTTAATCAAAAATATCTTCATTTGTGTTCCGAAGACGAACGAAGGTCTTACGGGGTTGGTACAGCATGGGGGTGAGTAATTAATGACTTAATTTAAATTTTTGGGTGAACTAACCCTTTAAAACTAACTCAATTTAAATATAATGTGTTTTTATAATAAAAAACAACGTTATAATATTTTAATGATATAGGTACAAATATAATAAATGTGTAATATAGTTATCATATTTAGCAAAATACTCCTCTATAGCAATTATTTTAAGTCCAACTAACATGCCTGCTATGGGTTATTAAAAGGCATTCCTGAGGTAAATGTAACGTTACGTGACATATGTTGTTCTCCAGCTGTTTTATGGACATCTTTCCGCGGTTGAAAAACACTGATCGATCGATTTTATTACATTTCGGTAAGTTAGTAGTGAAGAGTAACAGATGATGGGTTCACGTGCCGCTTGAACTGAGATTTGTCAGCGATCTTTCACGTCACATTTACAAGCGCCAAAACGGTGTTTATTGTTTGAATTTTGTAATAAAATTGACAGAATCTGAGAGCTGAGAATCTGTTTCATATCAATAGTAACCTGCTCTGTCTAGTCTGTCGGTGTCAGTGTCCTCTTGCTCTTTGCTGCGCGATTTTTCTCTGCGTGAGAAAATGCATGTGTGCGTGAGAGCGTGTAAAAAGTGACAATTGCGTCTCTCACAGTGAACTCGTGAGAGTTGACAGCCCTGCAGATTCAGTTTGTAAATGTATTCGGCTGGTGTGCTTCTGCTGCTGCGGTCTTGTTCATTTGCCATGTTATTTGTGTATCTCTATCATGGCAAGCGCTGAGCCTGGTCGGAACTACAGGAGCCCAGATGTGCGCGTCGGCGGTTGTTAAAGAGAACGTTACGTCGGATGACGGAGAATGGGGGTTTCGCTTAGAAAGCCAGTCCTCTTCAAGTATTAAAAAACGAGCCAATGGCAAGGAAATGCCATGGGTCTGCGGAATTTGCATAGCGTATCTCCGCCCACCACGTGGGTATAAAAGGAAGATGCAGACGCAAACGCAGCATGTCTTCGCTGAGGAGCCGAGACTGAACTCATGCGTCTACCCAGCGGTACAGCGGAAGTGGCAGGGAGACGTAACGTCTCCGTTCCCTACTCAGGGAACGAGGGTTACATCCGTAACCGAGACGTTCCCCTTCATAGTCACTCCGAGTTACGTCGGATGACGGAGAATGGGGGTCCCTCGTGAAATCACGCCACCTTCACAGCTGTCTTCCAGTGCCCTGCGAAATTCTGAACCCCTGTCGTGAACTTAGCATGGACGAGGAGTCCTACTTAGCACAGGAATACCAAGGTACACTGGGGAGCATATCTCAGAGGAGATTTGCCGCTGTATGCCTACCCGTAGGGAGGACTTACGAATACACATATGGCCCAAGGGGGCTACATATGGAGGAACACTGGAGTACCAACCCGTAGGGTGGCTAGAATTTCAACTCCAGGAGTGGCAAGGTGGCTTGCCGAGGGAAGACACATGCTCAGAGAGGCTTATAGTGGAAATACACATGTGGGGGTTACTAGCAGGAACCATGCACATGGAGGCACCTAGCCGACGCCCAGGCAATAACACTGGCGCCACCATCAAAAGTGCAGGAGGAACTCAGGGCTTCAATAGAAGGCTCAGCTGAGGAATAATTGCACTTATCCAGTCTGTGGAGTGGAATGGCGAGCAAACGAAGACACCTGAGCGGGTCCAGTACTGGCCGGGTGAGCGAGTACAAGAAAGGACACAGGCTCCACTTGGAGATTATAGAATCTGCGAATGTGTTGGGTGTCGCCCAGCCTGCAGCTCTGCAGATGTCTGCCAGCGAGGCGCCATGCGCTAGAGCCCAAGAGGAAGCCACACTCCGGGTGGAGTGCGCTGTCACACCAAGGGGGCACGGTCGACCTTGCTGTTGGTAAGCCAAAGCAATGGTGTCCACTATCCAGTGAGACAACCTCTGCTTCGAGAGAGCCCTTCCCTTCTGGCTCCCACCATAACAGACAAAGAGCTGGTCTGAGGTTTCCTGAAACGCTGCGTTCTGTCTACGTAAGCACGGAGGGCGTGTACTGGACAGAGCAGTGCCAAGGCTGGGTCTGCCTCCTCCAGGGGCAGCGCTTGCAGGTTCACCACCTGGTCCCGGAAGGGAGTGGTAGGAACCTTGGGTGGGCACATATCCAGGCCGGGGTCTCAGGATCACGTGAGAGTAGGCCGGCCCGAATTCCAGGCACGCTTCGTCAACGGAGAATGCGTGCAGGTCCGCCACCCTCTTGATGGAGGCCAGTGCAACCAGGAGCGCTGTCTTCATTGACAGGAATTTAATCTCAACTGATTGCAGAGGCTCAAAGGGCTCAAAAGGGGTGGCAGGGTACTCAAACCTGCCTCGTCCCGTCCAGGAGCCACACATGGAGTCTCCAAAGATCGGGACGAGGGTGCCATAGGGTGCCCCGTCTCTGAGAAAGGAGATCCTTCCTCAGAGGAATTGGCCAAGGAGGTGCTGTCGCGAGGAGTATCAGTTCGGAGAACCAGGTCTTGGTGGGCCAGTATGGGGCGACCAAAATGACCTGCTCCTCGTCCTCCTTGATCTTGCACAGAGTCCGTGCGAGAAGGCTCACTGGGGGAAACGCATACTTGCGTAGACCCTGCGGCCAGCTGTGCGCCAGTGCATCCGTGCCGAGCGTGCCCTCGGACAGGGAATAATACAGGGCGCAATGTGATGAGTCGTGGGAGGCAAACAGATCTATCCGTGCGTCCCCGAACTGATCCCATATCAGCTGGACCGACTGGGGATGGAGTCGCCATTCGCCAGAGATTGGCCGGAGCCGTGACAGCTCGACGGCTGCAAGGTTCCGCTCTCCTGGAATGTAAATAGCACGAAGGGACCTCAGGTGCTTCTGACTCCATAAGAGGAGGTGGCGTGTGAGTTGCGACATACGGCGAGAGCGTAGACCAGCCTGACGGTTGATGTACGCTACTGTCGCGGTAATGTCTGAACGGACTAGTACGTGTTGACCCTGGAGCAACGCATGGAAGCGGTGCAGGGCAAGGCGTACTGCCAGCAACTCGAGGCAATTGACATGCATGAGGCGCTGGAGTCCTGTCCAGGGGCCCGCGGCTGCATGTCCATTGCACATGACGCCCCAGCCCGTGGCAGAGGCATCTGTGGAGACAACAACATGCCTGGAAACTCGTTCTAGGGGAATACCGGCCCGTAGAAAGCTGAGGTTCCGCCACGGGGTGAAGGTCTGACGGCAGGTCGGAGTCACTGGGACTCGGAGCGTGCCATGATGCCATGCCCACCTCGGGACTCGATCGCGAAGCCACAGCTGAAGCGGTCTCATATGAAGCAATCCGAGTGGCGTTGCCGCGGCTGCAGATGCCATATGCCCCAGGAGCCTCTGAAATAATTTCAGTGGGACCGCACTCTTGCCCTCGAACTGTCGAAGACAAGTCAGCAGTGAGTGTGCGCGCTCGCTTGCTCGTAAGCTGCGCGGACATGGCGACCGAGTCTATCTCCATACCGAGAAAAGAGATCCTCTGCACGGGGCAAAGTTTGCTCTTCTCCCAGTTGACCCGAAGGCCCAGACGGGCTAGGTGCCGGAGCACTAGGTCTCTGTGACAGAGCCAGCCCGAATGAGAGAACCGCGTACTGGTATGCCTGCTCCTCGAAAGCAAACCGAAGAAACGGTCTGTGTCGAGGGAAAATGGAGACATGAAAGTAGGCGTCCTTCAGGTCTATCGCTGCAAACCAATCCTGGGGCCGAACACATTTGAAAATGCGTTTGGCCGTAAGCATCTTGAACGTGCGGTTCAGGACGCGCAGGTCCAGGATCGGCCGTAACCCACCGGTTTTCTTGGGGACAATGAAGTAGGGGCTGTAGAACCCTGACCTCATCTCGGCTGGAGGGACAGTCTCGATTGCACCCTTCGCCAGGAGGGTGGCAACCTCCACTCTCATGATCGGGGCATTGCCATCAACCACCGTAAGCGGACTCCCCTGAAGCGTGGAGACCGTGCGAACTGAATCGCATAGCTGAGCCTGGTAGTTCGGGCGACCCAACGGGACAGATTGGGGAGCACTAACCAAGCCCCCAAAAACTGATCCAGTGGAATCATCTGAGCCACAGCGGAGGGGCAGCGAAGCGGAGTGACCGGCCCAGTCGAGGGTGGCATAGTGGCCCTGAGCGTGTGCACGGTCATACTCTGTGCCCTGACAGAGGAGACCAGGGAAGGACCAGCATTCCACGGGGGTCTACTCTGCCAGGGGTCTGGCGATAGAGGGGGACGAGAGTGGTGTGGTCCGGAGACGGCACGCATTGTCATCCGCACCCTCAGAGACAGAGGGGAACGAGAGTGGCGAGGCTCGGGGGCGTCGCGCACTGCCGTCCGGCTCTGTGTGCTCAGAGATGGGATGCAGCTCTTTGGAGAAAAGATTCTCCCCCAACCCTCCACCGGGGGAAGGAGTGGGCCTGCAACCACTCCCTGAAGAACTGCAAGCCATATCTGAGCTGCCCGTAACGAGAGCGCCACATAGCCTGGCGTACAGCGGGGCTGCGGGGCTGGTACGGGCAGGGGCACCTCCCTACGACCACCTCCACGGCCCGGCCCGGTGCTGCTGGGGCCGGGCGGGAGGGGGCGGAAGTCGCAGGAGGGCGCATTCGGCGGCAAGCGGACTGAGGCGTCTGAGCCGGCGGCTGATTGGCAGCAGAAGTCGCAGGGTCAGACAAAAAGCCACAGTCCACTTCTGGGCGGCCGAAAACTGTTGGGCAGAGTTCTCGTCTACGCCGCCGAAGAGGCCAGCCTGGGATATGGGGAAGTTGAGGAAACTGGTTCACTCAGCCTCGCGCACATCAACCAGGTTAAGCCAGAAATGTCTGACCATGCATGTGGACATCACCTGACTCAGGGAGCGTGCGGTCACCTTCGTCGCTCGTAGAGCAAGGTCGGTGACGGCAGGCAGCTCAAAGATGAGCCCTGAATCAGCCCTACCCTCGTGCATGTCATTGAACACCCAGAAGGATGGCAATAACACACAGTGAGGTGGCAGCCTGCCCCGCAGCTCTATAGGTCCCCGCCACCGGAGTAGACAAGAACCTACAGGCATTGGAGGGGTGCTTAGGGTTTGCCACGCCAGGTGGAGGCGCTGTGGGGACACCTAAGTGTTGCCACAGAACACTCCACAGGGGGGAACCCCAGTGTACCGTAGACTGCGGCCTCTACGAGGGCAGAGAAGGCGGAAGAGGCCGCTAAACAGTCACGAAAAGTCAAAGGAGACTTCCACGATCTCATGGCCTCTTCATGCACATCCGGGTAGAAAGGATTTGGGTTCGCCAGCCCCAAAAACCAATCATCAGCCTCAAGTGCTCGGGATATGGCAGAATTTTCCAGACAAACCCGATACTCGTTGCAGCCCGGGAAAGCATAGCTGTGAACTCTGAATCAAACTCGCTATGCTAGCAGATCCGAGGACAGCAGCACAGACGAGCCATCTCCAGAGGACTCCAGCTCACCTTGTGATGCGGCGATAAACATGATTTCATCAGCTGGGGGACCAAATGAGAACGCGGGCCCGCGGGCAGGCCGGTGAACCCAATCTGGACCACGCGGGTTGCAACGTAAAAGACGGGGTGTGGACCGAGGAAATTTCGTCAATTTAGTTCCAGACCTGACGTCTTAGTCACCCTGGCCACCAGCCGAAGTATTATCTCACGTGGAGAAAAATAGATCGGGTTGTGGATGAGGGGACTCTCACTCTATTGAGCTCACGGAGTCTCGACCGTTATACATTGCGATGGTCACGTTCCCACTGAAAGAACGTGACACACCCACGAGCGCTGTCTGAGCGTGATCAAAGCCCAAACACGTCAAACAGCGCTCGCGCCCAACAGCTGAATCTAACACAATACCGCACTCAGAAATACACGGGCAGATCGTCTTTAGAAAGACGCGTCTTTAAAAAGACGTGCCGTGTGCACGCTCTTTTAGTGAGAGGAAAAAACTCAGCGGATGTTGAAGCGACCAGGGAGAGACACACAGACTGGCAGACCACTGCTCAGATCGCAGGCAATATGAAACTCGCTGGACACCGTCACACCAACACCAGACAGTTTACTCGTCTCGAAGAGATGTAGTCACTGAAAATACTCAGGATTTGGCTTGTGGAGTGAAGAGATTATCTTGGCTCCGAAGCGAAAACATGCTGCGTTTGCGTCCGCATCCTCCTTTTATACCCACGTGGTGGGCGGAGATACGCTATGCAAATTCCGCTGACCCTTAGCATTTCCTTGCCATTGGCTCGTTCTTTAATACTCGAAGAGGACTGGCTTTCTAAGTGAAACCCCCATTCTCCGTCATCCGACATAACTCGGAGTGACTACGAAGGGGAACCGATTTTCATTCGAGTTAATCGATAAAATCGATTTATCGCCCAGCCCTAGTTTATTTGTACATCGTAACAGGACATCCAAGGTTTCTTTAAGAAGAAAACATGTCATAGACATGAAATCATAGACAGATTTCATGTAGAGAACGTTCACCAACACACACACACACACACATACATAGGGCTGCAACAACTAATCGATAAAATCGATTATAATCGATTATGAAAATCGTTGTCAACGAGTGTCATTATCGATTAGTTGGTCTGCTTACGTCACGGGGAGCGTTTACTGGTACGCACACACACGCAAGGTCTCTCTCTGCCGAGCGCGCGCGCTACACGGTTTGGAGCAGTCTCTTCTGTCTCGCATGCGCGCTCTTGCTTGCGCGCTCTAGATTTCGGGAGTTTGAACTAATTCGCGGGCATCAGGGAGCCGCAATCAATATGAGGGAGACTCCCGGGACTTCCGGGATCTTGGGATGTCTGTATTTTGTCTCGAGCATCAGGTTGCGCAATCAGTTCGCTCGCAACGTAAGTGATGGATTAAAATAGCGCTACCGCAGAAATAGGTTAAATTAAAATGGTGTTTACAAAGTGAAGCACTAAATACAAAGGCAGTTAATAACAGCAGCAGTAAAATATAGTTTTTTAGTCACTGTACTCAGTGGTTTTCAGCGAATGCTTGTGCACTAATGCATCATTTCTCCTGTCCTTTACTCAAGCCTGTTAGCTTGCTGGGTAACGTTACCTCCATTCCGTTCTCTTTTTATAGCATTAGTCTACTAAGTTTTAATTGTTTGTCAAACGCGATCTACTGCGGCTCTACGTTTACACAATTGTTTTCAGTCTTTCTATATTTATTTAATCAATTTATCCTTATATTATATTCTTTTATATATTATATATAATATATATTATATTCTTTATCCTTATATTCCTTATATATAATTAATTTTAAATAAAAATTAAATGAATTATATATTTTAGATGTTTTTAGTTTGTTTTTAGTTCAGATATTCACATCTGAACAACATGTCTGTGTAAATTTGTTTTAACAAAAATTGTGTTAAAACATAATATGTTGGATATCATTTTTTTAACAATAATCATGTTTGTCAACTTGCCATCAGCAATTATCATTAAAAACAATGCAAATATTGATATTAGTAAAACTCAATGTGTGGCTTTTGCACTTTTTAAAGTACACTTTTACACATAAATACCCTGATTTACGGTTTTATTTAGTTATAAAAAAAAAAAATCTAATTTAATTTCTATCCGATTAATCGATTAATCGAAAAAATAATCGTCCGATTAATCGATTATCAAAATAATCGTTAGTTGCAGCCCTACACATACACATACACACACTCAATGTTTGTGTTGAGAATAAAGCATGTTAAATGACTAACTAATGCCTAGGTGATGTCTTTTATTTATTAGAACAAAACTGTGTGGTCTAATCCATGTAAAATACAAAATGATTTTCAGGCTCTTGTTTAGTGCCACATTTAATACCATCTATATTAGGGCACTGGGCATTGCAAAGATTTTTTAAATCGTGCTTAATATTTTCTAAACGTATTTATTTCCAGTTGAATTTTCTGATTTCCTATGGGCCCCCCCTGACTGGTTCTTGGTCTGCTATTCATGAGTACAAATGACTATATTGTTTAACATTCCATTTGGGTTTGATTTTATAGATAAATTACAGAATGAAACTGTATTGTCAAATTCTGTAAATCTGTTAAATATATTTAATTGAATCTCACACATCAACACATTATGCTTCACATCACACTGCTTGAGCAGCAACAGAAATTTGCAAAATCATTCAATTTGGTTGTGGTACTTAGTCCTGGTATAATACACAACATTTGAGTTGATGGTCGTTTATATATCCTTGTGTTGTGTAATTGACAGAACTAGGTGCCCCTGAATGTTTGTGTAAAACATTTACGCTCTACAGCGACTAACGTATATTTCATTTAGAAACTTTTAGGACTTGGCTCATAACTATTGCCAGTAGTTTGTGTCTCTTGTGCTGTATGTCTATTCTTTCTCCTTTCCGTCTTTTCAGAAGCACAAAGACATGTCTTTATTTATGGGCCCGGGTGGGCTGTTTAACTGAGGCAGTGATTGGAAGTCTTACCAGAGAGGGGAGTTAACCACGACGCTCTCTCTCCCTTGGCACATGCTGTCTGCGTTCTACAATCTTGAGAGCTGCTGAGTGCCTGGTCAGCTCAGCATATAGCAGAGGAAGCAGTCTCAGACATTTTTCCGTCATTTATTTACACCCCAGAAGATGTCAGATTAGAAGTTATGCCTTTGCATATTTCATGACCTCACGGCTCTTTCTAGGTTAGATTCAATATTGAATTGCCCTGCTTTTCCTTCAGTTTATTACCAAAATAATGAAAAATGACAGGGAAGATACAAGATGTAAGACAATCTCAGTGTGCATCTCATTGTCATGCTAATGTCCAGTATTGTCCGGCTGTGGCCCCGGTCATTTTGAGGCTTCCTTGGCAACAGGCTGGAATCCAAAAAAAAAAACGTTAAGAGAGGATAATTGAAAATGCTGAATATGCATGTTTCTGTCAAATGTGGTAACCTTTAATATTCCAGACAAAGCGTGGATTAGCATAAACTGCTTAACACAGATAGTACATTATTGAAACCGAATGATCGTTACAGTCTTTGAGTTTATAATGACTGGTTTTAAAGTCGGCATGAAATCAAATTTGACAAATCTTCTTTTTATATGTAATATTGTAGTGTTTATTACAAATGATTTATCCGTGCACTTCATTATTTTTTTTTAATTCATGTACCCTTGAAATCTTTAATCAAATACATTACCCTTCCCTCCCCCATCGAAACGACCTCTCTCTCTTTTGGTCACGTGGAATGGCAAAAGGGTGCGGCCAGATCCGATGAGGGTGCGGCTATCGGTGCACCGCCTCTCAGAGAATCGCATTCAAATTGTTTGCAACGCTCAACCTCCAACTATCCAATCAATTCCCGAAGGATGAAATCAAGCCCTGCCCTACATTTTTTTCTAATTTCAGAAGCCGTTTCACTTGGATATACGTCACGACAAGGAAAAAATTACAATCTCAACTTCCGTTTCACGCCAACTTTAAAGCGGAATATATTTTCTCTCTCCCACAGTGATTATGTATTTAGAGAAACATTTGCTGATGTTAATACATTAGTAAACAAAGTGCTTATATTTTTTTCTAAATATAAAATATTTCTTATAAAAGAAACCATTTACCCAAAATGAAACAGCTTTCCCTCTGCCATAGCTTCTAAATTGTATTTGCTTTTGCACATATTCCCACATAAAGACCTGTCACACACTTTTCACGTCTGTGATAACTCCAATGAATTGATCCCAACTGATTGCGATGCGCCACGTTTAAATATGTGGAACCGTGAGTGGTGTTTGACTTTTTATTGAATAATTTTTTAGTCTGTTCCTCAAACAAAGTTCTCATGTGGATTCTGAAGAATGTAGTAGAATATAGTGGAATATAGGGCATAAAGATAACTATTATGATACTTTTGTTATGTTTTGTTTAATAGACCCATATAGTTGCTATATGATTTCATTGTATATTTTATATATTTTAAAATAATTAATTTTGTGTTCACACAAGAACGTCATGCAGGTTTGGAACCGCATGAGGATGAGTAAATGATTTTCTTTTCTTTTTTCACTTTTGAAATAGTTTTTTATATGGAGGACAGCATTATATAGCCCTAAAATATGGCAAGATGTTTTGCAGTGATTCCAACTATTCTGACTTTTCCCAAATGTGAGAATTTGTTACCTTAGACTTTCCTAGGTTCGACAGCTTTGCAGCCCAGACTCTACTTGGGAATGGGTTTGATTCGAGCTGTCTGCCAACAGCAGACAGAATACTGAGACTGAGTCTATTTGATCTTTGACTGCAAGGATACTGTTGAGTTTTTTTTTATGAGTTTCCGCTGTCGTTTCAACTTTACAGCTGCAGATAGTTAGCGTCACCCAGATGTGGGTTATATTACGGAAGAATCCAACTGGAATAAACGTGTCAGGACTAGAGTAGTATGAGGATTTTTGCAGATGACACATGGAAATAAAATATTTGTCTGCTGCTGTGGTCTGGGAACTTGAAATGAGACGTTCCTAATCATTTCTCCAGCACATGAGCTGAGCGACCAGCGTGGGCCGCTCTGAGTGCTTACCCTACGGGAACCCAGGCATATGACTGAAGTGGCATAGACTAGGCTGGTATCAAGGACTCAGGGAGACAGGAAGACATCAGAAGAGACTTGCAAACCCAGAGTCTTTTAACATCTGTCTAGACAGCATTAAAATACCTGGGTGCAAGCCTGATATAAGAGTGTCATCTGAAATACACACAGACATGCTCACTCTTCATCTAATTGGAATGTGGAGGTACTAGATCTAGATAGGTCGTATTAACTGGATAAAATAGAATAGTTCAGTTGAAAATGAAAATGATTTACTCACTCATAATGTTCCAAACCTGTATGACATTATTTTTGTTCAGTGTAATACAAAAGGAGAAACATTATTTTCCAACCTCTATTCCATCCAATTACAATGAATTGGGTCTCAAGCTTTCATGCTTCAAAAATGGGGCAAAAGCATAATGACAGTGGCCCATATGACTCTTCTGAAGTGATATGATAGCTTTGTGTGGGGAACAGACTGAAATTGAAGTAATTGAATAAAAAAAAGTCTTGTGTCTGCTCTCCTTGGCAGAGTACGTAGCAAGAAAGTGACTATGTCTGATTTACAAACAAATCAATTTTGAGTCAGATCTTTTCAACAAATTTGTTTATCTTTTTCCCCCCACCAATCCCCGGCACACACACACATACATCTAATAAATGATTTGTTCACAAATCAGATTGACTCTTTTGCAGGTGAACTGGGGCTTGAGCATTCAAGCTTAAAAAATTGGGCAAAAGCTTCATTAAAATGGCCCATATGACTCTTCAGGAGACGGACATGATATCTTTGTGTGAGGAACGGACTAAAATTTAAGTAATTAAGACCCGGTTTCACGGAGGGGGCTTAGACTAAGCCACGATTAGGCCTTAGTTCAATTAGGGCATTTAAGTAGCTTTTATAAACATGCCCTAGAAAAAAAAAAAAAAAACATTACTGGTCTGCATCTTGAGACAAAACAATGGCAGTGACATAGTTTAAGATATTTCAGTGCAAGTTGCTTTCAGTTAAAACAGCTCAAACATGCATTTTAGTCGGGGTCTAGGCTTAAGCCCTGTCTATGAAACTGGGGCTAAAAATCTTAGAAGTGGCAAAATAGCAATGTATAATTTATGAATGAATCATTCTTTTGAGTCGGATCTTTCAATGAATCTGTTTATCTGATAAATGATTATTTCACAAAACATTCTAGTTCATTACTTCAACTCACTTGCAGGGGCTAAATGCTCAGTGATTATTGTCAGTCTTTCAGTCAAACTTTCAGTCTGAAAGTTATTGTATGACTGGAATATAGTGCACAAGTCATGTTGAGCCCTTTTATGGTGCTTTTATGGAGCATTTTTGAAGCTTTAATCCACATTCATTGTAATTGCATGGAAAACAATAACCAGAGGTGCGTTTCCCGAAAGCATAGTTTTATTTCGAACATATACAAATGTCATTTACATCTTTTAGTTTGTCAAGAGATTTAATGCACCTTTTTTGAATAGTGCGTATGCGTTTGTACATGCTCTAGTACGTAAGAACGAGCCTAAGATTGAATCTGGAAATAAAGCAAAATAACTGAGAAAAATGAGAATTAGTCATCAGATGCCATATCCTAAATTATAGCAAATTTGCGACAATAGGGTTTTGGGAAACAGTCGTGACTAACTAGTTGATTTCTTCAACGATGCGTCGTACTAGTTAAGCACCGAGTAATGTCGTTGTACAGGAAACAAACACATTCCAGTTTTCAGAATGTCCTTTTGTATTTTGAAAAAAAAAAAAATGAGATTAAGTAAATGATGAACAAATGATCATTTTTGTGTGTACTGTTCTTTTAAAATGGTTCCTTTGCCTTGAGTTCTAAACGGTCTTTCTCTTGCTGCCTTCTAGTCTAGTCAGCTTGAATTTGGATCACATTTTGTGGCAACTGCATTTGCAGTTTGTGTTTTGTTGCTCTGCAATTTGTCAGCTACGTTTCTTTGATAGTATCACCTGATAATCATTTACAGCATGAAAGCAACGTGTCCTTCCTTTTCACTGAAGGACCCAAAGAGCTTGATCCCTAAACTGCAGAATCATTTACATTTTTGCAACACATCTACAGTGTAGCACATCGTTAATTTTCTCAGAAGATAACAGCACAGAGGACTTGGATCGTTACATTCCTCACCCTGATTTTGATGTGTCTCCTTCAGGAGGACTTTATCATACGATAACATATAAAGAGGTCAGACAGATCCCAGAAGCACGCAGCGTACTGCTCCTGGACATTTCTTTTGTCTGTGTGGTACAGAAAATGGGGAAGGGATCTTCAAAAGCTCTCAGAGAAACAATTAGCTGGGTCATCTAAGGGTCAATAAACCCAGGACGCCCAGGAACCCCTCTGAATATGGCAGTAATACTTGAACTAGGAAAAAGGGAGTAGTGATGGTAAAAACATGACAGCCATGAATTATTTTTGACCTGGCGCGATTCCATTTTCATTTGCTGTTTTCGTTGGCCTTCGCTGTAGCGGTTAGAGTAAACTGTTTTCATTCTCAAGCAGAGATATACAACGTTCTTCTTGAATGGGCAATTTGGCATCATGAGCGTCTTTTGATTTTTAACTGCCATGCTTCCCGCAAAGGGTTTTGAAGCATGGCGTGTTTAGATTATACAAACTGAATAAAAAGCCTCATGAATTGTTAGTCTAGTTTGCAGCATCACCGAATACACTGGGACTAAAGAGTTGTTCGACTCTCGGCTTACATTGTCCAGTATGAAAAGCCCAAAGCCGGGGTAACTCAAAGCCGGGAGACACCCTAGATTGAAGTAACGCCCCAGAGCATGCTTGACCAATTTGCTACTTGTCTGGTTACAGTAGCCATGATATCATGGATTCTTCTTTTGCTAATCCACTGGAATGGCCATTTCCTTTATATGGTTGTTAAACCCGGAAAATCATTACAGCACATACAGACTGGCACATGTGAATACAGATTCTGTACAGCAGAGCCAGCTGACGAGTGGACAGCATGTTCCGCCTCAGAGCAGACACGAGACACAAAGTAGGCCAATTCTCTGTGGAAAAGCTCCGTCTCTATCTGAAGCCTTGCTGACCATTTCATCTGCGTTATGTCGACAAGTCTTGAAGTGTCCACTGTATTTCCATTAACGTGAAGAAGCTAGCCCATCTGATTTCTTCTTGTTATTTCTGTTTTTAAACAGTTTAAAACTTTTCATTTGTATTCCATCAAAAGTGAATTGAACTGTATTCACACCACTTCAGTAAAAAAAAAAAAAAAATTCCAATCTGGAAATTACCTACTGTTTAAATATAATTTTGTTGAATTAATAAGAACTAAATGTATTGTATTGTCTGATACATCTTCATTTTGGGTAACATTTTATTTTATTTTATTTTTTAACATTTGATTGTATCCATATAATTAGTTAATGCAATAACTAACAGTGAACAATACCTTAATTGGATTTATTAAGCTTTATAAGGCTAATGTTGATTTTCTACATATGCTAAAACATTTTTACATTTAGTTTATAAATAAAATTCTATTTACTTTTTTAATATGTAATATCACATATAACTGTTTTATTAGTTCATAATACCTAATGAATTTATCTTAACGAATTGAACTTAAAGTGCTATACATGTACCAAGAAAATAAATTAAAGGTATGATTAACTGAAGTGTACATATTAATACTTAAATGGCAGATATTATTACCTTTTGAAAGGGTACTACTACCTCAGTGAATAACAAACATTCTGCCATCATTTGCTCACGATGTTCTTGTATGACAAACTTGTAATCTCTGTGGAACACAAAAGAACATATTTGGTGATACTTTTTTTTACTCATTACATAAACAATTTTTTTTTTTAATATCTTCTTTTGTATTCCACATGAGATTCATACATAGTTTGGAACAACATAAGGGAGATAAAATTATGACACAATTTGTATTATTAGATTAACTATCCCTTTAAATAAACTTTAAATATAAAAGAAAGGTTTTTGCTTTCACAAATGTTTAAGTCTGGACATTGACCTGGTTATAACAGTTTGTGGTGCACATTTCCATGTGTTCGAGTAAACAAATACTTTCTAGATACCATCAGCACCTGCCTCTGAGGTTTCCGTGGACATTTTAATCAACATGGAAACATAAATTGTCTCAATAGTCTTAGTATGATATATCAGAAACCACAATGGGGAAAAAAACATGCCCAGAAAAACGATTTGCACAAAGTACAGCTCACAGCTATAGGCTATTTTCCAGAAAAGCTCAGACAACTGCTTGTGTCTTATCGGCGTGTGTCTTGTGGATCTGATTGTGCTCTATCCTACTCTAATTTTATGTTTCATTATTTCAGAGACTGAACATTGTGTTTGCCTACCATCACAAAAGTGCAAACAACACTAACAGAGACTTAAGACAGAGGTCGCGGTAGTTGTCAGGCTTATGACTTGGCATTCTGATCCATTAATTCAGATCAGATCTCTACTGTGCTCAGATGAACAATATGCCGATCACAGGGATCCACTAAAAATCCTGCGTAGAATTCAAATAGGAAATGTCATTAGTAATTGGGTATGCCGTGAGTGACCTTTTTTTTATCGGCAAGGTGTGCCATGGTTCTCTCCTTTTGCTGAATCCCTAATTGCCTTCTGGGGAATTTTTTTCTTCCTGAACACCCACTCCAGAACAAGACAGTTAGAGATACCTGTTGAAGAAGCTGCTCAATGGATTTGGATTTTCCCAAGCTTCTTGTTATTCACCGTATAGTCGCCATTCCCAGATTCTACAGGACTAGGGAATGGATGACACCCTGCTGCTTTATAAATTGTAATGTTAGCTGGAGGTATGAATAATGTTTGACACGTATGATGTGTTTCAGCACACTGGTAGTGCATTATGGACTAGCAGTGATGTTGAAAGAGAACTTGAAGACAGATCCATCTTTACTGACAGGTCGGATCTGGATGGGTGAACCGTGATGGAGGCTTTGGGCTTAAGCTCACAGTCCTGTCTGGGTTGGATGTTGGCCAGTTAATACATTTACATTCATAGAGTCTTTGAGTGAGAATTTTCAGCTGTTTATCATCAATGTTTTCTGGGTTTTTTTAGTGTTGCTTTTATCATTTCCCTCCATTCTTTGTACTGTTTGCCAATTTGTACCTGATGTCACATATTGATTTTTTTGTAAGAGCATTCAGAAAAAAATAGATGTGTATTAGTGTGCAAATTGTGTGCAAGTCAAATACAATATACAATACAAACTCAAATACAATATCTAACATTAACCAATAATAGAAAACAAGTAGAATGACAGTGACTGTGTATTATCTAAAACATCTGTGTATCGGCAAAGCAGTACCATATCCACGTTACACACACAAATGCTTACAAATCCGCATATGGCAGTATTTGTAAGTTTGACATTTTGTGGATTCACCACGTTTATTCATCTCAGGCTGCCTAGGGGTCATGATGCCCTTTCTGACATTGCTGAACCATTGACCTCTGCTAACCAGTGACCTCCATAAAACCTCATATTCGGCCTTACTTGTTGGCTTTCACAATATTTTTGTGTATCCTCCCTGTTAATTTGAAAGAAATCAATGTTTAGATACTTTAAAATGATTGCTGTATTCCCCATTTATCATGTACTTGGTAAACAAAGTCTGTTTCTGAGTTCAAGGAACCCCTCTCATTTATATTTGAAAGATAAAAAATCACTATTTATGCACATTCCTAAATCTAAAAAAAGTCTGAGCATAAAATATCGCCAGATTTAATCAGTAACCCTTGGACAGCCTTTAAAATAACTGAGGTTGGAAACTTGAGCCAAAGAAAGCTTCTTTTTTTTTTAAATACTAAACATTTTATCTCTGGAATGCATAATAATAATAATAACTTTAACTTTCTTAAAATAGTAGTGTAATCACAGTTGGTAATGAGGTGAGTCTGTAATTACGAGACCCCCGTTCCAACTCACTGAATTACAAACAATAGTATTAAATTAGTCTAATTTATTTTGGTTTTCATCCAAGCATTATTTGAGGCCTTAATTGCCAAAAGAGAAAGCAAATCTTGAGAAATGCTGTTTTTTCACTTTAGTTCTGCAGATGCTCAAAGGTATCTGCATTTTTGCTATTTAAATGGTGTAGATTGAATCTCCATAAGTAGTTTCACATTATGATTTTGTGAAATGCATTTTATTGTACACTAAGGGACCAACAACACCCCCGTGTCTCTTTAAGGGCTGATAATCTACTTTGAATTAGAGCAGATTGGCCAATCGCAGTTTGTGTCATTGTGTCTTGGATGTAATTATCTGTGACAGGTGAGAGGCAGATGTGGCAGCAGTGTCTCTGTCTCTCTGGCTGTGTCTGAAACCTGAAAGATATTGTTTTCTCAGGCTGGAGGATGGATGAGATCAGTGCACATCCGAATACAATGTTTGTGAAACATCCTGTCTCCTAATTTATTTTTGCTGCCGTTATGTTTCTCGTTATGAATCTCGTTATCTTGAAACTTTCATGATTTACTGTAAACATGGAACTATGCATTAAGAGTCCTGTAGCTGTTTTTTGAGCAGTTGTATCAATTGATAGTTAGGTCATTGTAAGGAAATGAATAGACACTCATTTGAAATGTAATGTGTGAATTGCTTTTTGAAATAGTAGTACTTTGATGTTAAGTTGTGTCATTCTGAACAGGGGATTTTTGTTGAATGAACAAATGATCTAAGTTTTATTTGTATTGTATCCAAGCAATTGAGAAAAGGGTTAGAGTTTTGAAAAATGTGCATTTTGATCATTGGTTGTGAGTTTAGTGTCTAGAGTTGTGAAAAATGACATCAAGGTTCTGAAAATAGTAACAAAGTGATTGTAAAAAACTGTAAATATTGGCTTGTTTTTTTTTTCTTCAAAAAATGTAATGATTTTCCTTCAGATCATTAAGTAGATGTGATTATATAGTGACTTGTAAATTAGTCTAAAATAGTTTTTTTGAGTAAGACCATTAACACTTATTTCTAAACTAAGAAAAGGTCTAGATACATTATTTATTAACTAGCCAGTCAGTCAAAGACCCCTAAAGCTTTCCTTTCTACACCACTCCCTTTTTATATTGGTTTATATTGGTATTTCAAATGAGAACCTCACAGTAGTTATGGTCCTGTCCAATCTTTAAATCAGTAAACAACTGTATGTGTGTCTATAGATGAGTTTCATTTGTACATCAGAATTTGAGGTTCTTCATGGCAAGATGTACTTCAGCATCTCCATTCAGTGCATATCACTTAGAGTGGTGTTTCTTATTCATTTAAGCCAGTCAGTCGAGTATTTGCTTTGTAATAAAACACATGCCAGTGTTAATAAAGGTGCGTGTTGGAGACATGCTGTGGGAAGTTGTTTTGGTTGCTGACTGAACGCCATGAACAGAGCAGATGGAGCGTATCTGTAAAGCAGATGAATGCGCCATATCGAAGTATAGATGTGTCTTCATTACAGTATTAAAACGTTGAGACGTCATTTAAATCATTTCCCCAAAACAGGTCAGGTTGAATGAGAGGATTGTCAGGTTGTCTGTTTCTGGTTGACCATTTCTCCAGTCAGTTGCAAATATTATGACTACTTCATTGTGCTTTTGTGTCCTTTTTAAAGCTAGAAAGTAGGGATGGACCATTATTAAAATTGTCTTCCACACAGATAAGATAATAATTGTTATACATATATGGCAAATATAAACAGAATAAATGGCATTAAATTGTGTACTATTATGTCTAAATAAAACAATACAAATCAATTGTTTTAAATCCCATAAGCAAATTTACACATCACAAACGTATGAACATGCAGATTGTAATAAATGAGAAAAATTTTTTTTTTTTGTAAAACGTTCTCCAGTAATTGTTATTGAAGATTAACTTGAGTGAGTCTTAGAAGAAAGAAAGAAAGAAAGAAAGAAAGAAAAAAGAAAGAAAGAAAAAAAGAAAGAAAGAAAGAAAGAAAGAAAGAAAGAAAGAAAGAAAGAAAGAAAGAAAGAAAGAAAGAAAGAGTATGACATGAGAGTGACCCTTGCCTGAACATCGGTCTGTTCTGTTTTTGTTACTTTGAGAGGCTGTATTTCAATCCGATCCATTAAAGCAAACAAACAAGAGACCAGATAATGAGCAACAGAAGATAGAGACAAACACTCAGGACACATTTGTCTGTCCTTGATAGTGGTCATGTCGTTTCGAAAAGTCTGTACCACTGAGAACATGGCTGTTGTATTAAAGTGTAACCTGGAGAGTACGCTGTGACCCTGGGGTCAAAGTGAAGGAAACACATTAGTAAGGGTCTGTTCTCTTTCACCGTTTCTAAACACAAAACATGTCCTGGGAATTAGTAACCTGATGGTTTGTGTTGACATTTTGACACTCAACTTTTTTGTTTAAACGTTGTTTGGGGTCTAGCAGTTGCTGCTGAGCAGTAAAAGCTGTGCGGGATGCACTGCAATTGTACCTTATTAAAATAATTGAATACGAGGTAAAAGGGCGGCTGGTTTTACCTTAGCAAACCTATGAGTATCCTTCTGGTGGTCTGCAGATGTGCAAATGATTGTAAGGACAAAAAGCCTTTAACAAATTTTGTGGAGACATTGAATATTACTTAACTCACTCCTTTTTGACTTAACTAATTTCACACTCAGTTGCCCAAAGTAAGAACATGGGATTTAATCTTTAGACTCAGCTGTTTGTATCAATGACTGCCACTGTTAGAAGCTTTTTTTCTGTGAAAGTATAGTCAAATGTTGAGTGGTGAAGGCGTCATGCATGAGTGAATATCCTTACCAAAAAGATCTGATTACAAAAGAAAAAAATCAGTTGGATATTGTGTATGTATTTCAATATGATTTCTTTAAAAAAATACTAACTGGCATTTTTCATTTCTCTTTTCTTTGATCATGCACTTGCTGTCATCTGAACCTTTGTTTGCTTCACACGAAGGTAAGACTCCCTTCCTCTCATATTTCATATCTATCTATCTATCTATCTATCTATCTATCTATCTATCTATCTATCTATCTATCTATCTATCTATCTATCTATCTATCTATCTATCTATCTATCTATCTATCTATCTATCTATCTATCTATCTATCTATCTATCTATCTATCTATCTATCTATCTATCTGTTGTTTTTTAAACCCCCAATATGTTTGTGCATTCATAATTGTATACTATTCAGCTACAGGGTGGCAAAACGACAATATTAAAGATATTAAACTCTGTCAATGTGAAGATCTAGAGTTCTTTTGATCATTAGAAGAAAAATTCCACAGAAATCCCACAGGAGCCTTTGATTTAAAGATCAGGTAGGTGTGAGGTATTGTTTGGGTTGGATTTTTCTTTTTATTCTTGTGGAAGTGCCAGGTAATGATAGAAGAATTGCTTTCTACAGCCCCCCTGGAGCTTGACAAGCTGGATATTGGGTGGGTGTTTGGCGTTCAAAACATCCATCACACATTATATGGTTCTGGTAATAATCTTCCTCTGTACTCTCTCCTGTGTCAGACACTGTTGTTTCAGTTTATCAGCACCGTAAAATAGACAGAAGAATTTTCTTTCTAGATTGCGTGCATTTGAGTGGGTGTAAATGTATTCGTGTTTGAACTATTTTTGAGAGGCTGATAGAACGGTTTTGTCCAAGCATCAACTGCCTTGATCGGTTTTAATTGGGCCTGACGTTCATGTCAGGAAAACAATTATAATAACAAATCAGCCTTTAAAAGCTTTCTTAACTGTCTTGTTGTAATAGGATTGCAACAGTTCTGTATTATGAATTATTTCCAGTATGTAACAATACAATCAGGATACTGGGTGATGACAACTCATGGTTTTTGATATAATTAACCTTATATTTAGTAAGGTGTGACTTTTGTGTGACTTTTGTTTTCCCATATAATATTATTAAAAATATATACATATATATTTGGTTTGGTTTGTTTACACAAACACAAACACATTATCCCTTAATGTGAGTATTCAAAGGGATAGGTCACACAAAAATGAAAATCACAATTCACCATGATGCTCTTCTAAATGTATATGACTTTCTTTCATATTTTAAAGTAGCCTATGTTTCCACTGTTTTTGTCCATTCAATTAAAGGGATAGTTCACCAAAAAAAAATAAAAAATTCGTCATTACTTACTCACCCTCATGTTGTTCCAAACATGTAAGATATTTTAAAGATTTTTTGGTTAACAGACAGTTGACGGCACTCATTGACTTCCATAGTAGGAAAAAAAATACTTTATAAGTCAATGGACAACTTCAAATGTCTGATTAACAACATTCATTAAAATATCTTCTCTTGTGTTCAACAGAAGAAAGAAACTCTTAAAGGTGTGGAAAAAAACATGAGGGTGCGTAAATGATGACAAAATGTTTATTTGTGGGTGAACTATCACTTTAACCCTCTGGGGACCAAGGCTTTTTTGGGGCCCTTGGGATGTTTTGACATGCACTGACATTTGTGCTTTTTTCAGTTGTTTATAAACATGTTAATGGCAAAGGTGTAAATTCACTCTATATAGCACAAACGGGGCTACCATAATATGTAAGCAACGTGTATGTACATGTTTGTATTTTTGAGAGAATATTATTTATGCGTGGTTATTGAAAAAAACTAAAAATACAAGTTTCTGAAATAAGGCCACAAAACACATATTGATTATTTCTTCACAAGACTTTTGAAAGTTGTATCACATAGTCTAGAATATTTGCTCCAAAACTATGTGAGAATCATCCTGACTACTCATTCGGATAAGTCAATAAAGTCTTTTAGAATGTGTATGACGTGTTTTGTTTGAGAAAGCTTTATGTGAGGAGGCGTGATCTCTCATTAATATGTATGGCATTTCACACCTGAGAAAGACAAAGACCCTCCCATAATGGCCCTATTAGGTGCTATCAGGCCATATGAGGAGCCTTGCACAAAGAATGAGGAGATTTAAAAAAGAATGGCTTTTAGATTGTTTGGATTTATTTACAACACACACACACACACACACTGCTTAGAATAAGTGAACACACCCATGCTAAAGTTGACTAAAAAGAGGAATAAAAAATCGTAATGCCTTAATAAAAAAAATGAGGAAAACTCCAACCTTTAGGGACATGAATAATGTCCTTGAATTCTTTTTGAATGAATAATGTATCGCAAATAATTAAATGTTCTTCTTTAAAATACAGGGTGCATACTAGGGATGTCCCGATACCACTTTTTCACTTCCGATACCGATACCGATGCCGCAGCTTTGGCTTTTGCCGATACCGATATTAATCCGATATTTTTATTTTATTCTTAAACTAATAAAAAATATAGCAATTTTCTCAATTAGCCACCTAAAATATACCTCCTATATAGTCCACAACAACAGTTGATTATGAAAGATTGCCACCCTTTATTCAAACACTACAAAAAAATAAAGAAATATATAAATGAAAGAAAATACAGATACTTCAGTACTTAAAGCTAGCTAGTTAAAACAATTAACTAGTTAAAGCAAGTTAAAACAATTTAAACAGCAGCATTCTACATTGTAAATACCAGTACAGTTTTTGTTTTTTAAATCAAGTAGAATTTCTATAACTGTGTTAAACTGATTATCACTCTTGTGTGTGTTAAACACAATCTACTTAATACAGACAGCTTCATTATAAAGGTAAACAACAAATCCCCAAAATATATGATCATAATCTATGACAAAAATGCTATTATAAACTAGATTAGTGGATAATACACATTGCTCTTCTTATTGTTGTAAAATACATTCATGAAAAACAAGGGTAACAAAAATGAAAAAGATAATTATTTTAGATATAGCTAAATCTGCTATAAAATTGAGACATGTTTTAAGTGTATTGCAGAGCTATTTAATGAGGCAGCAACATTAATAATTATTAATGTTAATAAGCTTTAATTGCGTCACTGCATTATGATATGAAAGGCTTCAATACAGTGCGGCACAAAGCGCGTATGCGCATCCCGAGCGGAGAATGATGCGCTTGAAGCCACGTGGAGTTACAGCACGCAGCGCGTCGAGTCCGCTTTGAAAAGTTCAAAGCACAACGGAGATACATATTGATGGACAGTGTATTATACAGTATCTATCTATGCAATCGTTTATTGAGCCTTTTCTTTTAACAGTTTTAAATTTTAGTTACTGTGCGCGTGAAGAACAATTATAGTGCTCTGACTCTAGTGTTGTGATCAAACCCTATGGATCAAACTGACAGCGTCCGACACCCGGTAGAGAGTAACACGATTGAGTTACAGCAATAAAGTCCAGCAAGATAAAGTTGTTATATGCGAAAACATAGACCTTTATCTTACAGATCAAGTATAATAGTATTAACATTGAATCATCTTGAAGATAGTTTCATCATTGACTGTAACCGAACGCGACGCGCTGTTTGAATGCTGAATGGAGAATGACTGACAGCCGCGAGAGGGAAAAGTTTACGTGATCTTGAATTTAATGACTTAAATATTAATTTCTCTCTCACATAATGGCTTCAGAACACTTATAATAGAGTGCACGAAAACGTTATGGTACTTTAGAATGTTTTTGTGCCTTTTGTGGGGCTTAACAATAACACATAATAGTATACCCACAATATCGGATTTGGATCGGCCTCGTCTGATCGATGTCTGATCGATACCCGATCCCGCAAAAATGGCAGTATCGGAGCCGATACCGATCCTGAGTATCGGATCGGGACATCCCTAGTGCATACGTCTGGACACATCTATCACACACCCTTCACCATATAGACAAGGTTTTATTTCAGTTCAAAGTTAGAGTTGGAAACATCTTGAAAAGAAAATTGTCTTTTTCCATAAATGTCTTAGTTTGATCATACATATTTCAAAGTTGAGGATTCATTATTTTGATATAGCTTGGATTAGAACAAAAACTATAACATCTTAGTTGATTAGTTTATTGACAAAATATACTATATATTTAACATATGAGCAGAAACTCTTAACAAAAGCTTATTTGATGTCTATTTTAGAGTAAAAACTTTATACTCTATCCAAAACTAGTCAACAAAATGTCTTTTATTTCGTCTATAACAGTGCGTATCTGTGCGTTCATTCATTCATTCACACACACACACGCACACGCACACACACACACACACACACACAGAAACATGATTCACATTTAAACAGTATGCTATTTTTCCGTTTACAGACACTAACGTTATTCTATATCGCGATTAGAACAAAGCACAAGCATAAAACACTTACACACTTCTCAGCTGAATCTGTTGCTCCTCCTCGTGGTGAAAATAAACCAGCACTTGTTCTGAGGTAGGTAAATGTCCCAGGATTGTTCCTCATAGCCGCTCAAGATGACAGTAGATTAATCTGACTAAAAAATATAGTGTGTTTTCAGAGTTTATGGGCGTTAACGCGTCTCAATGTGGTGCTTCACATATTTGCGTTTGAATAGCGCGTGCTCTCCGTGGGCGTGTCACATTACCGGAGATAATGAGCTGAGAGAAAGATAATTAGAATGGCTGACACGTCTCTCTTTTTATGTAGATGACATAAACGGAGAATATTTATTTTAGTTTTGAATCGGATCATTTGAAAGTACAAACTCAAATGATTTAACCCTCTGGGGTCGGCAATCACGCCGGCGTGATCTGCTCACTTTTTTTCTTATCAGTGCAAAACAAACTCAAAATACTTTGTTGATCTTACATATAAGTGTTACACATCATTCAATACTGTTAAATGTCTTCTTTTTTTGTGTACACTCTTATTAACATCAAAACCTTGTGTTTTTGTAAAATAAATAAAATAAACAGGGTGCGCTTTCAGCTCACTCTGTCTCCGCAAAAAACTTTCTGAAACGCGTCCGAAAAATGAACTGTAACTCAATAAATACTTGTCACAGAGACACGAAAGATTTCTCTTTATGAAGCTGAAATTCTCTTCTTTTAAATGAAGTAACTTATATAAAAACGTCTCAGGTTACGTATGTAACCCTGGTTCCCTGAGAGGGAACGAGACGCTGCGTTTGAGACGCGGTGGGAACGCTCTGCGTGATTGCGTCATGAAGCACGTGTAAAATCAGTCCAATGGAAGCCCGATACGTCATGGGTGACGTCATAGACCAGGAAACTATAAAGCACCCTTGAAAACAGACCGCGACAGCTTCTGAAAAAGTCTGAAGCAAGTCGATCAGGGCATGCAGGAAGTATGGCATGCAAACGCAGCGTCTCGTTCCCTCTCAGGGAACCAGGGTTACATACGTAACCTGAGACGTTCCCTTTCAAGGGAACTTCGAGCTGCGTTTGAGACGCGGTGGGAACCCCATACCCACTACGCCATAGTGACAAATGCCCGTTCTGTGTGAAGTCCTTGCGCACACTAAGAAGCAAGCAACCTCGCCCCAGGAGTGGAGAGGTCAAGGTCATAAAACCTGACAAATGTATGTGGAGAGGACCAACCTGCCGCATTACAAATGTCAAGAAGGGAAACACCCGAAATTAAGGCCGTAGAGGCCGCCATACTCCTTGTAGAAAGGGCCCGTACAGCCATAGGTGAAGGCTGACCGGCCGCTTCATAAGCTAGTGAAATAGCCTCGACTATCCTCTTGCTCATAACCTGTTTAGATGCAGGGCACCCTCTTCTGAGTGACCCAAAACATACAAATAATTGCTCTGACTTACGCCACAGGGCAGCTCTGTGAACGTAGGCATCCAATGCCCGAACTGGACATAACAGGTTCAATTGTTCCTGATCTGGGGTATTAAAAGGTGGAGGATAAAAGGCCTGCAGCACTATTGGGCCCCCAACATTGAATGGGACCTTAGGAATATAACCTGGTCTAGGGTATAGAAATGCTTTCACCATACCAGGTGCAAATTCCAAACATGACGGAGCAACTGACAGGGCGTGTAAATCTCCAATTCTCTTGATAGATGAAATAGCAAGGAGAAATAAAGCTTTCAAAGTGAGGAATTTTTCTGAAACCTCTTCAATGGGCTCGAACGGAGCCAGAGCCAGACCCTCAAGTACAATGGCTAAATCCCAAGCCGGTGCTCTGGAGTGCAGTGCAGGTCTCAACCTCAATGTACCACGGAGAAAACGAGTAATCAGAGGATCTCTCCCAATAGAAGTACCCCCCAGAGGGGTAGGAGATAATCCAGCAGAGAAACGGTCTTGCAGAAAATCGAGAACTGAACCAACAGGGCAGTTAACAGGATCTAACTGACGCTCACCACACCAGGTGGAGAATCATTTCCATTTCAGCGCATACAGTTTTCTCGTGGAAGGGGCTCTGGAATGGAGAATGGTCTCAACGACCTCAGTCGAGAGACCGGATTCTATGAGCCTGGCCCCCTCAGAGGCCAGGCCCACAGTTTCCACAACTCCGGTCGAGGGTGAAATATCGTGCCCTCTACCTGGGACAGCAGGTCCCTCCTGAACGGAATCTCCATGGGAGAGCCGTCCAGAAGAGACAAAGTCCGAGAACCAAACTCGAGTCGGCCAGTATGGGGCTACTAGTAGCAGATGAGCCCCTTCCCGGCGAACCCTCTCCAGAACCTCCGGGAGCATAGATATCGGGGGAAATGCGTACAGGTGCAGCCTCGGCCACACCTGCACCATCGCATCCAGTCCGAGAAGACCTGGCTGCGTGAGGGGGAACCATATAGAGCAATGCGTTGTACAAACGATGTGAAAGGTCGACTTGACTTTAGTTAGACCAAAGTTCTCCCTAAGAAGCTCCACCACCTCGGGGTGAAGTCTCCAATCCCCTGGGCCTCAGCCCCTGCCTCAACAGGATATCTGCTCTGATATACGAGACCATCAGTGTGTTGTCCGCCATTCGCCGAGCAACCACTCATGATCGCCCCCACTTGTGAGGGAAGCATCCGTCAATAGCAATATGCGTCGACAAGAAGCCCCCAACACTGGGCCTGGGCGAGGAACCAAGGTTCTTCCACATGACCGAAGCACGAAGGCATAGCCGCGTGACCTTGATCATGCGAAAACGTATTTCCCCTCGGAGAAAACCCCTTGGTCCTGAGCCACCACTGCAGGGGTCTCATGAACAGAAGGCCAAAAGTAAAACGTTGGACGCAACTGCCATGAGACCCACCCGTCTAAAACTGTTTCACAGTGAGTGACTGGCCTAGATATACCCCATTACGGCTGTAGAATTGCTACACCTAGAAAAGTGGTCCTCAGAGCACACTCTACTTGGCGTTGAGAGGCAACCCCAACATCCTTAATGAGACAGAACGACATCTCGATGCCGAACTGCCATAAACTCAGATTGAGCTAGGAACAACCAATCATTGATGTAGTATAATACGCGAATGCCCTGGAGTCTCAGAAGAGCCAGAGCTGCATCCACGCATACTGTAAAGGTGTGGGGTAATAAACCTAGGCCGAATGGAAGAACCCAAAAATGGTATGCTTCGCCCCCAAAAGCAAACCTCGGGAAACACCTCATCCTCTTTCGGAAACAATGAAGTAATGGCTGTCTGCTGGGAGGAGGAACCCCTTCTACAGCTCCTTTTGCAGAAGTGACAGTACTTCCTGCTCCATAACCAAAGCCTGCTCGGGGTCCACCAATGAAAGGAGGACCCCTAGAAATCTGGGCGAACGAGAACCGAACTGAATTCTGAAACTCTTTTCTATAGTGTGCAGGACCCACTGAGAAATATGTGGCAGTAGTTTCCACGCTGCCAGAAATTTACTAGGGGAACCAGTCTCTCAAGACTGGCCTCTGGATTTGTTTGAACAGTCACTACGGCGCCCTGAAGCGGCGAACCGGCAGGGAACAACCGAACTGACCATTCTACGACCCTCCTCGGAGGATCGTATGGGGATGCTGACACCTCGGTGCCCTGAACGGCGAACCGGCAGGGAACAACCGAACTGACAGCGCTGCAACCCTCCTCAGAGAGTTGCACCCCAGAGGAAAAACGATTTCTCAAAACCGTCCCTTGGTTGAACAGTCACTACGGTGCCCTGAAGCGGCGAACCGGCAGGGAACAACCGAACTGACCGCTCTACGATCCTCCTCGGAGGATCGTATGGGGACGCTGACACCTCGGTGCCCTGAACGGCGAACCGGCAGGGAACAACCGAACTGGCAGCGCTGCGACCCTCCTCAGAGAGTCGCACCCCAGAGGTCGCCGAGGAGAAACGATTTCTCAAAACCGTCCCTGCCCCGGAGGAGCCCTCAGAAGCCTGATAGCCTCGTTTTCTTGCGAAAGGACTTCTTGTCTAAGCTTTATTAGAGATGATGACAGTCCTCAGATCTTGCCTACCTCTAACTAGCTTAGTTCCTACGACCCTCCTCGGAGGATCGTTGAAAAAAGCAGGCACTTCGGCGCCCTGAAACGGCGAACCGGCAGGGAAACCGAACTGACTGCTCTCCTTTTTTCTTATTTGAAGGCTCGTTTGGGGACACTGACACCTTGGTGCCCTGAAACGGCGAACCGGCAGGGAAACCGAACTGGTAGTACTGCGACCCTCCTTAGAGAGTCGCACCCCAAAGGGCGCTGAGGAGAAACGATTTCTCAAAACCGTCTCATGAACATTAGATTGGTGAGGAAGAAACCTCTGGAACGCCGCTGAATGGTTTATATCTCAGTTTTCTTGAAAGCGGAGCGTCCAGAAGAACAGACATAATTATATCTTTATTTTCCGTTATCTTTATATCAGAAAAACTTATATATATATATATACATACATATATCACTCTGTGGCCACCAGCAGGAAACAACCGAACTGGCAGCGCTGCGACCCTCCTCAGAGAGTCGCCCCTCACATTCATCCATGTCCTTACATACTTTACCCACCAGCGCTGCCTAATAAAAAATGTCTTCATTATTTAAGATGGCTGGTGGGTAACGTCGGGGTTAATAACGATGACGCCGAGTCGGGAGAGAGAAAGCTCGCAAGCGTCTCTTTAACCCGAGGCAATGTCATACTATGATACTTAATACCCAAACATTACTATAGTCAGACATCTGGGGATTAAACACATAAAATACAAACCGGTTTATTCCACGATCTCGACACCTCAGTGTGGAGATAGGGAAAAACCACAGTCCCCGACGAGGAGGCTGAGATACAGAGTTTTCCCTGTTTAAGATACAGTTCATCTTTAACAAACTCTTCTTTATTTTCAATCTCATAATGTTCAGCTGGCCAGTAAATATTTAACTGGCAACAGCACTAGATAAAACCTCCTTTTTTCTCTAAAAAAGCTCCTCTTTATTCAACAGAGTTATGAGCTGGAAAATGTATTCATTGAAAACTCAAACATCTGCCTTTTTATAAAGATTTCTATTTGTTTTGTTCCTTCTTTTAAAACAAAACACTAACGATACCAATTCCTCGGAACTGGAAATCGCAGCACACTAGATCTGGCATGTGAAAGCTGAGAAAGGGCGGAGCCCGTCCCAACCCCCGCTGTCAGATCCGTTTTCGAACCCCGAAATACGAGCCGTCTCCGAGCCTCGGCAACAGAGAGACCCGCTCGGGGAACGCGAACCGAACCGTCCTCCTCGAAGAACGCCCGGCGGGAGCGGAGCGTCCTCACGGACAGCTTCTCGCAATGCACAGTCAGATCCCTCGAGAAATGACTGTTGCATGCTCCACTCCCAAACAGCAACAAAAAGCTGATGTGTGTCCCCACCCGTGATGTAACGAGGGCAGGGAACAACACAACGTCTATAATATTGCTTTGCTCGCCATAATGATAGATAGTGATATATACCGTATATACCCGAATATAAGACGACCCTGAATATAAGACGACCCCCCCATTTTCCAGACTTATTTTTGGGGAAAAATAGATTTTTGTGTAAAAAAATCTGGTTTTCAACAGAAAATAATTTTAAAAGCAAATTTCCGAGGCGTTGTTCCAAATGCCTCGCTTCACCTGTGCCTCGTGTAGAGGCCATAGGTAGAGGCCCGCTCGTCGGCGGAGACCGGCACATATGCGCTTCCTGATTGGCCATGACTGCGGCTGCCCTGAGAGCGACGGGCCGTTTTCGACGACGATCCGGCTCCCGCTTTCTCTCTCTCTCTCTCTCCCTCTGCTAGAGCCGCGCAAGAAAAAGCTCCGTTCACAGAGGATGCCAGAGCGGACAAGCGAGCAGAGACCCACCCCCCTTGTTCACATATCGCGTTTGCGCGCTCAAGTTCGTTATTTCAAATGTAGGCGCGCGCTCATAATGAAAGCGACACGTTTGTTTTTTTCCAAGCGCGTCTGCGCCGCATCGAGATCCTCCTCGGCGCTCTCGTCAGTCGACGGCACGGGAGAAAAAGGCTATCAATCGATTCCTCCACTCGAATATAAGATGACTCTGAATATAAGACGACCCCCCATTTTTCAGCCTATTTTTAGGACAAAAACCTCGTCTTATATTCGGGTATATACGGTATATAGGGCTTGACAAACAACAATAAATAGACAAGGACAGAATCACAGAGAGCGCTTGCTGAAGACTACAGAAGCTGTCGCGGTCTGTTTTCAAGGGTGCTTTATAGTTTCCTGGTCTATGACGTCACCCATGACGTATTGGGCTTCCATTGGACTGATTTTACACGTGCTTCATGACGCAATCACGCAGAGCGTTCCCACCGCGTCTCAAACGCAGCTCGAAGTTCCCTTGAAAGGGAAGCAACTATTCTCAGTTGATGTAATCTGTATGAAAAGAGAGAGATGTCGGTATTTTTCCTTTCACCTAATTATAGCGTATGACGTGTTAATGTGACCACGCCCACTGAGAGCGCGCGCTATTCAAACGTTAATGTTGAAGCAAGCCATGAAAACGCCCACATCAGAACGCGCCACATCAGATCTCGTCTTGCTGCGCACTGAGGAATAATTCCTGGAAAAGTTAACTCAGTTACCTGTTTCATTCGAGGAGCACGGATTCAGCTGATGTAGTAAGTCATTTATTCTTAAGTGCTTTGTTCTAATCGTGTTATTGAATAGTGTCTGTAAACTGCACAAAGACTGTTTAAAATTTAAATGCGTGTCTGTGTGCGAATGAATGGACGAATTCACAGACGCGTGCGCGCTGTGCGTTCATTCACTCTCGCTCCTACATTAGTAAGACTACTGAGATTTGTTCTAATCGTGATATAGAATAGTATCTGTAAAACCAAAAAGACTGTTTAAATATGAATCGGGTGTCTGGGTGTATGAACGAACGAACGCACAGATGCATAGCCTACTGTTACAGACGAAATAGATTAGAAAGTTTTTACTATAAAATAGACATCAAATAAGCTTTAGTTAGACAGTTTCTGCTCATATGTTAATTATATAGTAGCCTATGTTTTGTAAAAAATTATCTAATCAACTGTTATCCAATGCAAGCTTATAATAGCCTACTTTATATGGAAAAAAAAATATTTTCAAGATGTTTCCAACTCTAACTTTGAACCAATTCTATACAATGACCCATATAACCTATTTGACCAGGATTTGTTTCCAGGTATGACTAAAAATGGGTTTTTGACTTTCATTTATATTTTGATTATATGAAGAGTTCAGATGTAAAAGCCTCTAGTGCCATTTGAAATTTTCTTCTAGAATGATCATTTTTATCAAGCTTGTACATTTTAAGTTCAGTAATTTCACTTAAATGACAATTATTAGGTAATGTTCATTGCCATTTAAGTGAAATTACTGAACTTAAATATACAAGCTTGATAAAAAAATATTATTCTAGAAGAAAATTTCAAATGGCACTTAGAGGCTTTTGCATCTGAACTCTTCATATATCATTCATGTGTATGTATGTATGTATGTATGTATGTATGTATGTATGTATGTATGTTGTCCTTTCAGTTTTTGCTTGTGTGACACCTGAATGAAAGACTCATTATTATGCGGGTCAGGTGAGAATCACCTAATTATTCATGTTGGGGCTTGGGCTGTTCAAGGCCATTCGGATATTGCCTTGGCAAACAAAAAAAAGTTTTTCACAATAAAACCCAATTCACAGTTTTATGTGAATGATTAGGCAGGATGTTTTTCAGATCATTTTGAAGAAAAAACACTAGGCAACAACATCCATTAGTCAAAAGTCTTGTGGACACATATTATTATGTGTTTTGTAACCTTATTTCAGAAACTTTCATTTTTAGTTTTTTCAATAACCACGCATAAACAATATTCTCTCAAATATACAAACATGTACATACATATTATATCACATATTATCATAGCAGTGTAATTTCACCTGTGCCATTAATATGTTTATAAGCAACTGAAAAAAACACAAATGTCACAGCATGTCAGAACATCTCAAGGACTCCAAAAACACCTCAGACCCCAGGGGGTTAAAAGATATATTGCTTATGGCTGGGTGAATAGTATTTGGTGAGTTTTGTTGAAGATTAGAGACATGCTCCAGGAAAAAAGTTCACGGTGACTGAGAGGCAGAACGCACACCCTGTTTATATTCTTTATTTTACAAAAGCACAATATTTTATTTCGATTGTATGTGGGCACATAAAAAAGTAGACATTTAACAGATTATTTTCTCATATTTCTTAACTATATGAACAGAAATGATGGTAGTACTTTAAGTCTATTTTTCTGCTATGTGAAAAAAAAAAACGAGCAAAACGCGCCGGCGCGTTTCTGGTCCCCAGAGGGTTAAAGTGAACAGGGTCTAAAACAACATCGGACCCATTTGGCTTTCATTGTATGAGCTAAAACATTTCAAAATATCTTATTTTGAGCTCCACAGAAGAAAGTAATATAGGTTTAGAAAAACTTGAGGGCGAGTAAATGATCTGAATTTAAATTTGTGGATGAACTATCCCTTTAACATGAGAAATACATGAAAGCTATATGGATGGATCTCATGCACATTCTACACGCTTTAGTCCAAGACTTAGTGAAGCAACTCACGTCCCGCCGGCCGATAGAGCAGAAAGCCGTTGGTGCTTATTTATTTATGCAGCTTTTTATTTTTGAAGATTTATGACAGAACATTTGCAACATTACTGAGGCTGTTTACACAGGCCAACACGAGTGCTGAGAAGATGATATTAGTGATGAAAGGCCTGAGGTTTTCTCATTATAGCACCGTGGTACAGGTCCGTGCTTGTGGGAATCTCTATGAGGAGTCCCTACGACGTGCCCTTACAGGTGCCTGAGAGGGGGTGGGACTTTGGCTGCTACTGCTCTGTGATTGGCCAGAGCAGATCACCATCTGATGTTCTCGAAGGGTCAATACGCAATAGTGTTGGTGTGATCACGAGTGTGTGACAAAGCAAATGTTACAAATGCACTCTCAAGGTCAGACAGACAGCATTCAGCGCAGTCATCCGAGACATGCTTATCATTTACTCTAATGCTCACAACGCATATCCTTCCACAGGTACTGAGCGGTTCATTGGGTACATTCACCAAGTCAGTATTTGGGATAACTTGGGATACGAAGGGGTTGACTCTAAAATTGTCCTGTTCCTTCACGTGAAACAGGAGTGATTGGCTTTTTTGAGTGAAGTAAAAGTCAAGTCCCTTTTCTTTTTCCTGAATAATGATAACTACATAAACTAATCATTGGGTGCGTCTCAGTCAGCTCCCTAGTTTCCTAGGTTGTATATAAAATAAAATTGTAATAAAAATAAAAATTGTAATAAAAAACATCTATCACGTGCCATTATGTGTAATAAGTTGGCTGATTAATGTTTTGTGCTTCAAATTTTCCATAAAGAGAACATAGTGAGTGTCGAAGTTCCCAGGTTTTCATGGTGCATTGTGGGAGTTTTTAGGGAGTGCATTTTTAGGGAGTGAATGTTTTAGTCCCCTGGTAGGATTTTGCAATTGAGAAAATAATCTAAACAAGTGAATATTGAGTAAAACTTATTTAGATTTAGATTTATTTATCTTGTTTACCATATTTGTATACACTTATATTTTTATATATTTTTTTAAATAATTATTTCTTTTATACACTATTGTTAAAAAGTTTGAGGGTCAGTATGATTTTTTAAAGTCTTATGCTCACCAAGGCTGCATTTATTTGATCAAAAATATAGTAAAACAGTAATATTTTGAAATTTTACAATGTAAAACAGTAAATATTTTTTAATATTTTTCCACGTGATGGGAAAGCTGAATTTTCAGCATCATTACTCCAGCCTTAAAAGTCACATGATCCTTCAGAAATCATTCTGATATGCTGATTTGGTGCTCAAGAAACATTAATAATTATTAGCATCAATTTCTAAAACAGCTTTGCCTTTTAATGTTTTTGTGGAAACTGTGCAAACATTTTTCAGGATTCTTTGATAAATAGAAAGAGCAGCAATTGTTTGAAACAGAAATCTTTTGTAAGATTAAATGTCTTTTAATGACTTTTGATAAATGTATGTGTCCTTGCTGAATATAAGTATTAATTTAATGTAAGTATTAATCTTACTGACTTTTTAACACTGTTACAAAGAAATACTATACAAAACACTATACAAAAAAAGTGAAAATTAAATTATGTGTAATTAGGATACATAAAATGCAATCTGTCATACATTGAATATATCTTTAGCAAGGCCAAAATGTTTAAATTGTCATTTCCACTACAATATGTCTTTTGATATGTGGTGGGCATTTTCAAGACCTTTTCACAAAAGTTCAAAAAGTTTGAATTTTATGTGACCTAAGCATGTCCACTGTTGGACATTGTTAGTAGACAATGTATATAAATTGGTAAGGGTATGAAAAGTTTATTTTGAGAGTTTACTTTCTAAAGATCCACAGTAAGTTGTCCATAATTGAAGAAATACCCATTTGTAACTGAATGCAGAATACATCATTTAGCCATTCCCTGACCACGGAGCAGACTGACGAGTTACCAGAACCCCACAAACACAAAAAAGCTAAACACACAAGTCAATGAACTAAGTCAGTTTGTTTATAGATTGGTGTTCATTGTCAGTTATAATTGAATTGTGAGTGAATAGTATTTAGCACTCCAAACAGACTGTCTCAGAGTTTTTCTAGATTCCCCAATACAAACCTTCTATTACTCTACCAGCTATTGGTGCCCTTTTGTGCAATGGGCCAATGGGGCACTCAGTGCGTGACACGGCCGGGCTTTGTCTTACTAGAAAAAGTGCTTCCCATGAGCGGTCTCAGTGCATGAAGGCCTCCCGGCGCAGATGTTAGGAGTCTATTGTTGATCGTGATGTAGTGCTTGCTGAAGAGAGGGGTGAAGACCAGCGCCAGCCAGACGTGGAGGACGAGGGTGGGGGGCGTGCTGAGATGATAGAGACAGCATTACCTCATCCCAATGCTGACCTCAGGGCACGAAGCACCCCCCCCCCCCCCCCCCCCCCCCCTGTGCATCATAACACCCCAGGGTGTCTGGGTATGGAAAAATCCATTAGATGATACAATGCGGAGGACTATAATAAAGACATCACTTAATCTAATAAAAACAAGTGAAATGTCTTTCCCTGTCTCCTGCACCCTAGCAGCAACACTTTTGTTTAATTTCGTAAACGCGGAGGCTTCTAGCTATGCGTATGTTCTTTTACATTGTGAAATAATGGTGGAGTCACATTAGCAAAATTTTATGCACAAAAAAGGATGCATTTGTTGCAATGTACGAAATACAGTACAGAATTCAATTCCAAACCAAGCTGGTTTCTGTTGGTCAACACAGCGAAATCGCACAACCAAACTCGATATTATTTTGGAATAAATGTAAAAACGCTTAAAAATGGTTATAATGAATAGAACATTAAGTACATATTCTTTGTAAACATAAAAAATAGAGTTGTATTTGGTTTCTCTTGTTTTGATGAAATTGTTATTTAACCAGGAAAATGTGACAACATTACGTGTAACTGGGACATGAATTTACATTTGATTTAAAAAAAAAAAAACTGTGTTAAACAGTTTATTAAACAAACCGAGGACTTTGCCTGCTCATTTAAGAACACCACTGCACACCTCAAGTTCTGATACTAAATAGCTGATTTGAACTGATGGTATATGGTGATCTCCATATTCAGACAAGAATATATCAATAACATTTTGCTGCGATTTTTCACTAGGGCTCATGTGTCTAGTGATGCCCATGAAGAAAATGAAAAGGTATTGTAAGAAAAAATGATGTGGACGTCGAAGATCTCAAAAATGAAGTTTATTACAGCATAGCAGTGGCAAGATACACGGAGCACCTTGGGTTCACCGGCGTCAGAATGAACCCAGAACATCTAATTCTCAAACCTTTTATCCTGGTCTTAATGTAAATAAAGTTGCTCTTGTTGCAACAGCTGTGGTCTGTATGTTAATGAAGTTGAGACACCCCACTGCCAACATGACATCATGACTTTTGCGTAAACAGACACGCCACTTTCAAGTCAAGTGGCGTGTTATCTATACGCATTTTGAGATATCCGCGTGTATGCGTGTATGTCTACGCCATTAATGTCCAAGTGATTCCGCGTATATGTACACGCCATTAAATTTCCGAGCGAAACGAAGCAAAATGTAGATCTACATCTGGGGAGCGATATTTTTTTTTCCCTAGGATGGTAGGGGAAGACTCATAAATGCTATTAACCCCAGTGACGGGTAGGTTTAGGGACGGGGTGGAGGTAGGTCATATATTTATATATACAGTAATAACGTTAAGTCAACTGCGTTCATAAACACGCTGAAAAGCGATTGTGCGTGTTGATAGCACGCCAAAAATGGAAATACGAATTGGCGTGTCATACACACGCAATTTTATGAGATCAGTTTGCCACTGCAGTGGCGGTTCTACTTTGCATTACACCCAGGCCGAGACCCCCTTCGAGTTATGAGTTACACTTTTAGTTATGACCTGTTAAACTATACTCATGTTATGAAATGGAGTTTTTAAAAGTGAAAGGGTCAGAGAGATACTTATTTAGTAACACAATACTTAGGCTATCTCTTAAATAATTTCGAACAGCTCTCATATTAACCCAAACCGTTATAGACTTAAAATAGCTTTTGTAGCCCTATGTCACTCTTAAAATGTCAGAGAAAAGGACAGAATCAGAGATTATTTAGAAAATAGAAAATTGTACTTTGCATATTATAGGCTACTGTAAAAACACATAATTAAAGTTGATTTTAGTTGATCATTATGAAAATTATTTTTATTTCATGAATATAGTGACCAAAATGATCACATCCACAGAATCTTGTTCAAAAAGCCTAATATACAATGAAATCAATTCACCGAATTAATATCATTAAAGATTTGTTTTAAAGGAGTGTCTTTTATGTTACCTACTAAACTCAAAAAAAGGTTAACACAAAAAAGGTTTTATAAAAAGATAAACCTCATATTTCAGCATTTAAATCATCTCTATAAAAAGAATGAGTCAATAAAGATACATTCCTGATATTTATAATGTACAGTAGCTTATCTTTTATTATTAATAGTAAAATTCGGACCGATTTTCCAATGACTGTCGTTGCTATACAGCCATGCACTGCGCTCTCTAGAACGACAAATACGTTTTAGTAGCTAATGTATTTCCACCACAGAAAAACGCTTGCTGTAGCTCTGCTTAAAGATTTATTTACGAAAGAAGAGAAAAACACCCAAGTGTTTGGGTGCACGTGCACTCCCATACTTAAAAGTTTATGAGCGCGCTTCCCGTGAGCGCATAATGAGCGCGCTTCCCATGCGCCTATTTGAAATAACGACCTCGAACGCGCAAAAGACGCGATACGTGAACTAATCAGGAGACCCCCTTGACATTGCTTCTGTGCACGGCACCTTCTCAGCAAGCAGGGGTGCCGCCCCATTGCCAATAATTGAATCGTAATGATAAAAAATAGAAAACCTTCGCGGCACAGAGGGTTTTTTTTAACTGCTTGTGCCGCCCCCCATGTGACATGAAGAAATGCCGCCCCGGGCGACTGCCCGGTTCGCCCGTGCCTAAAACCGCCACTGCCCCACTGTCTGATAAGGTTCTCTGTGTCCCACACCCAATCCCATTCTACAATGGACTACCATTTACTCAGTATGTGGTACCCCCAGTGTTGACTTTCTTTCATCTCTATGGTAATTAAGCCATTTTGGGGATGAGCTCATTCTAAAATATATTTTGGAGTGGAATCTGGGTCGGGGCAGGCTACAATTTCTTACAGTATCATAGTACTGCACAATTCTTATTATTTTATTAAGACACAATGGTAATGTAGCAGTACTGTCTACCTCTGCTGTAATCCCTTAATAAGAAAGGGGGTGTTTTTAATTGTGCTCATTGGGTGGTATATAAAAGTGGCCGTAGCGACGCTATGTGTGTGCGTCTTCGCTTTGTCCTTTGTCAGAGAGCGAGTCACCGTATTGCTGCCAGCGCGTGTTAATGTCCGCGGGGTAAGAGCTGTTGGCCGTGATCGTATCTTGGTCTGTTCATTTGTAGGTTTGTCGTGCAAGGTTTCATGAGTCTGTTGTTGTCAACGGGTAGTGACAACAACAGACTGGATAAACATGGATAGCATGGATAAACAGACCACACTAAGAACCAAACCAACTTTTGTTTTAAAATCTCAGAATCACTCATTTAACAGCTTTATAACTTATAAACTAAACTAAAAACACTCAGCAACTCAATGACATTATATAATACAGAAAGGCTGACCGGGTAAAAAATTTAAATACTTTATTTTGAAGCTGAAACAGTGTTTGATGCTGAAACAATGGGAGCCTTTTAGTTTTGTCTTCAGTTATATTTTAAGATTTTATTCATAAAAATTAAACCTTGCAGATCCAATTCAACATTTATTTTTAAGTATAACATTTTCCAATATTTAATCAAAGGACAGTGTCGTATGTATCCACATATGACTGAAAAATCCGCCTGGAAATCTGCGGATCTTAGAACTGTGCCTGACTGCCACAAGTAGCGCTTGTGTAATGTGGCGGCCTAGCATTCACGTCTACATTTGTGTACTTGTATAGGGTATGTCTCTGGAGTAAACAACATGTGGAACAGGCATACGACTGCATTTAAAGCCCAAATCGCATCATCACTGTAATGACGGGGCTGTGTCTTGCCGCACAAGTGTTCCCCAGATACTGCTGCCTGGGTAATAACAGCACACCCATCTGAGCCTGTCTTTTAGGGTTGGGCAACAGAAGTGCATACTTGATATTCAAAGCACAAGTCGCTAGTTGCCTGTGATCGTCTTTGACCGAACAGTTTTTACAGCTTCAACTGTCGATTATCATTACCAGTGTGGTGTCATGGGATGCATCGTAAGCACCGTTTCAAAAATAATTATGTTCATGAAATAAGTTACAACTCCAGGTGGCCGGGACCTTAGTGTTTGGTTCTTAGTGTGTATTAAGTTCATCAATGCGTTAATGGGACTTCCACATAGAAATATTATTTTATTAATTTAAGGTTAATAGACATAATTAACCTTCAAACCAAACTGATGGGTGTTTTAATGCATGAATGCACAATTTTTTTAGCATCCCTGATATATTGAAGGCCTTTAAGCGAAAGTGAAATGTTTTGTGGAGAGTAAAACGGAAAAATCTATTATTTTTTTAGGATGGATGTACTACACAGCAGGGATGTGAAGTACAACATAGAGAGAATGGAGAGAATGGAATATTATGTCAGATGCTCTGTCTATCTATCTATCTATCTATCTATCTCTGTCTGTCTGTCTTCTTGTTACAATTGAAGTTATACTAATTTATTAGATTTTCAGTAATCCTCTTTAATGTAAACTGGAACATCAATTGGAATTTAAAAGGCATTCTTAATCCAATTCTAAATGCGAACAACTCTAGAAGTTGTATGTTAGCAGGTTCTACGACTAGGTTCTTGCTATTGTACCGCAATCGCATATAAAGAGACTGGCGCCACAGACAGTAGGAGGGCTTCCGGACATGGCTGCCTGTCTCAACAGTCGTCAGTCCTCCATGATAGATCGTCTAGTAGACTCGAGCCTGGAATGTGCTCCAGATTAATGGCCACCTGAGTTTAGCGTGAACAAATGGAGGAGGCTGCACAGTGTGAACTAGAAGTCACTTAGACTTCCTCACCTTCCAACACCGCCCTGTCATGGCATACAAATTCACTGCATGGTCCAAATACTGTCACTCTCTTGTTTGGTGTCGAGCTCGGTGCAGCAGATTCAATTGCAAGCTGAGTGGAATCTTGCAGCATTTGAGTGGCCGCCACAGCTTCTTAATAGCCTGACGGTCTAATCTTTCCTTTAAAGCCGTCTCAGAGGAGACAGGAAGTTCGTTTGTCAGGTCATAAATGAAAACCCAAGCACACTGGATTCATTTCCAGCACCAAGGCCAAGTTCCTTCGCTTCCCCAACCCCCTCCCTCCTGCTGCCTGTGGCCATGGAGAGAAAGAAAGTATTTGTAAAAGTCTCCAAGCAGCTTTGATGGGCACAGTAGCGGCACAGCGGAAAGAGAGAGAGAGAGAGAGAGAGAGAGAGAGAGAGAGAGAGAGAGAGAGAGAGAGAGAGAGAGAGATGAGCTGACATGTCTGTCTTTCTCTCGGGAGCTTTCTGGAGAGCTGTTGAGTGGCCACACTGGTCTCATCTCTCATTGTGTAGGAGAGGTTTCAAGAAAAGAAAAAATAGGGTGAAGTAGATTTGTCCTCACTAGTGCTGTCATGTCCTCCCTGGGCCTGACACCTTGAAGTTCTGAGTAGGGCGGTGCTTAAAAAAACAGAACAGGTGCAGGGAAAAAAAACAGTATTGTCGGAGAGTGGGCGATCCCATCAGCCACAAGATGTGATGTATTGCTGTCACTGTGAGGACTCATGCAGCTTTGTTTATGAACATTGTAAGTTAGATCAAAAGATTGTTTCAAAGGGATAGTTCTTACAGACATTCAAATTCTATCATCATTTACTCGCCCTCATGTTGTTCCAAACCAGTATGTCTTTCTACGGTAGAGCAGAAAAGAAGATATTTTGAATATTGTAATGGTTGCTCTTACTAGTAAGATGAAAAGAGACTAGAGCTTTCAAGCTTCAAGAAGGACTCAAAAAATCTTCATTTCAAATTTAATTTAAATTTTAATCTTTAAGTGTACATATTACAATGTCATAAATGTTAAACATTAAAGGTACAGTTAGAGGTGGGCGATATACTGGTAGACATGATTAACTGGTAGAAATTTGTCAAATGGTAGAGATTTTGGATTATCGTCTCTATCGCGGTTACACTCACGTGATGTTGCTGTGCTACACCGTCATGAAAGCTTATCTTTGCATGTGTTTTTAGTATTGCGGTTTAAAAACAAGAGATTTTAATCTGAAGAGAAGAGACTGCTTCTCAGCACTGTCTGAAAGACGCGCGCACATGAAGCCGCTGCTCATAAAGCACTTGAAAAACTGAACTAATTGGCTAATTGGGCTTGAACACCAAGTGAACATGTCTTTGCCAGTAAACAGTCATTTATGTCTAAAGGAAACATAAACAGTTGAGAAAAAAATGAGAATGTGATAAACGTTCGTAATAAAACAAGAATCAACATTGTCTTGGCTTTTAGGAGATGGCGAGAACTAAAGGAATTGAAATGTTGTAAACGGGCTGCCAATGAAAACTTGTGTAATTTGGGTAACATCACATAGCATCATAATAATAATAAACGTAAACGACTTACAGAGCTCTTAAAACGGGCAGAACGTCACGTTTTTTGGTCCTGAGACTTCCACAGACAATGTACAGTATGTGTATTTATTTATATTAAGACCACTTCTATTATTATCTTAATCTATACTTATTAGATTATTGTATTTAAAAGACGTTTTCACCTTCATTATATTGAAAAATTTTACCAGGAAACGGATTCATAAACAGATTTAAAACAACTTGAGGGTGACTAAGTGATGACAGAACTATTCCTTTAAGCTACGACCACTTTCTATAGGCATAGCTTCCACATCCCACCAAAGCTTTTATTTCACTTCTTTACATTATTTTAAAGCCCCATTGAACTTAAAACACTCCCAGTTTTCAACACACCTCAATAGCAGGGTAGAAAAATGAAGGCTGTCCCTCCCCCTGGTGAGTTGGGAAGGTGTTGAAAGGGCCGACGAATGTATGGGAAAAGTCTTAACCTTGTTAGTGTAAGGATAAAAGAGGCTGGAGTGGGAACTGGCGCTACACTCTTTCACAGGCCTCTCTGTTGATTCTTGACCCGCTGCCTCCTCGCTCAGTTTGGCAGGCACACTAGTCCCGCGCCACTCTCTGTGTGAGCGTGAGGGGTAAATCATCTTGTCGACATCGACTTGTCTCCCTATGCTAAGTTCACAGGTTCATATTAAGTGCTGTCATTTCCCTGGGCAAGGCCTGATAATTATGTCTGCTAGCGTTGTTGTTCCTCAAAACAACCGGGTCTCATTCACCAATTATTGCATATGGTTGCGTACTCACACATTTCTCACATATTGTTTTCAAGAACCTACTATGAAATAAGACTTATTTGTTGAATGTTATATATATATATATATATATATATATATATATATATGCATACAATTGTATATTCATTATGATATATATCTTTTTATATATCTTTTAAGATGAAAACCCAGAGAGGTGGTAAAATTCGAAGCATTCATTTCAACGAGACCACGTTTGTTTTAAGGGTGGGAAAAGTGGCCAATGGTTTATTATGGTGGTTCTCATCTTGTTCAAACAAGACATATCTGTTGTACCATCGAAGCAGCAGCAGCTAAACAGAGACTCATTCTCAGCCTTGTGAAAAATCGTATTAACCTAAGTGCTACCTGTCGGCACATCTCCCTGCGTCTGCCGTGATGTTAAGAACCTCTCAAGCCCAACTCCTCCTAACGTCACAGTCCGACGCGCCTCCATTTGGCCCTGCTCGCAAGATTCATTACAGTGTCGCTCGCATTTACACACTCTGCTTCATTGCTATGTTCAGCAAAAGACAGGAACTGTCACATCATTTTTCTCTGCTGCTGCTTAAAACGCTCAGGATACCGCTACAAGCCATTTGATCACATAACAACAGTTGAAACAAGAGAGCAATTTCCTTGTGTGTCTGTTTTTATGTTCTAGAAAATATTTACGCTAGCAGCAGCGGATTTTCTCGTTTCGCTCTGACCTTTTCCAAACCCCTGCGATTCTGTCAGCGGCCCGAGAGGTTTGCGACGCCTTGTTTCATTTGATCTCTTTTTAATCACTTTAATATAAATTGTGTCAACACGAACACTAGTGCACTAATGTAACACACTAGGGGAGTGAAGGAGATCAGAGAAGGGAACATAAAAATGTCCAAGTTAAGAAACGAGCGCCCTAAACTTTCTCTCAGAAGTCGTATATATCTTTTCCTTTAATCGCCCATTTAAACTTTGCTGATGATTTGTTAGTCTGTTGAAAAATGGCCGGCTATTTTTTTTTTTCTTAAGTCAACTGCGGGGCCATTGTAATTCAATACGCGTGTTCCCGGCGCTCTCAGCTGCAGAATATGTTGTCATGACAACCGGTTGGCCTCCTGTTGCTGATGTTGATCAAGACCTATGTGTGTGAGTGAGTGAGGGAGAGTGTGTGTATGAGGTGAGAGCAGAGAAGAGCTTTCATTTTGTTAAAGCAAGGCAAAGCATGTGGGATGGCCATCCGTGCCGCTTCTTATGGGTGATGATCTGAGACAATTGCCGGTCTCGAATAAAGCTGGATTTGGTTCCATAACAAAAGCAATGACAGAAAGTGAAACAGATTATTAACACTTTAAAGAGACACAGATCTGAGACTCTGAACTTTTACACTTCAGCTAAAGCAACTTGTCTGAAACTCAGCTTAGAGTATTTTATATCCGTAGTCCATACCAAGTGTTTTTGTATGTTGCAGCTGCAGGGTATGTGTAACACAGCATGTTGTTCAGGGAAGAAGGAGGCGGGAACCAGCATTTCACAGACTTTATTAATCATAAAACACCAAAACGAAAGTAAAAGCAGCAGCCCCTCACTGACGACTGTATTTTTTTAAATTTTTTATATTGATTTATTGAAACTTAGCATTTCATATCCCAACCAAACACTTCAAATATTTTGCAGGGTATGATTTATCAGTTTTGCTGGTGTATTTCAACATTTACATTTATTCATTTAGCTTACAAAACTGAATTGAATTTGCTCCTTGTGTGTAATTCAGACCCTGATGTGGTGAATTTAAACAGGATTTACCCAGACAGAGACATTTGCAGAATTAATCTCTGATGTTTGTCCTCATTAACAGTGACAAACAGACTGTCTTCTACAACAAGAGCTAATGTGTGTGATTTATGTCACGTCAGTGGATTCAGACCAGACCACAGGGCTTAGGAAAGCGTGACTTTCTGTTCCAGGAGGAAACTGCTAATAATTATTTCCCTCTCTCTCTTAATGCCCAATTGAAATGTTCTAGAAATGATGATGAGTTGCTTCCTGGCCTGGAGTTATAAGTCTGAGCTGCAACATGTTCAAATAATCCAAATCTAATCAACGGCACATTTGCTTTACTGTCAGTGCAGCCAATTAATCATCTCACTCACTTTTCACACAATATATGCACAAGAATATCGAATGGAAATGAGAGAATTTGATTTGTCTTTCAGTTCACCGATGGTCTCTGCTGTCAGTTAGCTTCAGAATTGAGGAAGAGCTAAAAAACAAAAAATATGCCAAAAGTTAAATAGTGGAGCATGGAGATTTTAAATAGACAATAAATGGGTCGGATGTGGATGTACAGGGGCTTTAGGGTATGATCAATATGCAATATGCTAATGGTTCAGGGGTGACTTGCTTCTCTTCTTTCATCACTGGTGCTACAGTTGCATGCTTTATTTATTCGTTCTGTCAGAATGATCAATAAGATCTCATCCCACCAAAGGCACAGAAGCAGATGATCTCTCCAGTCTATTGTGAGCTCCTCATTTATTTCAGCAAAGAACCAAATCTGATGAAAAACCCACTCAAACTAGCACCAGTGATGAGCAGAATGCTTCTGCCAAAGCTCAAGTCTGTACACCCCTCTCAGGAAGTCCTCCTGAATGAGAGGACATGCATTTTGCAAGACAAAAGAAAGAAAAAAAGTATTGTTTAGTATTTTGAATTAAACATAATTTTACAGTATTTAAATATACTTCTTTATTTAAATCAGGTATTTTTTTTAAAACTTTTTTTTAATCAGGGGTCTCAAACTATGCATCCGAAAAGATTAGCAGGGCTCCTCAACGCTGTCCGTTAATCAATTTTCATGTTTGGTTTGACCATTAATGTATAGGGAATGCATTAAATATTGGGTATTGGCTTATTTGCTATCAGATGATATTAGATTTTTCTTTTTAATTTAGTGGTAATATTCGTAGTTTTGTCAATATTGGATATACAATAACTGATATATTTGATATGTCATTGTACATCCCAATTTTCCCTATTTTTTTTATTTATTTTTTTACATTTTATCATCTATTTTGTCATCTAACACTCACTTAACGTTTATGTTTAAAAACACAATTTAATAACACTGTTAAACATAACCTTTAGCAAATCTCAAAATGATTTAAAATGTTTCATACTGTACATTATAATGTTGTGATATCTAAAGTCATTAGTGGTATTTAAAATGGCTGATGTTAGTTTCTAATGTTTGATTTTTAATTTATTTAGACAAGTTAGTATAGAATTTTTATATCGGCCATTTATCCGTTGACTATAGGTATACTACTGTATTGAACACCTACTCACACATTATTTCACCAGCCGAAAACCAACACAGAAGAATCAGAACAGAAGTTTTAAAACTGTGCCTAAAGGTCCAACAACTCTGTTCTTTCCATTACTGTGACAATCACTCTCAGTGGTTTTTATAGCTCTCACTTGAGTGTTTCGTTCACGCTTGTGTGGAAGGTATATAATGTCTTTCCTGTTGAGCTTTTGGCCTTTTTATCGATCTGTCCACTGCTCACACGTTTAGAGATACTTGTCAGGGAGGCTATGGCAAACGCACCTCCAGAGGAAGGACCAGAGGGCGGTCAGAAAATACACGAGATCCTCTGAGATGTCAGAAGATGAGTTTTTGTGGAGTTCTAGTAAGTCTGCTTAAGGTTAAAGTTCGTCTCTGCTGTCTTCTCACCACTCGCCCACAGAATGCAGTGGGGCAAAAGTAGAGGAGCTCCTGGCAGCTCTTATGGAGCGTGACCGAATGTCCCCGAATCTCTGCAGAGAAACTCACACAGATTTGAGAAGAGCTTTTTAATCGGTATCGGTTATCTTATAATAGCGAATTCAAGTTCATTATACTATGAAAATACACCGGGGGAATACTTGCCCAGAAGTCCCAGTTCTGTTTGAGCGTCACATTTCTGCATGAATTGTTTTGTGAATCTATCACACTGTAGACAGGCTTTTGCATCGAGGATGTTATTGAAGTATAGATATAAAAATCAGAGACCTTAGGAGGGGACAGGAAGTGTACTCTCATTTATTTTATTTGGCACAGAGAGACCAAACATATAGAACTTTTGTTAGCATGCTGTACTTCTAATTCTGCCAGCCAAATAGCGCTGACATGTGTGACTAAAGCTCAATTTATTACAAGTTTAATTCACATAGAAACCAGCTGTGTTTGTTTGTTTGGGGGGGGGGGGGGGGGGGGGGTGACAATGCAATGACAGCGCTTTTTCTGCAAATCTAGTGCTTGCTTAAACTGGACTGCAGGTGAATAGTGAATATGACAGGTTTTCACGCTGGAATAATATACGCTAAATTGGTGCAACTGTTTAGTTAATTCGCCCCATGGTCTCTGAAAAGCTTGAAGGCTATGCTAAATCAGATCTTCTATAGCGCTTCCCAAGCTTCTTCCTCAGTCTTCTCTTGCTTTTCATCTGTGTTTCTTATCTCTTAATCATATCTCATTACAGTAGAGGAAGAGAAGCTTTGAAGTCTAACATTGTTCCGCATTTTAAGCAGCCATGACACAGTACTCCGTAGCGCAGCACATGTGGCAGTGTTAACGTGAAACGACAGTGGTGGTATGTAGCGCTACCACACAGAGGGAGTTCAGTGAGCGCACTTCCCCTCTCTGCCTGTTTTTCTCACTTCAGACATGGGCCCAGCGGATCAATACTTTCCATTAGCAGCAATGTGATGATTGTGTGGGTTCAGTCCACAAAGGCATCGGCTTTAGCCTCTTTATTAATTACGAAACAGGCCGCTGCTGCCTCAACTGAGCGGTCCCTGCATTGGGTGCCCCACTGATGTTTTGTGCACTCCCACAAAGCATTGTAGTGGGTAAATTGGTTTTGTTAGTTAGGGTGGAAAATAGAAAGAAAATAAGAGTTTCTTTGCTCTTTTTTCCCCTCCACGGTAGAAACTCTTTGCTCTATTACATGCTCTCAGATTGACCTCTGGTTAGATAAGCAGGCCATTTCACGGCTGAGGTTGTATATATAAGCAACATGAGTTGTAGAGCTCCCTGCAGAGCAGAAGATGCCCCTGTTCTTATGTGCTTTCTTACAGTACTACATTCCTTTTAGAATTTACATCTCAGTTATGCCCGTTTTACCTTTCTCTAATGCAGAACCGCAGAAGTTGCTCTTTGAAAGTGCATAATGATCTTAATTAAGCAACAGTCGCCCAAGGTTATAAAACTGCTGAGCAGCAAATGAACAGGGGAAGCTTGCAATCAGCAAAACCTCCTGCAAAATCACAATGAATTTACAGTGTACCGAGAGGGCAGAGTTAGTCTGAAGTGCAATTGTTGCCAATAAATGAATAGCCACGTCGTTGACTTTATGAATTGTTCAGGAAGAGGGACCATCACACTAGTCGTTTCTAGAGATGCACCGATTGATCGGCTGGTGACCGGAATCGGCCGGTTTTCATGTGATCGGCCATGATCGGCGACCGGCCGGTCAGTCTGACATAATCCGATTTTATGACGGTCAAATGCACTCGGGCGCCGCATGATTAACATCGCGCAACATCAGCATCACACGTGCACACGGAACGCGCACATGTAGGAAACCTCGTGAATTACGGCCGTTTCACACCGCAAGGTGCAGCGCGTTTTTTTGTTTGTTCGGCGTGCATGTTAATCAATGAGTGCATTCACACCGGGAGCCGGAGTAGCGTGTGAGAGTCGAGCAGGAGCGTCGCGGGAGCAACAGTGAAGCGTGGGTTTCGGCGACGAATCTATTTTTGCTGCGCTCAATTTAAGTGAAAGCACACTTTTGATGGACAAAAAAAAAATAGGATTTCATCCAAAAAGTGCCCAAAATGCAAAGAATTTGCATGTCTGGTGTGTTTTAACAAGAACTGAAGTAGGCTAGGCTATGTCAGAAAGAAAATGAAGGCTCAAAAATATTTATAGAAAATTTACCCATTTAAACTTGTTTTTATTATTATTTAATTGTTTCCCTGCATGCTCCACTTGTTCTGTTTAGCTTGGCTGGACATGTGTCAGATGAGAGAAGAACTGCTTGAGAAATATAACTTGCCATTGATGTACAAGTGATTGCAATAGGCCTGTGTGTGTGAGAGAGAGATAAATATCTTTATACTGCAAGGCTATATTTATTGAATTTTTATTTGTTATTTATATATTATTTTATTGCCATTACCTGTTTTCATACAGAAGTTTAGTTTGCTAAATATATCAATTTTGTTTTATTGGATATTGGATGTGAAAAGGAAATGGTTCTTCCATAACACTGCACTTTAGATGTGTGAGAATTTTCCACACTAGGAGTAATTTATATAGTTCTATTTTATAGCGATTATCTGTTCAAAAAATTTTCTATGCAAAATGTTCTATTAAAGAGAAGATAGAAAATAAATATTTGTGTGTGCTGTAAAGTGGTTTGAAAAAATAAAATCGGAATCGGCTAAAATCGGTATCGGCAGGTCAAACTCAGGAAAAATCGGAATCGGGATCGGCCTAGAAAATTGTAATCGGTGCATCTCTAGTCGTTTCCCTCTCTTCCATTCATACGCATTTGAATGCAGATCAGTTTTGAGTTCCAGAAAGTTCAAGTTTGGTGAACTCTGACCTGTGAATTTATTTGCTGAGAGACATGTGAGCAACAGAGAATCTAAATGTCACAGATTGACCGCTGAACACAAAATTCTGAACTGCTGGTTTGTAGTGTTGCAGTAAAAAGTTGTACAGTATATTACATTTTTTAAACCCATTATTGTTTAGTATTTGTGATTTGTTTAAACCAAAGCTCTAGAGTTTGACATCTTATCATGCTTGTTTCTAAAGAAATTTGGCGTTTTTGCCTTTATGACTGAAATCACAAAGTCCATTTTAATAAAGGTGGCCAATATTATCAATCATAGTACTCATTTCATGATTTAAATGCCCATATTTTTCCAATAGATTATGTTTTTCATAACTGCGATAGAAACTAAAATGTATGCTGTTATATTGTTATTGACGATACTGAACAGTATAATGCCCACCCCTACATTTAAAGATTGGTTGCCAGTTGGTCAGAGACTTTCTGAACTCAAATCTCACCCACTAGTCATCAATAAATTAGTGTGCACTCCAGCTGAAATGGACAGCAAGCAATCCTTTATCTGACATGAAATCTCATGAAACAGTTGATGAAACAGTTTGAATAAAGGAAGAACAACGATTTTACAAGTTCACTTCAAAATTCACACCTGCCAAATGGGAAGATGGACAGTAAAGCATACATTTTTAAAAAAAATTCTCCAACATCTTGCGCTTATCCTGAGTCCTTCTTTAATCACCACTTACAGATATGTCAGTCAGTACAGATCTTTGAGTTTTACTGCCTTGTGTCTGAAGGTTCTGTGTATATGCTGCTGAATGTATGAGAAAGACCAGAAATTGCTGGTTTGATTACCTAGCATTGCATTTCTTTTTGACTGTACATTGAAAAGTATGTAGTAGGGACTGCTGAAGTCTGCTTGTTTAACTTTGGGGAAAATAGGAAGCGGTTGCACCATGATTCCTGTAGAATTTCAGTGAGAGATGAAAGCTTAGATATGCCGCTTGAAACTTGTTTGTCTGCACAGACCTGAAATGGGGATATTTTCCAGCTCGCTGTGAAGTATATTGCTTTGATCAGTTGCTCTCATCCATGTAGTTCCTCGTGGTTGGGAATAACCTCTTAGGTACATCCGTGAGACCCAAAACTGTAGGGAACTATTGAAAGATCCTCATAGCAATGGAATGAACGAGTCCAGGACCCTTTCAGAAGCACTCTGCTGATGCAAATGAATGATGACATCTGCTGACAATGGAAAAATCACCTCCTAATGTCGGCAAAATGGGCCGTCCTGGGAAAAGAGAGCAATTTGGAGACAGCCGTGCGAGCGGTGACAGCGACTCCTGCTGAGTAACGCATTGTAACACCATCCATTTTTTGTCTCTTATTGGTCAACGTTAGATTGCATGTTAGATTTTTTATTCAAGAATACAGTTAGTTTGAAAAGTGCTCTTTTAGTTCTCACATTTCAGTGCTAGTATGCCCAGGTTTGCCGCCACATGGTTAACACCTCCATCTGTTAAAATACAGTTCCCTAACTTATTGTGTTTTCACTGCGCTCGTTTGTTGTCATAATTCCCGCTTACAGAAAGCAGATGGGCATAATTAAAAACAACCCAGTGAAACTATTGAGGTATAGAGCACTAATCCAGCAGACATAGAAAACCATAATCCAGAGACAAAGAATGTCTTTTATCGCTTCAGGTAAGCAAGGGATAATAGCTTCTGTTTGTTTACGTTTACTGTCCGTCTTCATCTCCGGCTCCCCACATCCATTTATTTTTCATACTGAGCAGGTTTAGCTTTCTTCGCCTCGCAGATCCACACTGAGCCTGTGGAGTAGACGCTGTTTATTCATAACATCTGGAGACGCAAAATCTTCACAGGCTGCCTTTCTCATTCATCACCCAATGGTCACGTTCCCCTTAGAAATTCCCTCAGAGCCCTGAGTCGTCCAAATATTGATTAAATTATGTTTAGAAGTCTCTCGACAAGGTCTGCTTGCTTGCGGCCCACTGTGATTTGGATGGCTTTCTCGATCTTTAATCAAAAGAAATTGGACTGAAGCAGGATTCTACAGAAGGTGATCACATCAATCAATGAAATTCCTTTAAATATCAAAATTAAAATATCTCCCCCGTGCAAAGGTTGTTTTTGAATGGCCAAATTGTAAAACCACAACTAAGGGTGTTTTGTATTCTTCCAGTAAGTGGTTTCAAAATGCAAAATTGTCCATTCAAAATTTTGTCTTTTTTTAAAGATTAAAAAAATTAGGTGCTTTACATGGAGCATTGTATTCTGATTACATTCATTTAAAAGTCCAATCTGAATGAAAATTCTCCATGTAAACACCTCAATCGCAATAAAAACCTTGACCTCGTCCTGCTCGCCAAAACTGGAAAGTCTTGCGCATGTGCATTGTGCAGTGACGTATTAATGGCGTAATGCTGTATGACGCATGGAACGAGCTGATGTTGTTGTTGAATGTAATAATGATGTGTCAATCTAAAATTCTATTTTCAACTCATCGTCTGTGAAGTGGCCCTTATGAAAAGAAAATATATTTCCCATTTATGAATGATCAATATATTAAATGGTTTAACAGTATATTTAAAAATATACAGAATAATATATTGCCACTTTTCATATATTGAAAAATATGTGACAATATATTTACTAATATATCATAATGTATGTAATTTAAATTCAGTAATACACTTCATAATGTATAGATGTGTGATCGTACATGGTACTGCATGTGTAATATATTGCAGATATATTTACTCATGCAACATAAAAACACATATATAGAGAAATATAAAATTAAATATATTGCTTATATTTTCTTAATTATTTACATTATAAATGTTTCATGTTTTCAAGAAAGTTAACCTAAAAGTTAAGCATACCTGCATGCACTAAAGTATTTCACCAAGAGACTACCTCTCTGTTGAGGAGTGCACAGCCATAATTATAGAATATAGTAATCATAGTCTTAATTGTGTTTGGCCAATCGTCAACCTAACCACAGGCTGTACTCTTCAACACAATGGTAACCCCAAAAACTCACACATACCCTTTTAAATTCCAAAATAATAGAACATTAAAAACTAACAGATCTCTCCCTATATTAATATTGAGCATAACACATTAAATAACACTTAATTGTAATATTTGCTGTCCTTTAACAGTCAGAAGCAAAGCATGCTGGGAACTGGAAATCTGTTGTAACTCATTCCGTGAATGTGTGTGTGCGTGTGTATGTATATATATATTAGGGGTGTGACGAGATCTCGCGAGACTAAAACATGGCGAGATTTCTCGTCGAGTGAAAAGCTGTCTCGCGATATCGCCATGACTGAGCGTGAGGGTGATATTACCATAGAATATTCCACCGCTACACTCACATTCGCCTAAACTATCGTTTTGCTGTTTTATAAAAATAATAAAAACCATTATAAAATAATGTAAAAGTCTGCTCTGCTCATCCAGCACGAGTTGCCGTTGCAATCAGTGCAGGACGAATCACAGTTCACTGATCGCATGAGGATGGCGGAGGATTCGTTGCGCAACATAGACTAACGTCTGATAAATCTATTGTAGAATGCACGCTCAGCACCGCTGCGCTATCACGAAAGTGAAAGTAAAACAAGCTCCCTGGTGTGCATTTCACACAAATTAGGCCGCGAACATACAATAGTCCGTCTCCTAATACCCATCTCTGGACTGTTTATTTGCGACTATGGTCTCAGTTTGCACTTCGAATATATTGAGAGAGTACTGTAATGTCGTAAGGACAACAGACAAGGGAGGCTCTGTTTCTGAACTTATAAACGGAACGCAAGAACAACATAGAGACAAACACACCAGCCTCGTTTCTCTCTACTCTGCCTTTTCCGAACTCACCGCATTAACCCTATAACCGCCGGTGCAAAATAAAACAGCAATTTGAAAACAATTATAAAGAGTCTGTGTGCTAACTTTGATTATGGTTGCACTTGCACTTATTGTTTGCGCTTAATAAGACTTCAAGGAGTTCAGTTAGGAGGTCACACAGCCTCAATCAGAAGTTCTGAAAGCTCTTAAATGTACAGTAAGGGCTGAAGAGACTAATGTGAAATCATACAGAGAAAAGCCAGTCAATAAAAACCTTTTACAGTGCTTGTATATTGTTTTCTTTCAATGCATTTGATAATTCATACTCATAATGAATGTGATTTCAGGTCTACTTTATAAGATTATTAGTTAAACATTGCAAAATGCACCTGCATACTATTTTGTCATGCATTTTGTCATTGAGGATTTCTGAAAAATTGTGCAAAAATCTCGTCTCGTCTCGTTCTCGTGAACCCAATCTCATGTCTCGTCTCGTGAGATAAGCGTCTCGTCACACCCCTATATATATATATATATATATATGAAGAGGTCTTTTCCAAAACGCGATAAACGCCATTTTTAAAAAAAATGAGTTTGTCATGTCATGTTGCTGTGCACTGAACCTATTCACTGCTCCATCAACATTTCATGCCAAATCGCTACATTTCCTTGTTTAAAATGTACTACAAGATGCAGTTTCTTTCCAAAACGCGATAAGCGCCAAACCTATTTTTAGCCTAAACGCTATAAATCCTCTCGACTAATCAGAATTCGGTGAACGTTCTACGCAATCCAACAGGGTGGCGCTCTGAACAGAGGTTTGTTTATGTTCATTTATTCCTCAAAATGAGTGAGTTTTCTAATCGACTAGTAGTAGTTCATTTAAGTTTAATCACATATTTCTATTGATTTAATTATTTAAATATGGGAGAGAAACCATAATGACCATTTTTTTAATTGCCTATTCCGCATCTCACGCATAAAGCTTGCCACAAAGAACCGACAAAAGTAATGATTAGGCCTATGCATGAAACTTTTGAATTGTTTATTTTTTAATTAGTGTTTTCTGTCAGATATAGCTGAAAAGATAAAGTTGATATGCTGACTCGCCATCTTCGCAGTAGTGAACGCGCCTATAGAGAGAAATGCACACTTTGAATTAGCCTACATACGCAGAGAGTAGCCAATTTCTTTTCGTTTTTTATTGTTTTGTTTAAATGTAGACATTTCAAGCTTTTTATAGATATACTTCTCAGGATTGTGAGGCAAGTATCGCTGTGTTTCGGTTCATTTATGTGATGCTCTCCAGATCACGCGCGGGCGCTTCCGTGTCCTGATTATATGTCTGCTTATATTTGCTTATTTATTTATTATTAATCCAGTCAATTTGTTGATGAAACATTGATTAAAATGAAGATACAATTTATACAAAACGAAATTCACTTTAAAGCAAGGCTTTCTACTAAACAAAACTTAATAAGTGGTCAAAATCATGTCTGACCCATTCCAAATGTTTTCCGATATATTGGTCATCTTATGATCCTATCATACTCATCTCATGCGGTTCCCTTTTCATATAATCAACATAGATGAAATAAAAAAAATAACATTAGCCTATATTATTAAACATAAATATGAAACGTATGTTTAAGTTTTTTTTTAAACTTAGCCTATATGTAAGCGTCACGCCGCTCCGCTTTGTTCACATGCTGTGTAGCCTATACACGCATGTGTGTGTGTGTGTGTGTGGTGGAGGGGTGCCCATCACTACTTTTGAATATCGTTATCATTATTAAATATTTTTAATAATTTGTTTTTTTTTACGCATATGTAGTGGACAAATTGGTCCTACTTGTTACAGGTTTGACACTTTACTAAAAATGACTCTGAATGTATTACTAAATAACTTATTGAATAGCTATTGATATCATTACTATTTTCAGGTTCTGCACCAAATGACTTTTAGCCTAAATGTGTTACTAAATTTAATTTATAGTATGAGCCCCTGTTTATGTTACATGCTCTCGTTTTTTTTTTTAAAGACAAACCATACAGTTTTGGAAAAAATTGATGGATTTATAGCGTTTTGGAAAAAAAATAAATTAACTTTTAATTTATCATAAACAATATTGTTGTTTGATTTAATAATCATTGTTCAACATGTTCAGACTGAGCCAATAAAACATTTTAACAGGATAAATTGAATATTCACAAAATGTGTGGGTCTAGGTAAAAAATGTAATTTTCCTGAAAACTATTGAAATGGATTTATAGCGTTTTGGAAAAGACCTCTTCATATATATATATATATATATATATATATATATATATATATATATATATATATATATATATATATAATGTATATGAACATACATTCACATTTATATGGGAATATGTATGTGCAATTTATGTACACAATAAAGGATAAAACATTCATGTACATGAATGCTAGTTGCTAGAGCTAGTTTGTTTGTACTTATTCTCTAATCTGTTGTTTAATAATTTTACTGTGTCCAAACTATTATCACAGTCATGAACATTGAATGTGATTGGCTTCCCTATTGGTTTATTTTCGGGCCGGTGGTTAAAATTTTTACTTACCCAAGCTAAATGCGACATTTTCACTGACCCTGCGGCAGAACAGCAATTCTGCATGCACACATACCGATTTGACAACATAAATGCAGCATAGGCCTGACTTTCCAAGTGATGGCTGCATCCTTAAGAAGTCCCTGTTTCCATCCGCTAGATTTGCCAGACCTGTCATGGACTTCCTCTATGTGGAGTCATTTGTAGCTGTGTTGAATGAGGCCTAACATTTTTCACTGGACCATGTCCTGCTCCTGTTTTATGTTCAGATCCAAAACAGAGTCAAAATACCCATTTCCGCAGGACAGACATTACCCACGCCACTAGAGAGTGGAAGGAGCCTGTTCGCCAAGCTGCCTCCTCCTCTGTCTCACAGTATGCAGAGAATACACTTTACTGTATTCACATCGGCTCAGTGGCATCAGGATACTTACATTGCAGTTTTTACACCCTAAAGCTGGGTGTATTTTCCCTTCTGTCCTGCTCAATTGTTGTGTCAGATTATATGCTGTGTCCCCAGTGCGATCTTGGGGAAATCAACGCCAGATTGAACAAACTCAAGGTAATTTGTATCGTATAACCATAGCCGGAAGGAAACTCTATATATGAAATGTGACATGTATGTCTTTCTATTTAATCTCACTATGTATCTTCCTATTGGTTCTTTATTAGACAGTTCAATGCAGGACTGCGATTTCTCACACAATCAGAACTTTATATGATGCTAATAATCATTATTAATTGACCATTTGTGAGCATGTCACACTAAGTGATGCAGGATTTTGCCTTTTGGCGAAAGATGTCTTACGATTCTCTAAATTTTTCTCTGAGGCAAAATTATGGTGCACAGTGTGCATCCAGCTTTACTTGATCAATCAACACTGATCTCTGGGAATAATCTGCTGAAAAACTGTTTGGATTGTACAGTGAGATAAATGACTGTGCCTCTGTTCAGTGATGATACAGGCCGGTACAGTGCCTGCAATCTAATCAGACATGTTTGAGGATGTTTGCTCTTTTCTGACAGCACTTCAGGGCTGTCAAGATGCACACTGTGAGCTGTCTTCTAATTAGTTTTTGCCTTAATTTATTTATAAACATATCTGCAATTTAAATGAGCTTAAAGTATAACCAATAACCAGTGTGTGAGCATGACTTTGAAAAGTCCTTTCTGCTTTGCCAAATGTATCGTATTTCCCAGACAAGGATGACAGTATGTATCAGTATGTATTTTCCCGAAGCACTGCTTGTTTGGATGTAACACAAAAGCTTTATTTAGTTTTCAATGAAATGCATTGGCTGGGCATCACAGGAACGTAGATATATATAGTCAGAGCCATTTAGTCTTATTGCATGTCAACCGAATTCTTACCAAAACACTCTTAATCGTAATATTTCTTATTCAAGTGGCTCGTTTTTCTTTGCAATTCTGGTTTTTAGTTTTCTTCTCCATCAATTTGAATTCCAGGTATTGTGGATTTAACTTAAAAAAATTGAGATGAACGAATGAGAGTTATGTCAGAGATGAAGTGCCACATGTTTTGAACAACTGTTAGTTTGTGATCTCTTTATAATTAAAAAAAAAACTATAGAGATCTCTCAGGAAATGTCTGGGGAGAGATCAATTAACAACGAAAAGATTTGGCAAAGACTGTAGTGCAATTAGTGCCACGTAATGGGAATTTAATCAGTTCGATATCATAGTCTTAACAAAGCTGTCTAAACATGTCTATAAACATTTCTCATTTAACAACATGCGATAAAACGTGAGAAGAGAAGTCAACAGAAACACTGGTTTTAGCAGTTGAAATGGTTGTGAGTAACACCATCCACAGTAAAATAGCCACTTTCAGCATTCAGGCCTGAACGTATTGTCCGACTGAGCCAATTGTTTTCACAGCATGCATTTAACTTTTCAGTAAAAGCCGTTGTGTGATGCCTGTACTGTCAGTGTTTGAAACATTATGGTACTTAGGTAAGGAGAGTGAAGCACACTTCTTTTTGTTAACAAATTTGGATTGCATCCTATCAAGGGTTATGTTATAGCATGCTACCGTATATTAAGTATGTCTACATATGTGTATGTTATCTGTAGAATAACTTCTTAACATTTCTTAAACATTGTGGTCAATAATGATTTATGTCATGATCCAACTCATTTTTGTTAAACATTATTTGGTGAATATTATTAAATATATGAAACCTATAATATATATGTGTAATACTATTCACTAAATCAGAATTCATAAAATATGTGATAAATGGTATAAATGAGTCAGAAAGTGATTCTGTAAGCATTTTGTCTGAATCAGGGAGTTTTTTTTTTTTTTCAAACTGATTCAATAACTCCTGAGTCGTTTCGATTGATTCATTAACTGGGTAAGAGTCATTTGTTGTAAATCAGACTACACGTTAAATTCAACCTGCAAAATCATAACTATGATTTTCTTTTAGTTTTTCTATGGTTCTGAGTATTCAGCACCACAGGAAACACTTGCCGTGATCTCGACAGAAACAATAATAAAAAAAAATTAATCCTTTCGTGACTTTTTTTTTTTAATGAAAATACAAAATATCGAGACAATTTTACAGAAAATTTGAATGAAAATACTTTTTTTTCCCTAAACTGGATGCCATATGCTTAACCCTCTGAGGTCTAAGGATTTTTGGGGTCCTTGAGGTGTTCTGACATGCTCTGACATTTGTGCTTTTTTCAGTTATTTATAAACATGTTAATGGCAAAGGTGTAAATTCACTCAATATAGCACAAACGGGGCTACCGGAATTTCTCAGCAACAATTATGAAACATGTTTGTATTTTTGAGAGAATATTGCTTATGCATGGTTATTGAAAAAACTAAAACTTAAAGTGTCTGAAATAAGGCCACAAAACACATACTAAATATGTGTCCACAAGACTTTTGATTAATCAGTGTTGTTGCCTAGAATTTTTGCTTCAAAATGATCTGAAAATCATCCTGCCTAATCATTTACACAAACACATACACTGATTTAAATTTTATTAGAGACCTTTGGTTTGGAAAGGCAATATGCGTGGAGGCGTGTTCACACCTGAGAAGACAAAGGCCGGATAATGTGCCGCATAATGAGCTGCATATTAATTAGCCCTTTCACACAGGTGTGTCACAGGATCCCAAAGAATGCAAGGACAAAAGAAATTATCTATATAGCCTATACATATTTTACAATTAGAAATTGTAACCAATTACAAATAGGTTACAATTACAACAATAATTACAATTTTAACAATATTTCAAGTGTATTTCTTTGTAAAAACTATACATTTTATCATACGTATTAAAAAAGGGTAAGGATTCATTAGTTTGAATATTGGAACAAACACTATAATAACATCTTAGTTGATAATTCAATATACCTACTTTATTTTTGACAAAACATCATACTATAGTATATTTAACTATGAGCAGAAATTGGTGAACAAAAGCGTACCTATTTAATGTGACAGTAGTCTTTTTTTTTACAGTCAAAACTTTATAATCTATCCAAAACTAATCACAAAACCGTGTCTAAATATTCATATTTAGTCTGTAATATATTGTGTATGATATATTAGTATATACATGTGAATTTGCAGCTTGTTGCTTATTCAGACATTTTATTTCAACATATTTCAGTCTATTTTTACTCATCTTAGTAGGCTATAGCAATATAGTTTGTATGTGTTGTTCATGTAAACATAACGTTTACTAATGTAGGTGCGAGAGTGAATGAACAAGGCACAGGCACGCGCTGTATAACTGTAATAAACAAAGCGCGCGCGCCTTTGCTGTTCACTCATCATTTAGCCTACACACAGACACGCAATTCATATTTAAACAGTCTTTTTGCGGTTTACAGTCCGACAAATTCAATATCACGATTAGAACAAAGCACTAGAATAAATGACTTACTACATCAGCTGGATCCGTTGCTCCTCGAAATGAAACTACCAGCACTTCTGGTACATTTTCCAAGATTAGATAGTATTATTCCTCACAGCAAAAGGATACGCTGTGTCCACAGCTGTACAAGATACATACTAAACACGATGTGTTTTATAATCCAGCTGGTGGGCGTTGGCATGTTTGAATGGCTTGTCTAAGATCATTTGCTTTTGAATAGCGCGCGCTCGCCGTGGGCGTGGCACATTAACGCGTAATTAGGTGTAATGAGCTGGAAAGAAAAATACTGACATCTCTCTCTTTTCATACAGATTACATAAGCTGAGAATATTTGTTTTTTTTATATAAATTCATTCATTTAAAAGAAGAGAGTTCAAGCTTCATTATGGAAAAACACTCGTGCCTGTATGACAAGTATTCGCGGAATTAAAAATAATCTTAGGACGCGTTTCAGAATGGACTTCACTGACAGAGAGAAGGCAGAACGCGCATCATGTTTGTTTTTCTTTATTTGGCGAAAAGCACAACACTTTGTTTTTATTGTGAGTATCCACAAAAAAAATAGACACTTATCAGGATCTAATGATGTACAACACTTAATATGTTAGATCAAAATCAACAGAGTGTTTTGAGTTTCTTTTGCACTGATAAGAAAAAAGCGAGACTATCGCGCCGGCGCGATAGCCGACCTCAGAGGGTTAAACAATACAAGTCATATGATAACAGCATAGTACTGTTCAAAACATGTATTGCATAATCTTACCTAATAATAGGTTGTATACAGTATATACTGCTCAGGATTCTGTGAGAACACAGCCACAGTTAGATTAAAATATCTGACACACTGTGTGTCATACTGTAAGATGACACACAATATGTCAGAAAAACATTGTCATGAATAGGAGTATATATTTGAGCAATATTGTTGTATATAATGAGTACTGAACTCTTCAATTCTTCACTTAATCTTCCTATTCTGCAATAATCCCCTTGTGAGACTGTGTAGCACTTTAATAATGTGCGCAAATTTCCAGACATTGCATTTAAGTGTTCGCCTGCATATGGGAGGTCGTCCTTGCGAATGCTCGGTTCTTCTAACCAGAGGCCATCCAAAGATGCTCCACTAAAGAGGCTGGAGCGTTTGTTTAAGCACCCTACCCTGATTTCACAAGAATAATTAGCTCCGTTGCCATGGTGCATTGTAGGGCCCTGTCGTTTTGTGACCGAATAAGCACAATGACATCAGCCATCCGTGTCCCAGGGGAGCAGAGGTCCAATGAAAGGCCTTTGTTTTCCCAGTGTTCATTAGTGTGGTGGGCGACACTTGAGGTCCCTGAAGGACTCACTAAATTGCTTCTGACTCATCAGAAACATGGAAAAGCCTTGTGTTTTCTAACCGCCACCTCGTGCCACAGCGAGGAGCGAGTTTTTCTTCGAATGTAGGGGACGAGCGACAGCTGCCTACTTGCTATGTTGCAATTTTTTACTTACGCTTCAAACACAAGATGGTGTGTTGCCCCATATAAATAGCTCGCTGTGATTCGTCACTTCGTGTAGACATCAGACCATCTCCTGTTGATAAATTGCCTCTGCAATAAACAGATTATTTTTAGATGCGCTGCATCCTTCTTTACCCTTGCGTACTGGACTTCACATCTTTTCCATCTGCTCTGATGGTTTTGATTCATCTAATCATTACTGACTCAGACAAAAATATAGAAAATCTTTCTGTAAAATTGAATCTTTCCCTGCTGTGAAGCTTGATAAACACTCACCATTCTGTTTCGGGGTTTTACTGATAGAACGAGCACTCAAAGAGAATGGGGGGTAAGGGAATGTCACAGGCTTGCTGAGACAAAGGGATGTAAATAATTGTCTGGTGCCCGGCTGAGGAAATAGGGAATACGGATTCAGTAGGCTGGTGCCTGTGCCAAGTACATTGTCCCAAAGGATCACTTCCACAGCAGATGCGAGAGCTTGACACATGTCATCATGTAATGTGTGTGCACTAGCATATTTTATTGAGAGTATCAATTGTAGAAAGGCGCCTATATGCTAAAGAAAGAGAGCTTTCATTCTGGATAGGAATGTGAAATGTATGTTTTGAATGTTTAAATATTCTCAAAAATTTTAGTTTGCATGACAGCGTGTCACTTTTGCAAATCTTTGCGTTTTCTTTACCATTCTATGGAAGCCTGTTTCAATCTTAGTTTGTAAGATAAAAGAGGTAAAATAAAGTTGCATTGTGATATGTAAAGTCAAAATTGAGGAAAAAAAAGTCACATTGCTAGATATCTTTCGCAACTAAAATAAATACATTTGCACCCGCAGGATGTAAGGTCACAAAGTTGCATTGTGAGATGTAAAGTCAAAATTGAGAAAAATGTTAATATATCTCTCTCGTAACTGTGATAAATGCGCACTTGCGACATATAAAGTCACAATAAAGTTGCATTGTGAGATGTAAAGACAAAATCGAAAAAGCATTCCATTGTATCCCAAGATATCCCTTGCAACTAAAATAAGCTCCAAAAGGGGTTTCTCGCAGTTATGCCATAGAAGAACCATTCAGTGAAGAACATTTTAAACAACACAAAGAACCTTTTTCCACTATGAAGAACCTTTTGATCCATAGATGTGAAAGGTTCTTCATGGAACCATATGCCAATAAAGAAAATGTATTTTAAGACTGTGCTATAAATAAAGTTTCATTTGTGAGATGTAAGGTTACGATAAAGTAACATCACAATGCGAGATCTCTCTCTGTAGCTATGATAAATAAACAGCTTGCAAGTTGTGGTTGTGAGATTTTATTTTTGTATTTTAAGGTATAAACATCCACACCATCCTCACTGAAATCAATGGATTGGCAGCATTCTGTGATGCAGCGTGTGCATGAGAGAGAGAGAGAGAGAGAGAGAGGTTGGAGTCTGGCCAGAAAAGCTGATTTGTGTCTTGTTAACATGAGGTGAATTTATGGGGGAAGGGAGGAATCTGTGTGTGCTGGTCTACAATTCTTGTTTATGGTTTGTGGAAATCCCACCTCTGAAAAATAGTGTCCTGGGTACAGAGAGGCTAATGAGATGCAGATTAGGCCGGCTTTAAACTCAGTGTCTGGGAATAAAGTAATCGTATCGGAAGCTGTGGAAGTTGCCCGACCACAGACTGACTCTATACTTCCCTAAGCAGTCATCAAGTGCGCTCTGGTGTACCATATTTTACAATATCAACTTTACTCAAATGCCAATGCAGCCCACATGATTGAAACGTACTGAAGACAAAACCAATCATGTGATCTTAGTCCTGCATTTTTGTCAGTGTAAATTATTCATACGTTCATAGTGCAGTGTAGGTTTTTAATTAAAAATCAGATAAACGATCACTGTTTACATAGGTTTTCTCATTTTTTCTTTTGTTGAGTCAGACTAGCTTTGAATAAACTATCTTAAGAACAAAATGACGAAGCTTGCTATTTTTCCATTGATTTGGGCTTATAATCTTATCTTGAATAAAGCTGACTGAGAAGAGGGTTTAGCTTTATTGTGAGGATAATCAGCCCGCTTACTCCAAATATGCTCTCTTTAACACTGTGGGGTGAAAAAAAGGCCCTCACGTCTGGGTTGCCCAGATTTACTAAGGGTTTTAGGGCTGTATTAAGTTGCTGTTGAGAGCGTTTCTTCAAGTACAGGCACTTGTAGATCCCAGGGGTTTGGTTTTACCTTTTATCCTAGGCTTTTAAAAAATGCTTTTTGTTTTTTTGCACTTAAGGTCCCATTAAAACTTTTTTTTTTTTTACAATGCCTTCTCGATTCATTTTACTACTTTTATGTATAGTTATAGTTATGTGTAATTATTACTGTTTTCTATTTTTTATATATTTAAAATGTACTTTTTTCCTGTGGTGGCAAAGCTGAATTTTCAGCATCATTAGAATTCAGTGTCACAATATTCTTCAGAAATCATTCTAATATGATGATTTGCTGCTCAAGAAACATTTCTTATTATCGATGTTGAAAACCATTTTGCTGTTTAATATTTTTGTTGAAAACTTGATAATTTTTTTTCAGGCTTCTTTAAAGGTGCTCTAAGCGATGCTGGGTGACGTCACTTCTTGTTGACGTTCAAAGTATTGTCAAACAAAACGGAGGCTAGCTAGACCTTCCCTCCTCCTCATCCCGTCCCCTCCCCCTGTAGTTTTTACTGATACTTCTTTCAAGGTGTAATGTCGCCAAGTTAGATAAATGCTTTCATATAATGCAAAAAAAAATAGAAACATTACCAGAAAAAGACGATAAAACGCTTCGCCACCTGAGGTTATAACTTTAGGTCCCATACCAGGACACAATAATAGCAAGATAACGCTTCAAATTTAGTCAAAGTTGTCAATAGGCTGAATGAACATTCAATTTCATAATAAATAGTTGGTGAAAACAATCATTCACTCAAACTGTTGCCCTACTGTGAGTTTGCTTGATTATTTACAATAAAGATCGATAGCTAGCTGCTAGAAACCTATATGTTGTATTCACCAAAGTTAGCGCTGACTGCATTGTTCTAGCTAATTATATCCTTCTGTTTGTTAGGCGAACATGAAAGTCCATTTAGAAAAAACAAACTGGATTTACTAACGTTACTAACGTTTACTAACAGAGCTAACGTTACCTGAATGTCGGATTGGAAGCCCTTCTGCCGGCGGAGTTCTCACCACCTTTCAAAGGCTTTTCCAATGTAAATTCGGGCATGCGTTCCTTCTCCTTTTCCCTCTTCTTTGTATTTTTGCAATCTGTTTATCAGAACGTCGTCTCTTTGGTCGTGTGTCGGCCATATCAAACTTAAAGAGTTAAAATTCTAACTTCCCTCTTCATGCTTCTCTCCTCCACACCCCCCATGTACGCTCACTAACCCCACCCCCAGGCTGGAACAATGTTTGTTTTGTTTCGTGGAGCGGATTGCCCCAGTTTGTTTTTGTTGCTGTTTGTGGAGCCTGGGCTTTCTACAGAGACCGCATTTTTTTACAGTGTGTTCAGGGGACAGGCAGCTAGCGGATAGTGAGGAGATGTTTGCTGTATGTGACAAAAAATGTTTTGGCCTAAAAAACGCGTGACATCGCTTAGAGCACCTTTAATGAATATAAAAAGTGCAGCATCTATTTGAAATAAACATCTTTTATAACATTATAGATGTCTTTATTATAAATATGCAGCTTATTCTACTGCAGAATTGCTGGTATAAATGTGAGGTTAAGCAACTACAAAAGCTAGTTGTTTACCTCCTCACCATCTATAAACTCACAACAGTAAGTTTATGCCACCATATGTAGAAAATGAACTTTTACTAGCAGTGAGACACAATGGTTGTACCCCTATTTTGGTGGTTCTCTCAGACTTGCTATTGTAACTCACAGTGGGGTTTGTTCCCTCTTCGTGACAATTGACGGAGCACAAATGGAGAAGAAGAATAGGAATTAGGCATAATGGAAGAGTGGCGCCCATTATGACGGTTCACGAAGGGCTGAACTCTTCCTAGTGCTGCTGTGTGTGAATCAGCTGCTGTTGTGTGTCTGTTCTTTTTTCTACTCTACCAAGCATCCTTCATCCTTCTTGAGACTTAAGCTTTGCTCACACCACAAGCACCCAATGCCCCACCCCCCATCATCCCATTCGCCGCACCTGCCTCCTCCCTGCTCCATCCTAACATCCCTATTCAGAAAACACAGGACTGCCTGTAGTTGGAAAATGGCACGATCTGCATTCGCCAGATAGATCAGGCGGTAGGCATTGTCACATGCAACAATTCCTTTGATGTAGTGATGCAGAAGCTATACCTTGAAGCTTGAAGCTTGTCTGAGATTATCACCTTCTTCTGTTTTCATAGAGAGAACAGCATGATCTAATTAATTTGTTATTCCATGTCTGTTTGAAAACTACTGTGTTATCAAACCAATTTTCAGCATGAAGTTCTTGCTAATTAATATCAATGACTTTTAATTAAAATTACTTTGATATTTCATACCTTATTTAAGAGTGTAATCAGACACATCTAATTGAATAAAATAAATCATTTGATCTAATTCACTTGCACTGAGGTTTACAATGTATAAAACTTTAGATACTGTAAATCCTAACAAACTTTTATATCTCTGAAATATGAAATCCCCAAGCAGCACTATAAGATGCTGTGATATATTAAATGTTGAATAATGTACAAGGGCAGTTTGAATCTAAACCAACTGGCATAAATGCACTAGGATTCCAGAAATGTGCAAGGAATCTATTTATATATATATATATATATATATATATATATATATATATATATATATATATATGTATATATATATATATATATATAGTATATATATACAGTATATATATATATATATATATATATATATATATATATATACAGTATATATATATATATATATATATATATATATATATATATATATACAGTATATATATATATATATATATATATATATAGAGAGAGAGAGAGAGAGAGAGAGAGAGAGAGAGAGAGAGAGAGAGAGAGAGAGAGAGAGAGAGAGAGAGAGAATTACAACATACAGCATAACTGCATAAAAAATGGGGAAACAGGGGTCCAAAAGAGGGTTTCTATTTTTGTTTTAATTATAAACAATTTAGGTGAAGTAAATTGAAGAAAAAAAATCTAATGTGTTAATAATTGATTAGTCATTCTTTTGCTTTAACAGGGGTAATTTAGTTTCTGCAAAACATGCTAAACCTGATTGTCCTACAACTGTTTATTTCCAGGTTTAAATACGTGTGCGCTCAGTTTTGGACCCCCTGTGTGTGTTAATCGTATCCTGCCTTATGAAATTCGCACAATTAGAGCTTCCAAATGAGGAGAAATCATTAAAAGCTTCATCTGTATTTCTTGAAACACATTAGCTTGAATAAAGACGACTGGGCTTCTCAACTGCATTTAAAGCAAATTCCACCAAAAGGGGACACCTGAGACCAAATATTTTAAATGAGACTTTAACCATGGTATGAAAGCTGCACTCCACACAGCTGGTGAGCAGCAGAGATGAGATACTGGATAGATGTAGCAGTAACACAGTGGGAGATGTTATTCAGCGTAAGGGCTTTACTGAAGTGGAGGTTTGATATACCCACGGCAAAGCAGCTGCGTCCCATACCGCACTGAAATGTCCTCCACCGTTTGCTGTGGTAGTGATGCTCAGAGTGGCAGACTAATGCATATTTCCTTCTGTTGCTGCAAGGATGGAACTGTTGAGGATATCAGGTAACACAATTCTTTCTTAAGCCAGCTGCACCGGATTGGCATTAGACAGCTAATGCAGTATGTTACCTGTAGATGATTAAATGGTTCAGGAGACTGAAAATTAATTGCGAGAATGCAAAGTGAACCTGCTGTTTCTAATCTTGCTGATTAATTATTATTTAATTATTGCCCCGAAAGAGGTGGTTAGCGATGGAGGACCAGGAAGCACAGTTTAATAAAAACTAAAAAGCATGGAACAAGCAGTGTCTAATTAACTCCAAGGAAATCTACCATCATCCCCCGGTCAAAAGTACTGGAGCTTTAAACTTCAGACAGGTTATTATATGTCATCTCCAGATTTATATATGTATAAATATAAAATTTCAATGTAAAATAATGCTATTGCTTAGAATTTTCTATTCAACAAATAATCCTGAAAAAATTAGCACGGTTTCCAAAAAAATTTGTATCCAAAATTCAACATTGATAAAAATGTGAAAGAAAAATTGAGCACCATATTTTATATATACCAGTGTATATATTTTACATTATATTTAAAGTTAGAAGGTTCTTTGATTTTGGAGTGACATGGTGGTTAGACAATGACATAATTTTTGTTTAAAATTAAAAATAATTTAATTTAAGATCTGCAGTAGGTGTGACTAACTTGGATTAACCCGAATTTAGACATGTGAAGGTGTGATTTCTGCTACAGAGTTTAAAGACTTTAGATACCTTAATTTTGCAACTTAAAGGTGGGGTAAGCGATATATGGAAAACGCTGTTTGTAAATTAGTTGGACCGACACACGAACAACAACAACAAAATAGCCAATCAGTATGACGGTGGGTTCCGCTCCACACTTGAGTAACACTGGGTTTGAGTGTCATTATTTGTCAGGAGCTGCTGTGCTGTTGGCAACTAAGAACAAACTCTTGTTTGAAATGACTATTTTGTACTGTACATAATTTTTTTTGTGCTTCCTTGTCATTCGTTCATCAGCTGCGCTTTATTTTTCGTGAAGCATTGTTTTGTTGCGCTTCTGCTATGATAAATAGACATCCACTCTTAGATTGCGTGCGTAACGGAGGCCAGTTAGTGAGAGTCGCCTTGGCGATTGTTAGTGAATGCTGTGTTTTGCGTCATTGTTAGCGCACTCGCCTCGCATGCAGGGCGAAACCGACTCGGAGCAGGGCGGTTAGGATTGGGGTGTGAGTTTTGGAGGCGGAGCAATGAACAGAGGGGTGGGTTTGTTTGGGTTGATTTTAAATATCAACATTCAACAAAATATCAACATTCAACAAAATATCAACATTGTCCAACAGCGTTTTTGTCCAACACCGCTTACCCCACCTTTAAGAAGAATTTAATTTAAGATCTGCAGTGGGTGTGACTCACTTAAATTAACTGAATATAGACATGTCAAGGTGTGATTTCTGCTACATAGTTGTAGATAAAGAATTTGGATACCTTAATTGTGCAACTTAAAGGGTTAGTTCACCCAAAAAAGAAAATTAAGTCATTAATTACTCACCCCCATGCTGTACCAACCCCGTAAGACCTTCATTCGTCTTCGGAAGACAAATGAAGATATTTATGATTAAATCTAAGAGGTTTATGACTGCTACATAGGCTCCCTAAGGGAATGAATCCTGACGGCCCAGAAAGTCAATGAAGAAAATGTTTAAATATTACATGTCACAACAGTGGCTCAACTATAAGTTTATCAAGCGACGAGAATACTTTTTAAGGGGAGACAGCCCTGGTGAATAGGGGAAAAAAACTAATAGACATCAGCATGGAACTTCCCCAGTTGATTACTGATATTAAGACAAATATCTTTTGTATTACAAGTTTTTAGAATATTTATGTTTAAATATGCAAATTAGGTATTATCTCTTTAAATATGTGCTAATTTGCATATTCTAGAAGAGAAATCTGAACATTGGATAAAGCCAGATTCAAAATTCTTGTTACATTTTGTTGACATATTAGAGTCAAAAGGTTTTACTGAGGGGATTTTGGATATCTCTTTTTATCACTCCATTAATCAGAAAAACTGTCAACAGACAAAAAAAATCAATTTTCGCCCCGTTTTTAGGTATAAAATGTTGTATAAATCAGAATCTGAATGATATATGAACAACCCCTCTGTAAAAACCTTAAGAATATAGATAGGAATACAACTGGAACGTTTGGTGTATGTAAGTGCTGTTGAAGTGGAGATTTCTGGCTCAGAGTATGAGAAAAAAAAACATTTTGAGAAAACAGCCTTTAAAGAATTGACATCAGCCAATGAGATTTCGCTTTTAGAGTTAAATGCCTCATTGTACTTTCATGACTGTGTAACGCGCTGCTTCAGGAAGAAGGAGAAGGATAGCTCACAACTGAAGATATTACGTGCGGAGGCCAGACAGACTCACGGAGGCGATATGCATCTCACAACCCATGCTTTATTCCACATCGAACTCGTGCAGCATAACTATCTGTCGCACGTCCTCCCGTCCACATCGTTGCTTAACAAGCAAAGTAAAATAACATATAAAAGTCGGCATCAAACAGAAATTACACACATGGGCTGTTCGAGGTACACGTCATATATCACATACAATACCCATAATGTCGACTCTTCAACAGGAGCGCCCAGCTCTTAAAGGGGCCACACCCTACCTCCACTCGTCACAGATTCTTAAAGGGGTCACACCATATTTCCACTCGTTACAACTGGTTGCTGATAAAAAAGGAAAATTACCATATTTGGTTCTGACAACATTGTATAGGAGAGAGAGAGCTTTCCAGCGGTATATGTTATGACAGGGTGCAGACAGCAATCGAGAAGCAGCATGTTGGTTTAGAACGCCAACTTTTGTTGAATTTAGGAGAAATCTACAGACGCAAATAGACAAAGTGTAGTAAAATAAAGACCTTAAAGGAGAACTCCGGTGCAAAATGAACCTTTTGTCTAATAAAACATTGGTACCTAGTCAACCGTTCTCTGAGATTTGTTTTCATGATAATCGATTGTAAAGAGTTTTATCTCTAAAAACTGTTTAGCGTATAACGTTAGTAATGGGGGCATTTAATAAGTAAAAAGAAATCGCTAGTTAATACCACTAACAAGGCTCAAACTAGCCCCACACGGACACAGTAACATAATGAGGGTCCCTACATGCAAAACGAAGCATTGAGAACTTTCTAAGTGTACAGACCGTTTAATAAGAATATATTTTATAAAGACAGTCCACTTCGTGTATACAGACAGGAGCCATCTTTGGAAAACAGTCTCGACTAGTCAACCACGAACGCCATTCATACAGTTCAGAAGTTCACTGAACTTCATACAGTTCAGCTCACTTAGCACATCGTTCGTGGTTTGACTAGTCGAGACTGTTTTCCAAAGATGGCTCCTGTCTGTATACACGAAGTGGACTGTCTTTATAAAATATCTTCTTATTAAATGGTCTGTACGAACGCCACGAACGCCATTCATACAGTTCAGAAGTTCACTGAACTTCATACAGTTCAGCTCACTTAGCACGTCGTTCGTGGTTTGACTAGTCGAGACTTTTTTCCAAAGATGGCTCCTGTCTGTATACATGAAGTGGACTGTCTTTATAAAATATCTTCTTATTAAATGGTCTTTACACTTACAAAGTTCTCAATGCTTCGTTTTGCATGTAGGGACCCTAATTATGTTACTGTGTCCGCGTGGGGCTATTTTGAGCCTTATTAGTGGTATTAACTAGCGATTTCTTTTTACTTATTAAATGCCCCCATTAGCGTTATACGCTAAACAGTTTTTAGAGATAAAACTCTTTACATTCAATTATCATGAAAACAAATCTCAGAGAACGGTTGACTAGGTACCAATGTTTTATTAGACCAAAGGTTCATTTTGCGCTGGAGTTCTCCTTTAATGTTTATTTTGGACTTTTTTCACCACACGTCTGAAAGAAGATATGTTATTGAAGACAAATAGCCCAAAATCTCAAAATTGACTAGAGAAAAAAACAAAACAATGTTGTTGCCTGCCGTGTCTCCCCTTAACCCTCTGAGGTCTAAGGGTTTTTGGGGTCCTTGAGGTGTTCTGACATGCTCTGACATTTGTGCTTTTTTCAATTATTTATAAACATGTTAATGGCAAAGGTGTAAATTCATTCAATATAGCACAAACTGGGCTACCGGAATTTCTGAGCAACAATTATGAAACATGTTTGTATTTTTGAGAGAATATTGCTTATGCATGGTTATTGAAAAAACTAAAACTTAAAGTGTCTGAAATAAGGCCACAAAACACATACTAAATATGTGTCCACAAGACTTTTGATTAATCAGTGTTGTTGCCTAGAATTTTTGCTTCAAAATGATCTGAAAATCATCCTGCCTAATAATTTACACAAACACATACACTGATTTACATTTTATTAGAGACCTTTGGTTTGGAAAGGCAATATGCGTGGAGGCGCGTTCACACCTGAGAAGACAAAGGCCGGATAATGTGCCGCATAATGAGCTGCATATTAATTAGCCCTTTCACACAGGTGTGTCACAGGATCCCAAACAATGCAAGGACAAAAGAAATTATCTATATAGCCTATACATATTTTACAATTAGAAATTATAACCAATTACAAATAGGTTACAATTACAACAACAATTTTAACAATATTTCAAGTGTATTTCTTTGTAAAAAGTATACATTTTATCATACTTATTAAAAAAAGGTAAGGATTCATTAGTTTGAATATTGGAACAAACACTATAATAACATCTTAGTTGATAATTCAATATACCTACTTTATTTTTGACAAAACATCATACTATAGTATATTTAACTATGAGCAGAAATTGGTGAACAAAAGCGTACCTATTTAATGTGACAGTAGTCTTTTTTTACAGTCAAAACTTTATAATCTATCCAAAATCGTGTCTAAACATTCATATTTAGTCTGTAATATATTGTGTATGATATATTAGTATATACATGTGAATTTGCAGCTTGTTGGTTATACAGACATTTTATTTCAACATATTTCAGTCTATTTTTACTCATCTTAGTAGGCTATAGCAATATAGTTTGTATGTGTTGTTCATGTAAACATTCGTTTACTAATATAGGTGCGAGAGTGAATGAACAAGGCACGCGCTGTATAACTGTAGTAAACAAAGCGCGCGCGCCTATGCCGTTCACTCATCATTTAGCCTACACACAGACACGCAATTCATATTTAAACAGTCTTTTTGCGGTTTACAGTCCGACAAATTCAATATCACGATTAGAACAAAGAACTTGAATAAATGACTTACTACATCAGCTGGATCCGTTGCTCCTCGAAATGAAACTACCAGCACTTCTGGTACATTTTCCAGGGTTATATATTCCTCACAGCGAAAGGATACGCTGTGTACACAGCTGTAGAAGATATTTACTAAACACGATGTGTTTTATAATCCAGCTGGTGGGCGTTAGCATGTTTGAACGGCTTGTCTAAGATCATTTGCTTTTGAATAGCGCGCGCTCTCCGTGGGCGTGGCACATTAACGCGTAATTAGGTGTAATGAGCTGGAAAGAAAAATTATGACATCTCTCACTTTTCATACAGATTACATAAGCTGAGAATATTTGTTTTTTTTTTATATAAATGCATTCATTTAAAAGAAGAGAGTTCAAGCTTCATTATGGAAAAACACTCGTGCCTGTATGACAAGTATTCGCGGAATTAAAAATCATCTTAGGGCGCGTTTCAGAATGGACTTTACTGACAGAGAGAAGGCAGAACGCGCATCATGTTTGTTTTTCTTTATTTGGCGAAAAGCACAACACTTTGTTTTTATTGTGAGTATCCACAAAAAAAATAGACACTTATCAGGATCTAATGATGTACAACACTTAATATGTAAGATCAAAATCAACAGAGTATTTTGAGTTTCTTTTGCACTGATAAGAAAAAAGCGAGACTATCGCGCCGGCGCGATAGCCGACCTCAGAGGGTTAATAACCAAATGTAAATTATTTTTATTTGTATTTTAAATCCACTGAGTGGCCACACTCGGTATGAATTGCCATGACTCTTCTGGTTCCACATTTAGATTGAGCTGTGTTTTTGCCAGCGCACTGCTGTGCTATGTTGTGTATTTGCTCTTTGCACTCACCTTGTTGCAGAGTCTGCTAGCCATCAACAAAATGACTGATTTGTGTCAGGACTTACAGGCTTCATGCAGGCATCAGTGGCGCACTAACACGGTGGGGTGAAAGCGAGAATAGAGATTAGTAAAAGAATTCATCCACTCCTCTGAGTCAGTGGGGTGAGGATTTTCACAGCAGCCGCTTTTTCAGCCGTTACAGTTTGAAACGAATGATGGATTTTGTATAGCTTGACGAGGCCATTTCCCCCAGTTATGAGTTATTTCATAAAGAAATTAAATATTTTCTTATATTCACGTGTGTTGGAAACTCATGCGGTGATCAGGGGCGTACTGATTTGAAAAGTGGAGAGAGACATTATGAACCGTATCAGCCTGACTTAAGAATATTAATTAGCTGATGTTGTTCAACTGTTACGTGGGTGCATGTAGAAATGTAGAACTGTGTGTGATTTATTTATCTTAGTTTGTAGGTGGAGTCATGAGAAGGGATTTTCCCTGAACCACGGAAGTGGAGTGACGTCATCGGGGTTTCTGCTATTTAAACTGCGACAGCGTTGATGGCGGTCTCTCTCCTCTTTGTCTGTTGGGTGTCTCGCGCCTCGTGGCGAGATCGCTCACCGCCTCCCCTTTACGTGCTGGAGCGATCAGGTGTTTGATTGTATTTTGATTTTAGTTTTGTTTAGTCTTTTCAGTAGCAGGTTGTGGATTTACTTTTCTTAGGTCACGTTTTGTTATTTAGTTAGATCAGCGAGGTAAGCAGTTGCCCGCAAGACTCACCTGTTCTATTCTTTTCGGGAGCTAGGTAAGATCTCTCCTGTTAATTAGGTGTAGTCAGGGTTTTCTGTTTTCTTTAGCTGACCTACCTGTGTACTGTTACTATTTTTGTTAATCGTTGATATTGTTTATTAGGGACTGTTCGTTATTTATTTAAGGGGCCACCGGAGGATATTTGAGATCTGTAGTCAAAAAAGACTTGACCCTCCCTTCGCCAGCAAAAAATTTTTCTATGACCCTCCAAAATGATTGTGAAAAAAGGCATGACCCTCCCCGATAATTTATTGATTACTTCTGGTTTGCGCTTGGCAAAAATGTTCAGATTGCCATTCCATGATAAACGACTAAACTCCTGCTTTCTCATCTTGCTAGGGCTGTAACAATAGACCAAACCTACAATTCGGTTCGTATCACGATTTTTTATTTAAAAAAAAAAATAATCATGTTTTCGGTGCTGATGCAGCAGTGGTGACGCGTTCATGTAAAATGTAAGGGTGGCGCTGCCAATAAAGTATCTTAAAGCTGCCACAAAGAACCGGCAAATGGAATGATAATGAATAATATAGCAAGGGGACATTTTAATTGTTTATTAATAAACAAGTCTTTGTCGGCTGCAAATATAAAGGTGACGATGCTGACTCGCGATCTTTGCAGTAGTGAACGCGCCAGAGAGAAATGCACATTTCATACGGATTACATAAGCAGAGAGCAGTCTGTAGCCTAGTCTGTTTTCTTTCGTTTTGAATTGTTCTGTTAAAAAGTAGTCATGTCAAGTTTTCTGTATATTTATCAGGTCTGTGAGGCAAGTGGCCTACTTTAGGCTATAAGCTGTGTTTCGGTTCATTTATTAGACCAGAGTCCATGTCACGCGCCGGCGCCTCCGTGTCATGATGATTTTCTACTATATTTACTTCTAATTTATTAAATCCAGGCAATTGGTTGATGAAACATTGATTAAAATAAAGATACAATTAATAAAAAACGAAATTAACTTTTAAGAAAGGCTTTGTGCTTTCTCTTTGGGGTCTGAAAGTTTTAAAGTCACTTTCAGGGCGGTCATGTCCGTAATGGAGAACTGTCACGCCTGTAACATTTTTTTCCCTCATAAATGCGAACAGGAAAAAAATAAAAATAATATTTTGTGTTATGTATATTAACAGTCTCAAACCAGGACAATTGGATGGTTGTTGTGGTAATATGTCATTATTTCGACATATATGTGCATGCAACAATCAAGATGTGCATTTTTAAATCCAGCTATGTTTGCTTCTTATTAATTAAATCCAGGTAATTGGTTGATGAAAAATTGATTAAAATTAAGATACAATTTATACAAAACGAAATTCACTTTAAAGAAAGGCTTTCTATTAAACAACACTTAATGAAGTGGTCAAAATCATGTCTGGCCATGTCTCCCGATATTGCGTAGGCTATGCTTTTCATAATCAACATAGATGGAAAAAAAAAACATTATAATAAATATGAAACTAAATGCGCTTATTATGCTTACAACACATATACAGACTCTATTTGTACAAATTGCTGCACATTCATTTAATTCAGAATTTTGCACACAAGTTGAAAGGCATTTTGTGCATAGTAAAACATATCTGCAACATTTATCAAGTTCACTGATAATTGTGCATGCATTTATTAATCATTATGATACTAAAATCATAATAAAGTAGTAGGCTTCCCTTTCAATAGTCCAAATTCGCGGTGGCGCTGCCATTTCGTCTTTCTTCTGTGGATTTCTTCAGCTCCTGATTGGTCAAATTCAGATAGATCGACAAATCGGCTCATTCAACCGCACAGTGCACACACCTCACGAATTCAAGCCTACAGCTCCCGAACTTTTTAGACATGTTTAAAAATTATCGTGAGGTCGAGAGGTTTGGCTCGGCTCGGCTCGGCTCGGCTCGGCTCGGCTCGTATCTTCCTAGCACACGACACGAGCCACAACATGCGAGCACAACCGATTTCCACGCCATTTCTCCCGAGTGAAAAAAAATTATCTGCGAGCTCGTAAAACAGCAAAAAATCGCACCGTGTAAGCCCGCCTTAGAGAGTATGAATATATAAACAGACGTTTCAGTATTAAATGCATTTTCTGAGAATGTATATTTCAAGTTTTGACTGCAAATGTCACGTCCATAATGCTGGAATTGCCCAATTTTAGAGAATTTATCCTCAACTAGTTTTTTTGGTGTAGGTCTGTATTTTATTATGTTAACTTCAAATAATACCAATAGGCCCTAGTAATTTAAAAATGTGGTAGCCCTATGTCCAACACATCACACTCCACTGTTAAGGTGGCAATTTCAGTAGATTTACTCACTAACATTGTTGTGGAAACACAATAAGAATGGAAACTAAAATATAGTATCGTGCTACAGCGCACATTATATCAGCTGCAGTTCTGGTGCTTCAGTCCCAATACTGTAAAACTCGACGTACATTCACATCACATGTTAATGCCGCGGTAGACTTACACTTAAGGGATACTGCACTTATTCGCAATCACAAAAGTTCATTATTTGCTCGTGCTTTAAAGCTTTGCCAGGTAAACTTTTTTTGGCGTTCTGTTCTAATGCACTTTATCTGAGCGCGTACTGAAGCGCATGCACAGTCAAACAGCGCCAAACTGTATTTTTGTTGGATCAGATCCATCTTATAGTGATGGGAGGCCGAGACCGAGAGAGCTATAGCTACAAAAAAATATGCACCAAACAAGCCACTTTGAAATTTAGCTGTTTTGATGAATACAAAAGTTGGGTGACCCTCCCCCTAGACTAAAAAAAGTTGGGTGACCCTCCCCTGAACAAAGAATAAAAAGACATGACCCTCCCCTATTTTCCTCCGGTGGCCCTTTCCATAAATACCGAACGGTCCCTTATCTTTTGTGTACTTGTTTGCTTGACTCTCCAATTAAAAACTTTATGGCGTGATTGGACGTCAGAAAGCAATTCATCGTCTGTGATTCTTGATATGTTCGGTCCTTACCTTTGTGTCTGTTTTAAAACGAGCTAAAGCTGGTTAAGGGCCGTAACATCAACCAATAGTGAAATCTACTTTACCACACTAACTATATACGGGTTAACATGCAACAGTTTTTTTACAACCGCAAATTTGTGTCGTCACTTGGTCCTGAAGCAAAACTAGTTGAGAACCACAAAAGTAGTTAACCAAGCCATATCTACAGTAGTAGTGATTGATCATTGAAGCATAATTGAAGCAAATCTCTGGTGTTTAAACAGTTGAATAATATCCCCCTTTTCCTTTCTGGAATGACTCTAACTAAATGAAAATACCTTTAGATTTCGAGGTGGCTTGAAACCCCTTACACCGAAAGAAACGGGAAACATCAAAGAAGGCCTGGGTAGAGTTAAAAGACCAATCAGCCAGTCAATCTGTGAATTGCAAATTCAATAATTCAGAGGGAAATTACTCCAGCAGAGGGAATGTGAATAATTTAGAATAGTATGACTTAAAAGTTCCTCCATGCGAGTGGTTAGGATGATTAATTCAACATCTGGACTAATAGAGATTCAGTCAGAGCTTGATTTACGCGGCACAGTGCTTCTGCTCTCACATGGCGTCTTTGTGTCATACATCCTTAGTCAGAGCGCCTCACAGGCTATGAGCCACTGAATATGCTTCAGTGGCAGTTTAAAGAAAACAGTGGGTAATCTCCGTTCCTCAGCATTCATGCTCCATTCAGGGCTTTAATATGCAATACAAGTCACTCTGCTCAGCTTAACGCTCTATGACGGAATGATCTGATCATATGATAATTATAGGCAGCATATGCTGTCATGTGGTTGCTGAATGATGGGATGCTATGCTAATTATGTTCCCTAGAATGGCTTTAGATCCTTAAGCTCATTAAGTCATGGTCTATAGCGCTGGTTTTGTATCAGAAACCAGATTTTTCAAGATTACATAACCACATAGTACCAAAAATGTTTATTGTTCAGAAGTAAACAAAATGGTTTAAAAATCTCAATGAATAAAATTAACATTAAATAACATATTTTATATAATATGCATTGTTATTATCACTGTTTTTTTGGGGGGGGGGGGGGGGGGGTTTATGTATTACTGTATATATTTATTTAATATTATTGATATTTTGTTTAATATTGTTAATTGTATCGATATGAATTGTTACATTTTAATTATTAAATGTAATACTTTTTAAAGAATTGTTATATTTGAAGGTACAATATGTAGGATTTGTGCAGTAAAAAACCACTAGGCCCATGTTATATATTTTTTTGGTTGATTACTTACAATATCCCAAATGTTTCAGTTCAGTTCAGTTCAAGTTTATTTATATAGCACGTTTAAGAACAACCACGATTGACCAAAGTGCTTAACAAAATTCAAGATAAAAAATAAAATAAAAAAATACACAAACAATACACAATATACAATAAAAATAAGCAACAATTAGGTCAAGATATCAAAGGCTCTGTCACCTTTATTCTTCAACCTAGATCTGGGCACATCGAGGAGCAACTGATCACAAGACCTTCAAACTATTTGTAAATCGTGAGGAAATTGCGATTGTGTGAGCAGGGGTGAGGGAGTCGCCAGTCAATGGCGTCATATCCGCCTTCGCTCATACTGCCATAGTAACCAAGGCGACAGACGTGGACAACTGGGTTATGCCTAGCAGAACGCTCACTCTGTTGTTGTTTTGTTCAAACATTATGGACCACGGCAAGCAGACTTTGAGACAAAAAGAGGACTAAAACGAAGATCAACATCTTTCGAGATGCCGAGAGCTCCACGTCCGCAACTAACTTCGACTTGACAGAGACGCGAGTGTTGCATGTACTTTATTAGACAGGTGAGCAAATGTACATAAAACTAATCAATGTTATTTAATTCAACATGATGAAATGTTAGAATATGATCTGTATGTTATTCTAATGTTGATCTAGCTTACTGCTTGTCTCATATAGCCAACAAACAACCTAACTAACAACATTCAACACACTCAAATGGCGTTTAGTGTGATAGTGTAACTGTTAAGTTAGAGCAAGTGAAACAGCGCTGCGTTACCTCAAGTTTAATTCGTCTAAGAAACTGACCTGTGTAAGTATTAATTCAGCACTTGCGTGTAGTTCGGTTGAATGAAATGTCCTTATTCCTTTATATCCACGGGACTCGCGTTGCGTGTGGCACTGGTATAGGTTACGTCTCTCATTAGCAATCGCGCCCTGCTTCATACCACAGTCATGGTAAAAACATCAATGTATTCAATCATCCATAAAAGATCCATCAGCTTGACGACAAGATCCATAATTCCGCTTAATGCTTTGTGTCATCGATATACGCCTTTGTTATTGTAAGAGGTTAGCGACACTTGGTGGCGAAAAATCCTACATATTGTACCTTTAATATTTTAATATTTTAGATTTTTATTTGGAATTTAATTTGATAAAATATTCATTAATAATATTTAATAATAATAATAATAATAATACTATTGTTGTTTATTTTTATTTAGTTCATTTTTAATAAAAATTCTAAGTATTCTTCATTGTTGTCTTCTTTATCAGCATCTTCTTCGTTGTCTTCTTCATATATAGTCTAGTCCAGGTCATGTTTTAATTTACTTTGCATAATTTTGTTTGTGCATGTATGCATGAAACCTATCCATGTTGATGTCTGATTATATTTAGTTTTGTATTATTGTTAGAATTTTTTTGCATGTTGCATATTCCAAAAAAAAAAAAAATCATCAAATTTAGTATAGTGCTGCATTCCCATGGGTTTTACTTTTTACTGAAACTGAAAGTTTGACTTTCAACGTTTTGTCCACTACAGCTTTGAAATGGGTTTCTTTTCTCAATAACAATGATGTCTGACCTCAGGCCTACAGTATCATAATAGTGCCAGTCATGGCTGATTCCATCAATATCCTGCTGAAAATATTTATTGTGTAGAATGTAGGCAAAAGCATTCAGAGAAATCAAGACATTTTCAGGCAAAACATATATTGATTCTGCTTCATTTGGAGGATATTACAGGGCAACAGTGAAATGAATGAAGGTTACAGTTGGCCAGACACATATTATGGCTCCGATTGATGGGATTTTTTTTCCACGACTAGAGAAATCGATGGCTCACTCGTCTCAGAGTGAATGTGCGATCTGTCATGTAGAGAGAATGCAGCAGTGATGTAGCGCTTTCCCAATCTTTATACGGACCAGTCATCTGCCTTATAGAAGCAAATGTCATTGTATGACAGAGTTGTCTGCCTGAACTAACTATACTTTAAAAAGTGAAAATGTGCAGCTTTTACCTGATCTGGCCCTTAAATTCATACTAAATCATTACAACAATTACTACATTTTAGGTTCCTTTTTGTAGTGTATACTGTTCATCAAGATGGCTCACTCTCTAACAACATTTAATACACATAACATCACATACACTTATAACAAGACAGCACTAAAGAGTCTTGCAGTAATGACATTTTTTGGCCAACCCAAAAATTTGCATCACCCTGGTTTCCTTTGATAAAAACCCAACAGGATTTTTCCATTGACTTTTAGATTGTGGAAAATAATCTCGGTGGCCAACAAAAGTTCCAGATGCTTAGACATTTTGTTCCATCGTGATAATCGTCACAAATGACTTGATTTTGAATCCTAAATAGAATTGTCTGAAGTAAAAAGCTAAATGTAGGCTATGAACGACCTACACATGATTGCATGACTGAAGTGTCACCATCCCCAAGTGTCCGACAACTCTTTCAGTCTTTATTAAAACACATTTGCTTAAGAATAGCTTGCAAGAGTGTGATTATAAACACGAGGCTGTGAAAGCAGACTATTAAGTAGATACATTTACCTGTTTAGTGTGATGACGTTTAATGGCCTGATAACCTCTGTAGATGAACCTTTTTAACTAATTTAAAACACCTACTGACTTCAGGCCAAATATAACTGGAAATGCTAAAATGCTAACTCTATTTCTGGTTTTGCTTAAAAGATGTGTCAGCCCTGCAGTACTCTACCATTAAAGGGTTAGTTCACCCAAAAATGAAAATTATGTCATTAATGACTCACCCTCATGTCGTTCCAAGCCCGTAAGACCTCCGTTCATCTTCGGAACACAGTTTAAGATATTTTAGATTTAGTCCGAGAGTTTTCTGTCCCTCCATTGAAAATGTATACACGGTATACTGTCCTTGTCCAGAAAGGTTAGAAAAACATCATCAAAGTAGACCATGTGACATCAGTGGGTTAGTTAGAATGTTTTGAAGCATCGAAAATACATTTTGGTCCAAAAATAACAAAAACTACGACTTTATTCAGCATTGTATTCTCTTCCGGGTTCTGTTGTCGAGCCGCGTTCAGTGATTCTGATGACGTAAGACGCTGCTGACGTGTTATTTGGTGCGACCGAGCTTCGTTTACAGTCTGAGGGAGACGCACGCTGTAAACAAAACAATCTTCGCAAACATGTCTAAGGATTTCGACACAAAGGAAGACTTGCATTTTTTTTTGCCCAGCCATATTTATTTGAACCCGAATACAAGGACCCACCAGATACACGTCAGCAGCGTCTTACGTCACCAGCGTCACTGAACGTGGATTGACAACAGAACCGGAAGACAATACAATGCTGAATAAAGTTTTTGTTGAATAAAGTTACCAGTACCAGCTCCACTCGACTCGACTCGCCTTGGCTCGCCTCGCTTTTCGCTCCGTTTTCCATTGCAGAAAGTACCGCCACAAATAGTACCCGGTCGTCATAGCGACGCCTTTCGTTCCTCGTTGCCCCATCAAGCTCTCGCTGGATCCTCTCTTCGGCAACCAAACAAAGGAAAGTCTGCACCTCCTCGTTTGACCACGGCGTATTCTTCCGAGTTGCCATAATAATAGTAGTAAGTTTAGTAACTCTGGCCAAACTATTTAAAAATGGCGGGGTTATTTATTCTGGATACTCCATCTGGCGCGTGCAATGATGACGCAGATTCTCTGTGACCAATCAGCAGTCGGCATTGTTTTCACGTCACATTTTAGTATCGCCTTAGCTCGCTTAGAACCTCGCCGGAGGTGGTACGAAAAAAAGTACCCGAAAGCAGGTACAGGTACAACTTTTACACAGTGGAAAAGCAAACAAAGGCGAGTCGAGTCGAGTCGAGCCGAGCCGAGGCGAGCTGGTACTGTGTAGTGGAAAAGCGCTAATAGACTACTTTGATGTTTTTCTAACCTTTCTGGACAAGGACAGTATACTGTGTATACATTTTCAATGGAGGGACAGAAAACTCTCGGACTAAATCTAAAATATCTTAAACTGTGTTCCGAAGATGAACGGAGGTCTTATGGGCTTGGAACGACATGAGGGTGAGCCATTAATGACATAATTTTCATTTTTGGGTGAACTAACCCTTTAAGAATAATGGGCTGTGTCCAAAAACGTAAAAATGGGGCCTTCGGAGGACACAATCTTTTGTAGGAACACTGTACATTTAAAAAAGCAACTTTTTAAGCAACCAAGGCAATCAACTTCGATGTTTAAGTCATTTAAACTTAAATTACATTAAACTGAATTTAAAAAATGAGTTGAATCTTGTATAACTTCACTTCCTGTCTCATGAGATACTTTCATCTGATCAATTTTTGAAGGCAGCATAGATGTATCCCTTGCTGCCTTTGATATCCCACAATCCTGTGTGTTCCATTCTGTGACAGTTGAGCTAGAAAAAGAAAGATGGCGTCTGAAAGTTGCGGTTGCTGGTCAGTTTGTTTAACTGTTGGTTTTTGAACAACATTTCCCACTTCTGTTGTCATTTCTAGCAAGAAATTATTAACTATTGTAGTAATTCAATATTTGCTTAGTTATAACCAAAGCTCTCTCTATTTTGCTGTAGATCATTTAACCTCACTGCATCAGAAGTCTGTCCGAAATCATTTTCGTGAGGTTCCTTCGTGCGCAAACGCTTCCTGCAAAGTCATTGCCTGATAAGGCAGTGAGGCAACAAGTATGCTGCCTAGGTTTTCGGATGCATCCATAGTGTCCACTTTGATGCCAATTTCAAATTACACCATGTTGTGTCACACTGGTGAGCAGGGTTAATGTCTATAGGCTAGACACAGTACCCTAACAGAGACTTTGTAGCTTGATCTAAAAGATGAAGACGCACCAGTTGTTCAGAACATTTCAGAAGTATGCTACTGTCAGGAAATCTCTCTAATGTGTGTGCCGCAACAGCCGCCAGCCCCTTTTAGAGGTGAGTGGGTGTATAGTGCATTGACTGGACCCTGTTAGGGCGCCGACACAAAGAAGCAAGCGCGCGTGAAGCCCGAGGCATCCGTTCTAAAGTTAACCGGGGCTCTTTCTGTTTCTGCCGTTCAGCACAGCACCGGGATATGTTCCAGATAAGGAAATGAATGAGTTTGTCTTGCCCTGTGTTTCATCAGTATGTTGCCTATTGTTCCTGGTAGATCTGTCATCTCGCTATCGTTTCCCCTGGAGACTTTCTCTTTATTCTTCAGTCTCAGACCAGATTTTCTCTTAGCCGAGGCCGCGTCTTTCAATACGATTGCGGGCCTGAAGTCAGTGGAGACTGTATGGGACTGATAAGTTGATTGTTGCATTTTGTGAAGGATGTTGCTGACTTTTAATTCTCAGTCTTGCTGTGCTCGTTGATTACATAAAAATAGATTGGATTATAGGTATTGCTTTTCCATGTCGTTGCTGAATTATTTACAATTGACCTCATTGGTTAGATACAATGCAGCAGGTGTGGGAACTATACTGTGTGGTTTTATGTGCACTCTTACACCTGATATGAAGAAGTTTAGGTGTAAATGCGATTCAAAACAATCACATGTTTTGAAGTTGAAAATGCATTACATTTGAATTCCAAGCACTAATCTATGCTAATGCGTCTCCGGATAGCAGTGAAAGACTGCTTACTCATCTGTCAATCAACCATTAGTCAACCACAGCTGCTTGTCGTAAATAACAATGAGCGTTCTGCTTGAAACATCACATTTTGAAGCAACAGCTTTTTTTTTTTTTTTTTTTTTTTTTACTTTACTTTATTTTTGTTTTATTTCATTATTTGATCTTATTATTTATTAATTCATTTATTATTTATAATTTACTTTTGTTTTGCGTTTTTATTTTGTTTTTGCTTTGTGTTATTTTTATGTATATATATATATATCATTATTATTATTTTATATTATATTTCATTATTACAAAATATATTATTCATTTTTTTTTTCTTTTTATTTATGTTTTGGTCTTTATGTTAAACATGTTTAAACTTGCAGTAACACACTGATGTAGTGACGGACATATGTAGTCGTATAATCAGAGACTGTCCCCTCGAAATCCGATCACAAGACACAGGAGGCACATTTGATATGCATGTATCAGGATGATGCATCTCGTCTGGCCACTTATGATCAAATCCCCTGAGATGAATCTAAATACAGATGCAACAGTGCCTTAGGTCAATTATTTGAGGACAACATGAGCTCAGCTGCTCTGTACTGCAGATTCTTGATTCTGCTTACATAGTCGAACAGACAACCAAAAACCTGTACAACGTCTGCCGACCACAAAGGAATTCATTGTTTGGTTATAATTCTTTGAATAACAGTAAACGATTATTCTTCTATTTCTAACAACCAGCTTTTTTTCTCATAGTATCAATTACAGTATGCAGCCCTGAGGGTGCGAAGATGGTGAAATGTATGTGATGGAATTGTAAACCTAAGGTTCCTCAGAGAGTCAAAACAAACATTTTTAAAGCTTCAGTTAATTTTGTAGTCTGATCTGGATGTTTATCACTATTCTCAATGTAAAGTCACGAAATTTGTCTGTTCCCTTTCGAAAGGGAACTCGCACTGCGTCAGAACGCTATGGGGAATGCCTCCGTGTGAACCGGTGTCTGAAACGCTTATCTACTCACAGCAATCCTATTGTCAATTCTATGACATCATCACTAGTGTGACCCGGAAGTATATAAGGGGAGCCTGGAGAACGCCATCATGGACTGTTTTGTTTGTACGCTTCAACCTGAAAACTTCAAAAAGGGAATCATGGCTTGTGAAAAACGCATCAGGAAGTGTGTGTATCCGTGCCTAATATATTGATACTTGATGACACATAACTTGTGTGTTTATTGTTTGGGCTCAGACCATGCACGATCAGTTTCTGAGGGATCTGCTTGTGCCACTGTAAGTTTTTTTTTTTTTTTGTAAGAAAACTCCACTCTCGTCTGCTCTCTTCTCGAGGGAAGAGGGACAGACATCCGTACCAGGCGATTCAGGTCCCGCTCGCGCTGAGGCAGAGCAGAGACTGGAATTGTGGGGGTTTTCTGAGGGAGCTCGCGGAGGAGGTTGGGAGAGTTGTTAATCTTTCACGTCCTTCAGAGATTTGCGAGAGTGAGCTGCAGGATGAGGATGTGTTGTCACCAACATCCTCTGATCCAGCAGCAAGTGCAGTGCTCTGCTGTGTATAAAAACAACCAACCCAAGAGAGCAGGAGATGACGGTCAAGAGGATATACAACCCAAACCCTCACAGCCACCCTGCACTACGTATGTTAAGCTGCTGAGTGTTATGGAACGCGCTTCAACGAGACTTCTGCTGTCGTTGGAGCGCGAGAGGGAAGAGACCGCTCGTGACAGACTTGAACAATGCTGAATAAAGTTTCTTTCCAGCCATAAAGCTCCAGCTCTCGTGAGCCTTCAATTCCTGCCGGATCTACACAATGAGATCGGAAAGGCACGGAAGAACCCGTATTCAGCGCGCATTCATCGCCATCAGCGAACTACGCTGATGTTGAGGGGATGCGTGAACACGGGTATGTGTTGAGGCATACACACAGATTTGAAGCATTTAAATCTCTCACCCCAAGCGCTTCTTGCATCAGCCTGAGGCTGGACCTATTATGAGTTATTCCTTCAATTTGGAAGGTCCACCTTATGTAGGTCTATCGTTGGGTTTGATAGTAAGTGCGCTCTTTCACGCTGTTTTGGTGATAGGCCTACATTTTGTGAATGTCATTTAGGCCATCGCTCTATGGGCAGCAGGTTGAGCTCTGTAGGTCTTCTCCCTTTACGTAAGTTTTTAGTAAGGTTGAATAATAAGCCACGGCCCCCTGTTAGGATGGATGTTAAATATGGTTTTCATAGGATGGTGAAATTTGGGCCCCTAAGTTCCCATATATAGGTAGGCTATGCATACCCTTCCCATAGGCCTCCTCTTATGTTAGAGCCGTCAGGCTTATATAACGTGTATTGCCGATATGTAATAGTGAACAGGTTGGCTGTATGAAAAATTCTCTAGTGATGCCACCGTTCATCCGAGCACCTAATAGACATTTTTTTTGTGTGAGATGGCTTCCTCCCTATCTGGAGTTATTCTACTGAGGCTACCGCTCTGTCAAGCTCCAGATAGAACTACAAAGTCAAGCATTGGCCCTCTTCGGGCCACCTTGATAGCCACCTTAAACTAGAGCAGCAGTTCTCCTCTCACTTTAGAGAGTCGTTGAGATTATAGCTCTGAACTTCAGTCACTTTATATTCGTGTGTCAGCCCTCATGGGGCCACCTCGATTTCTGGCTTAGGCTTAGTAACTAGAAAATTGGTGGCGGGTGGCGCTCCCCTTATTAGGGTCCCTTTCAAAGTGCCCAGCCTCCACAGGACTCTGAAGCACTGTGTAGATCCAGGATCGAGTAGAGTCACTCCCCTCGCTCGCAAGGGTTTGAAAGTGCTATGCTGAGAGGATGCCCATCTCTATGATCTGGTCTGTGAGTGATTACTGCCACTATCTGCTGTCCTCATTATCGGATGCCTCCACAAGTAAGGCAAGTACTACTAGAGACTCTGTTTAAAAAGCACTGCCTGGGCTGACGTCCATGAAAGTCGAACCTGTAGGCCTTACAGTAGGCCTCCTCGATAATCTGGTAGCGTAAGATTGTACTCCCCTTGCTTTAAAGGGTTGATAGCACTTTTTGCTGAGTACACTGCCTGTTGCCAATGTGAAATAAGTATAATCAGGCCCAAAGAGATGTCTGTGAGAGCACCTGACTTCTCTGGCTAGCTCTGCTAACAGTCCCGCTATCAAGTAATTAGGCCTTGACAGGCCCCCTTGAAGGCGGATCCCCAACGAGTTGGATGCTTAGCATTGCAAAGGCAAAACCTAGCCCAGAGCCTTGTCATTACTTATCAGGTTTTGAGTATAGTGTTCCAGAATCTATCTGAGGATCGTTCTGTATGAATACTTAGCTCCCTAAGTCTGGTCGGAAGGTCGAAGGACTCTCACAAGGCCTCCCTGTTAGATCAGCCCTAGAGCTGGAGGCGCTCCCCTATTAGGGTCCCTTTCAGAGTGCCAGCCTCCACATGGCTTTGAAGCACTGTGTAGATCCAGGATTGGGTAAAGTTACTCCCCTCGTTCGCAAGGGTTAGAAAGCGCTATGCTGAGTTCTACTCTCCAGGATGCCCGTCTCTATGATCCGGTCTGTGAGTGATCACTGCCACTATCTGCAGTCCTCCCTATCAAATGCCTCCACAGGTGAGGCAAAATATGTTAGAGACTTTGTTTTAGGAAACAGACAGGTTGTTGGCAAGACTAGGTCATTAAATTAGACCAGGTCAGCCTCCCTGGTGGCATGTGGGGTTGACTTCATGTCCCCCTCTGAAAGTAACTGGACGGGACTCCTTTGGACCCCCTGGCCATATTCCCTTAATGGAACCCCTTCCACGGAAGTTGTTGGTTCCAAAACCTTTGAGCAGCCTTGGTAGGCCTTCGTTGTACGGAGGTCTCTTTGAGGCTTATAGCTTGGGCAGTGACCGTAAGGAATTCTGAAGGAATTTCAAAACCTTTGAGCAGCCTTGGTAGGCTTTCGTTGTACGGAGGTCTCTTTGAGGCTTATAGCTTGGGCAGTGGCCGTAAGGAATTCTGTCACTGACAGCCTGTATGTGATCCGAAGAGGGAGTGTTTTTGGCATTTCAGTAAAACTGCAGTTATTTTACTTTTTTTGTCACAGCCATAATTTGGCATGCACTCCCCTCAGCATGGCAGCATGGGTAGATCATTCCCCATAGCGTTCTGATGCAGTGCGAGTTCCCTTTCGAAAGGGAACAAGACTGTAACCTATGTTCCCTGAGAACAGGGAACAAAACACTGCGTCTTTTTGCAATGCCTCAGGGATGCCTGCTGAACAGTCCCTTCAGACGATAAGTTGTTGGCATGTTCTCTAGGCTCCCCTTATATACTTCCGGGTCTACTAGTGATGATTTCATAGGCTTTTACCGCTCAATAGGATTGCCGTGATTAGATAAGCTTTTCAGACACCGGTTCACGCGGAGGCGTTCCCCATAGCGTTCTGACGCAGTGTCTCGTTCCCTGTTCTCAGGGAACATAGGTTACAGTCATAACCTGAGACGTTTGGAAAACACTGTGTTTGTCTGGGTAATTCTTTATTTTCAGAAATGTTTCCCTTTTAACAAAACCGACCACCCAATAAAAGATCCATATTGATCACTATCAACTGTATATGCTTGTGATATAATACTGCTTAAAGTGTGCAAAACCTCACTCTTTGATATATTTGACAATGATTGTTATATTATTATAGCCTGGCTAACGCCAGACCCAATTCTCATTGAGACTTGGGTCTGGGAACCACATGTACATTTTCTCGTATTTGAGGCGTGGTTTACGAATGCCCGGCACCGTTTATTGGGTGTTAAGAATGTCTATCAAATGCGCCTGTACGTAGCTCATAGCCAAGTCAAGTCAAGTCATCTTCATTTATATAGCGCTTTTAACAATGGATTGTTTCAAAGCAGCTTTACAGAGATAAACATATAATTTAAGGTAGCAGATTGTTTTGGCATTATAGCGGTTCTTGAATAATGTTATTTCCAGCTAAAGTTAACTTTGATTGATTCACCTCCGTCGAAATGATCAGACTTTTAAACGCGAACCTGTGAATAACGCGGACGGCGTTCACATGCTCATTCAGAATTGATTCTATAGTTATGTGTTTTTTAAAATATGTGCGCAGGTTTAGAATTCATACAACCCAGCCTAAACAAACTACTTTTCTTGCCTATAAATTTTGATACAGAATTTTGTTTTATTTTATCACTTCGGGGTACGCGAGCCGGAATTCACAACGCTTTATCTGTAGAGTGGGAAAGGGATCCTCCATAGGGAGAGGATAGTGGATACTTCAGCACTGCATTGTCATCGGGTCCAGGCGGATCTCCTTCGTCAGATCTGGACACGGCCTGGATCCGGCAGGCTGCGGGAAAACCTCGGGATAAACAAAGAGACTAATATTAGCGTAGATGCCATTCTTCTTATGATGTAGCGAGTACATCAAGATTTAAGGGAAGTGTTCCCAGTTCCGGCTGACCTAATCTATGCAGCCTAACATTGAATTTATAGAAGTCTATAGTGTGTTATGTGTATGCTAGGTCAAAGAGATGTGTTTTTAGTCTAGCTTTGAACTGACAGAGTGTATCTGCTTCCCGGACAATGGTAGGAAGACTGTTCCAAAGTTTTGGTGCTAAATAGGAAAAGGATCTACCGCCTGCAGTCGATTTAGATATTCTAGGTATTATCAACTGGCCGGAATTTTGAGATCGCAATAGATGTGAAGGACTATAATACGTTAAGAGCTCACTCAAGTACTGCGGAGCTAAACCATTTAGTGCTTTGTAGGTAATCAACAATATTTTAAAATTTATACGATGTTTAATAGGGAGCCAATGCAGTGTTGACAGAACCGGGCTAATATGGTCATATTTCCTGGTTCTGGTAAGAACTCGAGCTGCGGCGTTTTGAACTAGCTGTAGTTTATTTATTAAGCGTGCAGGGCAACCACCCAGTAGAGCATTACAATAATCTAGCCTTGAGGTCATGAACGCATGGACTAATTGTTCCGCATTTCCCAATGAGAGCATATGGCGTATTTTAGATATATTTTTAAGATGGAAAAATGCAGTTTTACAGATACTAGACACGTGGCTTTCAAAAGAAAGGTTGGTATCAAAGAGCACACCCAGGTTCCTAACCGACGACGAAGACTTGACAGAGCAGCCATCAAGTGTTAGACAGTATTCTGGGTTATTACGTGTGGAAGTTTTTTGTCGAATAATTAGAATCTCTGTCTTTTCAGAATTTAGTAGTAGGAAATTACTAGTCATCCAATTTTTTATATCAGCTATGCATTCCGTTAATTTTGTGAATTGGTAAGTTTCGTTGGGTTTTGAAGAAATATACAGCTGAGTATCATCGGCATAACAGTGAAAGCTAACTCCATGTTTCCTAATGATATCTCCTAATGGTAGCATGTACAGAGTGAACAGCAGCGGTCCTAGTACTGAGCCTTGTGGTACGCCATACTGAACTTGTGATCGATAAGACATCTCTTCATTTACTGCTACAAACTGATAACGGTCAGATAAGTATGATTTAAACCATGCTAGTGCAATTCCACTAATGCCCACATAGTTTTCTAGTCTATTTAAAAGAATGTTGTGGTCAATTGTGTCAAATGCAGCACTAAGATCGAGTAACACTAATAGAGAGATACAACCACGATCGGATGATAAGAGCAAATCATTTGTGACTCTAATGAGAGCGGTCTCAGTACTATGGTACGGTCTAAATCCGGACTGAAAATCCTCGCAGATATCATTTCTTTCTAGAAAGGAACACAGTTGTGAAGATACTGCTTTTTCTAATATCTTTGACAGAAAAGGCAGATTCGAGATCGGCCTGTAATTGACTAATTCTGTAGGATCAAGTTGTGTTTTTTTAACAAGCGGTTTTATCATAGCCAGTTTAAAGGTTTTTGGTACGTATCCTAGAGACAAAGATGAATTAATGATATTAAGAAGAGGATATATGACCTCTGGAAACATCTCTTTCAGTAGCTTAGTCGGTATAGGATCTAACATACAAGTTGTCGATTTAGATGAATTAACGAGTTTGCAGAATTCTTCCACTCCTATAGCAACAAATGAATCAAATTTTTCCTCAGGGAGACTACAATGCACTTCCTGATGCGATACTGTGGTAGACGGTTGCATAGTTATAATTTTGTCCCTGATATTATCAATCTTATAAGTGAAGAAGTTCATAAAGTCATCACTGCTGTGTTGCTTGGACACTTCTGAGCTTGAAGTTTTCTTTTTCGTTAGTTTAGCCACTGTTTCAAATAAATACCTTGGATTATGTTTATTTTCTTCTAATAGGTTTGAAAAATAAGCAGATCTAGCAGCTTTTAAAGCCTCTCTGTAAGCAATCGAGCTCTCTTTCCACGAAATCCGAAATACCTCTAGTTTAGTTTTCTTCCAGTTGCGCTCCATTTTTCTGGCTGCTCTCTTAAGGGCCCGGGTGTGCTCGCTGTACCACGGCGGGACTATTTTCTTTAATCTTCTTTAAGCGCAACGGAGCAACTGCGTCTAAAGTGCTGGAAAAGAGAGAGTTAAACGTTTCTGTTGCAATATCAAGTTCTTCTAAGCTATCCGGGATGCTGAGATGATGAAACTGATTAGGAAGATTATTGATAAAGCAATCTTTAGTGGCAGAAGTTATAGGTCTAACGTATTTATAACACGGAGTCGGCTTTGCAGCCTTGGCTAAATGTAATTTACATGAGACTAGATAATGATCTGAGATATCATCGCTCTGCTGCAGAATTTCAACGGCATCAACATCTATTCCATGTGATAATATTAGATCTAGAGTATGATTACGACGATGAGTAGGTCCTGACACGTGTTGTCTAACTCCAATTGAGTTTACAATGTCTTTAAATGCCAATCCCAATGCATCTTCATTATCTACATGTATATTAAAATCACCAACAATTAGTACTTTATCTGCAGCCAATACTAATTCTGATAGAAAGTCCGCAAATTCTTTGATAAAATCTTTATGGTGCCCTGGTGGCCTGTATACAGTAGCCAGCATAATTCTCAAATGTGATTTATCGTTTACACTATATATTTTTTACATTAAGCACCAATACTTCAAAAGAAGTATATTTAAAGCTAGATTTCTTAGCGGTTTTCAAAATATTACTATAAATTACAGCAACACCTCCCCCTTTGCCTTTCAGACGAGGTTCATGTTTATAACTGTAATCTTGTGGGGTTGACTCATTCAAAATAATGTAATCGTTTGGTTTTAGCCAGGTTTCTGTCAAACACAGCATATCAAGATTATAATCTGAAATCATATCATTAACTATGAGAGATTTTGAAGTAAGGGATCGAATATTCAGCAACCCAAGCTTTATCATTTGCTCATCTGTATTATATCTGTTTTTTATTTGTTGAACATCAAATAAATTTTTAACCTGACGTTTTTTGGATTTCCAAATTTGGGGAACAGACACAGTCTCTATATGATGACATCTAGGTGAAAGAGACTCTATGTGATGGGATTTATCTGACCTTGGTGACGTGAGGCCGCTAGCAGACGGTCGGTTTAGCCAGTCTGTCTGCTTCCTGACCTGAGCCCCAGATTTTCATGTTTTATCTCTAAGACTATGAGCCAAATTACTAGAGAGAAGAGCAGCACCAGCCCAGGAGGGATGGATACCATCTCTTTTCAACAGATCAGGCTTGCCCCTAAAACTTTTCCAATTGTCTATGAATTTTATATTATTCTGCGGACACCACTTCGACAGCCAACCGTTCAGTGAGGCCAATCGGCTAACTATCTCATCACTCCTGCGTACAGGAAGGGGGCCAGAGCAAATTACAGTGCCTGACATCGTACTTGCGAGTTCACACACCTCTTTAATATTAATTTTGGTGATCTCCGACTGGCGGAGTCGAACATCATTAGTGCCGACATGAATAATGATCTTAGAGAATTTACGATTAGCATTAGCCAGCACTTTTAAATTTGCTTTGATGTCAGGCGCTCTGGCTCCCGGCAAACATGTGACTATGGTGGCTGGTGTCTCTATTTTCACGTTCCGTGTGATCGAATCACCAATTACCAGGGCACAATCAACAGAATTCTCAGTGGGTGTTTCACTGAGTGGGGCAAATCGGTTTGTTATGGGAATCGGAACGGAAGAGTGGTTCTTTGATCCGCGACTAGAACGATCTCTCACGGTCACCCATCTGCCCTGCTGCACGGGCCCTACTTCAGCCGGAACCGAATCATGTAAAGAGTTCACTATGCTAGGCGCATCCAAAACACTATCTAAAGATCTAGCATTCTTACCATCCTCAATTAAAGTTTGGATGCGTGTCTCTAGTTCTGAAATCTTCTCCGTCAGCCTGACTGTCTTCTTGCATTTATCACATATAAATCCTATATTGCCATCGGAGAAGGCTATACTAAACATATGACATGTGACACAGGTGACAATAACAGGACAAGAAGACATTACTCACCGTGTTTGTTGACTGATTTCTTACTTACCTGGACTTTATGAACTCAAAGGCGCGGGCGCGCGAGAGAAAATAAATAAATAAATGAGCGCACGGGTGGCGCGTTAGCAGGCTAACGTTAGCGAGTTACTAGCGTGCTGTGTTAACAATAACGGAAGCTAGAGATGTAAGGTTAATCTGAGATGTTGGGTAAGCTGTATTTAGTAGTATAAACAACTAGATAGTAAATGATGGCTCAAAACATAAAGAAATACGAGGCTCAGGCGAAGCTTACAGCCTCGAAGCAAACAAACACACAGCAGGCAGCGAGGCAGACAGGAGCAATCGATCAGCGATCAGACAGGAGCTATCGATCAAGCTATCGAGCTAGCCAATCGTTTCAATTATACCAGATGACGTATGTCATCAGTCTACAGGCATAATGACAATATGGTATTAATAAATACCACTTACCATCGTCGACGACGATGCCTAGCAGGTTGGTACTATACAACTCCGTGGCTAACATGTCTTGCCACTTTGCGCTCATCCAGGCCTCGGGACTGCCGAACAGAAGTTGGTATCGAAAATTCTTTATCACATTTTCTTTCTACGGACACAGCTGAGCGGCAGATAATCCAAGGTTGACCGCCTCCTGTAAGTTACCTGGTCCTCCATTAGGGCGATTACTGGCGAGACAACAATAACGACTGGGGTCTTGCGAAGCCCCATTGCCTTAGCCACTAACGGGGCTAGTTGAAATATCAGGATTTTTCCAAAGCCTGTTGGTAGCAGGGCAAAAACATCATTCTTGTTTAAGAAATGGTTTAACGCCAAAAGCTGCTCTTTTTTCAAAATAAACTTGCATTCTAAACTACTTAGAACAATATCTAAGGCTGCATCAAAAGGTAGCTTCGCGTCTGCTGCCATGTTGAATCCATAGAAATAAACAAATTGCTTCGGTGTGTCGCATAGATGTCGTCATCGTCTTGCTGCTCCCTCCCCGTTCTGTGATTGGTTCCCTAAATGAGGCGAAAATCTGGACCATGGTATCCATACTGCCTTTCAGCGTGAATAAAAGCGCGCTGCGGGAAGGCAGCATGGGGAAACCCAGACTAATATTATTATGCCGTGATAAACTATATAATTGACTGTTGTCCAGACATTTCCTACATACAGTAGCTGTGCTAGTTTCATATCTCTCATATTACTCTGTGGTCGCTTTCTTCCCAAATAATGAAATAATTTCACTCAAATCAATATTTCATATCTCTGTATGTATTATTTGATAAGTAGCCGGATAATAAGGGGGTAATGCACAGTCAGCCAACCATTTTCACACAATAAAGCGTTTTGGGGTGATAGAAGAGCGATCACCCTTTTTTGGGTTACAATCACTTCAGTCCCTTCATTTTTTATCATGCTTCAGTTGTATTCTTGTGGTATAAATATAACAAAAAGAAAACAAACCCACTATTGAGTCAAATTTACAGTCACCCTTAGAAACTTGCTGCAGTGTTTACTATTTACCATTCAAAGCCAGGGTAATATAACATTAAGAGTATTGTTTAAAATATGCATAATTTTTAAATGGAAATATGTTTAAAAAAATGGCCAGATTTACAGTTAAAAGGTTCCATTAATTATAAGGATTCTTTCTGCAGGTTACACGGTTCTGCCAGTAGGTAGCGATAAGTGACTTTATTTATGAGTGAGTCACAGATTCAGCCAATTCTTTTAAAACTCGCTGCTCAATTCAGGGGGATGTTGCTCAGAGACGCACAATGTTGTTTGGAAGTTGTAAATCAATATCAGGACCACACTATATCGATGTATCAATATCGAATATCAGTACCACGGCTGCATGATCACAAGTGGCACTCGCTCTACAGCATCATACCTATGTGATTAGTCCAACTTGCACTGCTCCAGTGTCACTGGCATGGAAGCAGGCACACTAACAAGGGTGCTAAAGACCAGAGCATCTAGCATCAGTTGCTAGTGTGCCTCTTGAGGCCAGGGGAGTGAGGTTTACTTGCACAGATATTTTACTACACTCACCCCCCTAAGCCTCACTCCCATCTGGGACACGGCACCAATGTGACTGCTCCTACTCACACCGCTATGAACGGTCACCGGCATGGGAAGCCTAGCTAAAACCACACTGAAAAATTAAATATATAATTTAACATCAAATTATTATTTCTTTTAAAGACCCTTTTCAAGCAAAACGTTTCACAAAAGGACACTTTTACAGTTTTACAACACATTTTGTAACTGCATGTGCGTAGTTACTCTGCTAGGACAACTGTGTGATTCCACTGTACTGTGTATATTTTTAAGTTGGAAACAAACCTTAAAAGATTTGTGTGGTATTAAATGTAGACTGTACAGTAGTTTTTTGAGCTTCAGCTGCTGTGGCTCACTGACCTTGAGTTCATCTCCTGCGATCCACATGAATCACTTATGCCTTTTCACTCGCCTCTTGTTCTGACGTAGTGAAGATGGCTGTAATGTTTTATATGGGGAGGAATCTTATTCTACACCTTTTCAAAGACCTTTGTTAGAGTGATGTTATGCTCTCATACACTAATTATTCTCTCTCTCTCTCTCTCTCTCTCTCTCTCTCTCTCTCTCTCTCTCTCTCTCTCTCTCTCTCTCTCTCTCTCTCTCTCTCTCTCTCTCTCTCTCAATGGATCCTGCACCTGATTTATATCTTCCCCCTTTGGCTGGTTAAAGGTAAGTCTCAGTTTCACCAATCTTTTACTTATGAGAATGAGTGTCATTTTCTAACATAGTATTTTTTCTTGTTTCCAGTCCAAATATTCTTAAATCAATATGCATTTACTATACAAGTAAAATGGCATAAGATATTACTTGTTTTTTTTTTTTCTTAAATCGGAATCTGAATAAAACAATATCTGCCAATGGGGTATGAAAAATAATCTTGTTTCCTTCTGAATTGTTATAGGATATTCGGTGCATTCATAAATGTGCCACATACAAAGTCATGAATACATAAATAACCATCAGTCTTCTGCGTTTGCCAAACAGTCCGCTGTTGGCTGTGGATAAGTGCTAAAGCTTTGCCACAAAAACAACATAGCAACTTCATTTTCAGCTCTGGCTCTGTTTGTTCACACGCTTGTCAGGTCTTCTCGCTCTCATCATACAAAAAATAAACAATATTATACTGACACAAAGGCAGAACTCAATTAGTTCTGATGCAAGAGAACAGAAAAGATGAGAGGAGAATGTGAGAAGGGAAATATGGCTCACTCTTTGTTCTTTATCTCCCAAATGCTTGCCATAGCGGCCCTGTCTCTAATCTCCTCTTTGTTTCTCCCCTTTTGTCCCTCTATTCATTCTCTCTCTTTATCTACAGTTTAGGAAAATCTGTATAAAAAGAGAGCACATTGCAACTATGAAATTCAAACTAAAAAAGCAAACACAAGGTTTTGCCCACAGGGATATTCCAGTCTTTACGTTTTTTAGCCTATTTCAGGCAACAGCTCACGATGGAGTAGGTGTCTGTTTTTGAAGTCAGGTAAAGAAAAAGCCATAGCCAAAGAAAAGCTCCCCTCTTCAAGCCTTTTGTTTCTCCATCATGACTTGCGTTGATGAGCACTTTGTTCGCCCACAGTCTGTGATGCAGAATGCTTTTGTAGTAACTAAACCACGTCAGCCTTTACTGTACTGGCTGAGAAACCCAAGACGTTCTCCAAGCTTTTCACAGTGCAATGCCATCATTCTTGGCATCAGTCAGTGAGTTTCCAGCATTAAAGGGATAGTTCACCCAAACATGTAAATGTTGTCATCATTTACTCATCCTCATGTTGTTTTAGACCTGTATGACTTGCTTTCTTATGTGGAACACAAAAGAAGATCTTTTTTTGGTCCATACAATCAAAGTTTATGATTTCAAGGGTAGTAATTGTGGGAATCGGGTCAGTTCCCTTTCGAGGGAACTCGCACTGCGTTGTTGAAAACGACTCTTTGGGGACGCTCCCTAAGCGTTCGCTTCTGAAGTATGAATGAAACTAATCCAATCCTGATTGGTGTTGCGTCGTGACGTAACATGTGACGGCATAACCGGATGCATAAAAGTGACACTGACACACACACACACATCAGCTTTCGCTCTTCAGCAAGCGCTCTCTGTGAAACTGTCTGTCTTATTTGGTGTTTTTTGTCTGTGACAAAGCTCTACATATGGCGAGTGAACAATACACTAAATGTGTGTACCCCTGCCCTGTATATCTCACGGGCGGGGACACGCATCAGTTGTGTGTGTATAGTTTAGGAGCGCAGCACGCACAGGCAGCTCTCGAGAGGCCGGCCAAATTTAAAATCGGGGGTTGAGACTCAACACTAAAAAAAATTTGTTGGACCCAGTTCAGAAGACTACTCTTCTGGGTATGATATGGAATTCGGTTACAATGCGGGCACGTATGTCTGCCGCTCGTATTGAATCCATCATGGCCATGGTGTCCGGGATAAAGCTAGGCAAGGCCATCACTGTAAGGCAATCTCAAAGACTGCTGGGCCTCATAGCAGCGGCATCCAACATTATACATTTGGGCCTTCTACACATGAGGCCCCTTCAGTGGTGGCTGAGAGCCAAGGGATTTTCCCCCAAGGGGAATCCGTTCCGTATGAGCAGAGTAACGCGCAGATGCCTTCGTTCTCTATTAATATGGAAGAAACCTTGGCTCCTGTGTTAGGAGGGCCAGTGGCCAGGGCCAGTGTTAGGACCAAGGGCCAGTGTTAGGAGCGTCCTGTCGCCGGAAAACGTTGTTCGTTGTTTAAACGTTAAAGGAGAACTCCGGTCAATTTTAACATTGAGCTAATTTTTTTGTAAATTTGGAGTGCTGTCAGTACAGATAACAACGACAAAAACCGGTGTTGCCTACACCGTGTTATCCACTTTTTAAAATTTGCACCCTGTTGACTTAAACGGGGCAAGTTTTAAACCTGTTTTTAGCCTCTTAACAACCTTAATGTGTCATTACAAGTGCACAGCCATGTGTGTGAACACGGTGAATCTGACTGCAGTAAATGTGAAAGATATGAATAAAAATGATGTTTATTCAGCCAGCTCACATACCTGTGAGCTATTTTCTTCCTGTTTTCGGTCGAAGTCCACAGTAGGCGATTGTCGAGTGCGCGCGCGCGATCATTGGTAACTACGCAACAGTGGAGACTCAAGACGTCAGCTGTCAGGCGATGATGGTGCTGTGTGGTGTTCTGAGAATATCAGCTCAAATGGATAGTTCATCCGAATCAGATGTTGAACACACGGAGGAGGTTTGATCGCGCGCGAACTCGACAATCAACTTCTGTGGACTTCGACCGAAAACAGGAAGTAAATACGGGTATGTGAGCTGGCTGAATAAAGAGATTATTCCTGCCTTCGTGAAAGCTCGGATCACAGTGTTGAGACTGATATATCAGCCCAGGCATCCACGATCCATTGGCAGATAATGGCGTAAGTCGCCTGGCGCTGTCTCCCCGTCTTGGTGAACGTGTGTTCACCATCCATATATAAGGCGCTCCGGATTATAAGGTGCCCTTTCGTTTTTTGAGAAAATTAAAGGCTTTTAAGTGCGCCTTATAGTGCGGAAAATACGGTAATCATTTTAAAAACAAGAGACGCTGACGGTGCTCAACTGAATGAGCAGATACGGACCACAGCAGGCATATACTGCGGAGCATTTGAAGTTTATTGAATCCCTGGATCGCCTTTGATGTGTAGGCTTTGAACACAATTCCAATCTGTATGACATAAATGGTTATTTGGTGAAAGATATTTCAGGGAGCAGCTGGAACGATAGCAACTCTTGACCCAGACGTGACCCCTTTGGGTGTTAGTATTGCCTTTGTATGGCAGAAATCATCTGATATCATTGAGCAATTCCCTGGTTGTTTTTGCCGGGGGTGGGGGGGTTCCCGTATTGGTGCCAATTGTTAGCTTGATACCCATCATTTCAGAGGATACTTGTTAGGTGATGAAACTGGAAAATACTACAATAAAAAAAATGCAATAAAAAAAATATTTTTGTAAAAAATACCAGTAGTCTCCTCCTCCACATTCCAAGCATTTACATTGCAGTGGGAGAATAAATACAAAGCTGTAATGTATTGTAATAATGAGATCCCGAATAGAATATGACATCCCTCAGCTGGTTGCCTTCAACCTCCGCCACGTTAAGCTGTTTTTCCCAAAGCTGTGCTCTCGCATCCAATTCATAGTAGGATTACAGGCGTGTTGGAGGGACAGTGCAAGAGGGAGGGGGGGTGGGCTGGTGTGTTGCCATAGAAACGCTCGGCAGGGATGGATGGGTTGAGGATGGGTGGGGGTCGGTGGGCGTGACCGTCATAGCAGCCACTCTGTCATCGAGCTGACAGCGTGAGGTCCTTTTTTTAAGCTAACCACTGCATGTGGAGCAAAGCTTCTCTTATTCTACCTTTTCTGCTTTTTCTTGATTCATCCCGACCCCACCTCCTCCCATTCTGGCCTTTACATTTCAGACGAGGGCAAACCGACCTCTGACATATGAAAGAAAATAGAAAATAGGTAGAGATATTAAAAACAGATGGCATGCACATTTGCACGAGGCTGGCTGAGCAACTGCTGCCTAAAATGCTGTGATTGACAGCTCTTCATGCTAGGTTGGGCCAGATGTCTATGTGTGTGTATGTGTTTGTGATTTGTCAGGATAATCTGTTTAGTATTGCACGGGCCTCATGTGCCATGTAAGGTGTCTCCTAGATCAGCCTACGCAGAGTAGAGGCAATTTCCAAAACTGCCTCTATGGAAACAGAGGAATTAGTACTCCTGGAAAATTGGTCTGAGAAAATCAATTAGGATTTTTAGACTCCTGGCAACACCATAAGACGGTTTTGGAGACAAAACCACCCCAGTACAGTTAATGCATCGCCTGCCATGGCTCTGAATTTTTTTCTCGAATTGCCAGTCGCTCAATATGCAACAAAAGTTTTAAGTATGCTCGAGAGTGATTTTGGCAGCCATAGCAGCTTCTGTTTTCTACTCATCAGACCATAATCATAAAAAATAAAAGCCAGTGGGTCTGTAGCTCATCACAGAGTAGACAAACTGTTCTCTGCGAGACAGATGAGATGCCTGTTTTGCAATATCAGATAGTATCTCTCCAACTGGTAGGCATACTTTATTTTACGTTCTCTGAGATAGATTGCAAGAAGAGTCAACAGAGCCAAAATGGTTTACGAAAGGAGAGCGGATAAAAACAGAATTGGGGATATTTGAATGATTTGAGGACTGTACCTTCTAATCATTAAAAAGAAAAAGTTTTGGGTGGATAATGGCAGGTATTCCTTGAGTCTTCCCAACCTATTTTTTTTTTCTCATCTTGAGCTTTCAGTTACAGTACAAATCTATGATTGCACCAGACTTTTGTAAAAAATATACTGGTAAATAAGCAAAAATACAGCTTAACTGTTATGTGCCTCGAGAAGAATGCATTGACAGTTGGAGTCATTGGCTGTCTCATTCATTGACAGGATGAAAACCGAGACAAACCAACTCCAGATTTGAGGTTAGAGACAGGGCACGGTAATATTTTAGCTCCCTTCTGCAAATATTAGATATTTTGTTTAGTGTTGACATATATTATAATGCCCCAGTTTACAACCCTATAACTGAAAAAGTTATAGGCTACTTTGTAATGCATTGACTTTTTGTAATCCTTTATGCATTTGACTCTTAACCCTCAGAAACCGACAGGGTCCACATAAATGTAGCTTTATGGGGCTGATTTTTTTGTTATTCATATAACAAGACTCATATCTTAGATAAACTATTCACAAATGATAAAAACAAAAAATCGACAGCCTAATGAAATGTTATGGAGTGTCAGAGGAATGCTTTGAGGTGAACATACTAAAGTTTCAACCTTCCACTCAAAATAAAACATCATGATTTTTATAACCAGTGACTTCCTATAAACATGTTCAAGGGGGCCAAAATAACACATCAGCAATAGTAATGCGTGTGTCTCTGAGGGTAAAGATGTTTTATGTCTCTCACTTTTTCAGCTTTCTTTTTCATATAGCTCTTTGAGTAAACAGACCCTACTTTGTGGATCAAAGAGAGGAGCCGCTTGGCGCGTGTGCAAAGTTCTTGGTTTATGGCAAAGAAACTTGAAAACAAAAACAAACAAGTGAATCTCTCCTCCACCCCCCACCCCCCCCCCCCCCCCCCCCCCCCCAACCCCCCATTTACAGTGTTGGGGAATATTCCATTTTGGAGGACTACTTCTTCATACACGTCTTCCCACCCTTTTTTTTTACATAATTATGCAGATTTGCCTAATTGGTGTAGAAGGTTGTCTTGGCAGTTCTGACCCAAAGTAATTCCTGACAGGCAAAGAGTTGCATAAATGGCTTTGGGAATTAGGGAATGCTCCACATATCCATGAAAAGGGGTTAAATTTAGCAGATATAGGAAGGAGAGAGAGGGTGCAGGCTGTGCAGTATTTTAACGTAAATGGTTCTATAATGCAGACGACAAGGTACTGCTCTTTAAATCGGTCCATATATAGGTAAACGCTAGCAGAAAGAAGACATCCTGTTTATAAAAGATGACCTTTTTACTTCAGCTCGCCTCGAATGGCCTTCCACTGGCGTATCTGATTCTCAAGGCTCCTTGTATCTCATAGACATTGTAATCTGACACACACATGCACTGCCTGCAGAGGAACTGATGAAGACACTAGAGTCCAGCACTGCTGTGAATATGAATCTGCTATAGCTATTATGTTAGCTTGTGGTCCAATGTATGAATGTAATAGACCTTATTCACATCAGCGCCATCTTTGATTTTTTTAACGGGAATTAAAACGAGGCTGTGAGGGATTAAGTGGGTTGTACTGCTATTTAATGTGTTTTTTAATTGTTCTGTTGATGAAACACTGCAATAATATCTTTCCAAGAAATTTCAGTAGACAAAAAACAACATGAGCTGTGGAAAATTATAAGTGATCTAGGAGCTTTATACAGCTTTTTGCAGCAGCTGCCATTGAAAACATGGTAAGTCTATCTCTCAGCCTCGCTTTCATACCTGTCATGGCGCTGCTCCGAATAAGGTCTATATGGCTTCCCTTACGAAAAAGAAGTTTATTCAAGTGTGCAATTAGTATACTTCTTTTAAACTAAAAATAAGTAAGTATACTTTCAGTCTACTTTTTATGTACTTCTCAGAAATATACTTTATGTACTTCTCAGAAATATACTTCAAATTACACTTAAGTATACTTGACTTGTACAGACAGAAAAGTCTAAGTATATTTGGCCTGCTTGTTGATGGAGATATACTTAAAAGTATAATTAAGTATTCTTGGCTTGTACTTAGTTTACTATGTTGATTGAGTAGCTTATTAAATACTTTTTTTAAAACATACACACTGTCTTATACACTAACATGTTCAAGTTTGTATAGTAACAAGCTTTCGAGAGTAAATAAATAAGCATGGAACTGAACCTGATCTTGTACACGATAATAATTCCCCTTACGAACAATACGTTTATTCAAGTGTTCTATTAGTAAACTACTTTTCAACTAAAAATAAGAAAGCATACTTTCAGTCTACATTTTATATACTTCTCAAAAAATATACTTAAAATTACACTTAAAGGGTTAGTTCACCCAAAAATGAAAATTAAGTCATTAATTACTCACCCCCATGCTGTACCAACCCCGTAAGGCCTTCGTTCGTCTTCGGAACACAAATGAAGATATTTATCATTAAATCTGAGAGGTGCATGACTGCTACATAGGCTGCCTAAGGGAATGACACTTGACGGCCCAGAAAGTCATTAAAGAAAATGTTTAAATATTCCATGTCGCAACAGTGGCTCAACTATAAGTTTATCAAGCGACGAGAATACTTTTTGTGCGAAAAAAACAAACAAAAATAACGACTTTATTCAACTATTTCTTTTCTTCCTTGTAGGCCTGAAACGAGACTTCAAGAGATTTCCACGACGCGCACGCGCGACAACTTAACTGAAGTAGTTGAAGGAGATCGCAATTCTCGCGCATGCGTCGTGGAAATCTCTTGAAGTCTCGTTTCAGGCCTACAAGGAAGAAAAGGAATAGTCGAATAAAGTCGTTATTTTTGTTTGTTTTTTCGCACAAAAAGTATTCTCATCGCTTGATAAACTTATAGTTGAGCCACTGTTGCGACATGGAATATTTAAACATTTTCTTTAATGACTTTCTGGGCCGTCAAGTGTCAGTCCCTTAGGCAGCCTATGTAGCAGTCATAAACCTCTCAGATTTAATCATAAATATCTTCATTTGTGTTCCGAAGACGAACGAAGGCCTTACGAGGTTGGTACAGCATGGGGGTGAGTAATTAATGACTTAATTTTCATTTTTGGGTGAACTAACCCTTTAAGTGTACTTGACTTATACTGAGAGAAAATTCCAAATATATTTGTCCTGTACTTGTACTCAATCTTTTGATCGAGATATACTTAAAAGCATAATTAAGTATTTAAAGTACACTTGTCTTGTAGACTAGTTGTGTCAACTTTTTTGATCGAGTAGCCTATTAAATATACTTTTTTACATAGTTTTTCATATAGGCTGTCTTACACTCTAAAAAATGCTGGGTTGTTTCAACCCAAATTCGGGTCAAATATGGACAAACCCAAATGTTGGGTTAAAAATGTAATTTAAAATTTTAACCCAACTTCAACTTTCACTTTCAACTGTACATTTTTTTTTAATTACATTTTTAACCCAAAATTTGTGTTTGTCTATATTTGACCCAAATTTGAGTTGAAACAACCCAGCATTTTTTAGAGTGTATGAAACTTACATTGTTTGAAAATGTTGATATAAAACAGATATGTTTCTAATTCTGCGTATCTAATTTTTTGTGTAGGCTAGTCCACTGGAAGTGTACAGGAATTTACTTTAATTCTACTTTACTCTTTCCCCGCCATTGACTGAATTTTCCAGCTATCCATGTTTTCACTGTTATACAGTAGGGGGCGCTATGACATCTTCTAGTGCAGAATCTCCGGATTAAAAACACAGGAGAAGAAGAAGCTGTAACAACAAGTGAACGAAGACTGCTCACGCAAAGGTAAAATAACGTGATCATCAAACATTAAACAGCGTGTAAATCAAAACTGCTTAATGTTAACAAATGAAATGAAGCATAACCCATGAAGAGAAAACGACTGTGAAGCTTTGGGGGTGTTGGACTCGATCTACTCCATCTGTGTTTTGATCATCGTTCTGAATCTGATCAAAGCGTCTTTGACACAAATTAGATTTTCTCAACTTTTTTGTTTAAAATGTTTCCTTTCTAAATGAAACTTACCAACATTCAAGTGTTGATAAAAAAGCATGCATGAAGCTAATAAAATGTTGTTGTTTTTTAATTAAAGTACAGTTATAAGTATTTTTTCAAGTATAAAAAATAAAGTCAACATAGTAGTATAGGCCTACTGCAAGTGCAAATGTAATATATAAATAGTAAACTATAAGTATAATGTTAAGTTCACTTAAAGAAAAATTTCAGTAAACTACTAGTTTAGTGGTTTTATACTATACGTTTTCTTTAAGTGAACTTAACATTATACTTATAGTTTACTGTTTATATATTATTTTGCTCTTTTAGTGTACTCTCAGTAAACTACTAGTTTAGTACTTTTATACTGCAAGTATACTTGCAAGTTTTCTTTTAGTGTACTCTCAGTAAACTACTAGTTTAGTAGTTTTATACTATGAGTATACTTCAAAGTGTACTTTCATAAACTAAAAAGTTTCTACAAGTATTAAAAAAGTTAACTACTAGTATACCCATAAGTGCACTTGCAGTACAAATGAGAAACGTAATTATGAACTAGTTGTGCACTTGAAGTTTACTACTGTTACACTTATAGTACACTTAAAAAATGTACTTTTATATACTACAAGTGGGCCAATTTAGTCCCAAGCGGTATTAAAATAGTACACTTACAAGTTTACTACTAGTACATATTGACATTAGTATACTTACTACATAAAGTATACTTTAAAATATACTTGAACATTACTTAAGTATACTTCATAAAATTAACTTGAAGTATACTTCTTTTTCGTAAGGGTTAAGACACCTTAACTGCAAAATAATAAATAAATAAAAACATGTTTCTTTCATGAGTGTAGTCTGACTCACGCCAAATGACTCTTATTGATGGGCTCTTTCTTCAAAGTCACAGCACTGTCAAACATCCTTGCAAGAGTCCACCCGCAAATATCTTATTTAAATATTATGTATATTTATGCCCTGGTTGTTGTTTCTTTGTATTCAATTTATAATTATGCATTCCGAAGACGCTGGTTAAAATATGAGCCTTTTGCACTCCTGTCAGCATTGCACTTTTCCTGTATGTCATATCAGCACAATGCTTTAGTCAGGAAGCGGCATATCATCCAGCCACATAGCAGTCGGCATTTCCATCATCTTTTGTTTATATTGAATAGAAATGGGAAACACATTTTGGACTGCGAAAGCTGTCTGGGGCAGATGAAAGGAAGATGAGAGAGTCTGATCTAGGTGTGTGCAGTGACACGGTTTGGGACAGATGAGAAGTTCCAGTCCCAGAGAGACAGAAGTGTTTGATGAAAGTTTGTAGGATATGTGTGCTTCGTTTCATATGTATGTCTCAGTGTTTCCACTACATACATTCGGCCGTGGCGGGCCGCCACACCTAAAATCATCCCGCCATGGCTGCAGCTTCTCAGTGAGGTCCGATATTGTGCATACTATTGTTAAGATAATTAAAGGCATAAAAAACATTGTAAAGCACCATAAAGTTTTCGCACTCTATTCCAAGACTTCTAAAGTCATTCAATAGCATAATGTGAGGTAAAAATGAATATTTAAGTCGTTAAGTTAAAGTTAATGGAAACTCATCTCTCCTCAGTCATTCTCCATTTAACATTTAAACAGCGCGTCGCGTCCGGGTACGACAGTAGCCTAACACGATGACACTCTCTTCAAGATCAATTTTCCCATTATTATACTTTATTTGTAGATAAAGGTCTATAGTTTGCATAATATGACTTTATCTTACTGGAGTTTATAGCGCTTTCTAAATCATATTCCTTTCTCCCGTCTGTTAGATTAACGTTACAGCACTGGAGTAGAGAGCGCTATGAATTGTTCTTCATGCGTACTGAAACTGAAATTTAAAACTGTTAAAAGAAAAGGCTCATATAATACAGTATAGATGGATATAATCTCTTCGCTTTGTGCTTTGAACTTTTCAATGCGAAGCGCTGCACGCTGTGACTTCACGTTGCTTCAAGTGCATCATTCTGCGCACGGAATGCGCATAATCGCTTTGCCGCTCTTGTTGGAGCCTTTCATGTTATAATGCTTAGGGGAGGTTTAAACACCTGGGGTAAGGGGGCGTGGTCAATGGGAATATCACTCATGGGCCACGCCCCCTCCCCCTGGCGAAATTGGCCTGCCACCACGGCTGGAAAAAATCCTAGAGGAAACACTGTGTCTATAGGATAGCTGTCCCCCCACTGTTCCCTAGCTTGGAGACGACAGTGGGCAGTAGCTTAAAAACTCCCCCATGGGCTCTTTGTTACCATGACAGTGCCGAGGGCAAGGAGAAGTCACAGCAGAAGCCTTTGCCTGTGTCTGCCAGCGAAAAAACTCTTTTCAACACATTTCACTGAAAGCCCTAGATAACCACACATATTCTGCACAATAAAGGATTTGGAGAAACAGCATGTTTTGGGAACTTGCTTCTGATTAGCAACAGATGCTAGATGACAAACTCACTAAAATAAACAAAAGGGGAAAAGCAAACCTTGTATACAAACTTTTTCAGAACTCTTGAAATGGTCACGTTCTTTTTCAGCACTGTTTCTGAGTTTCTGCAGCAATTGGGCCTGATTTATTTTTCTTGTACTAAGTATTAAGTTTTCTTGTACTTTTGTTGTTGTTGTTTTTTTTCTTTGTTTACTGTCTTGTATGTATAGATTTACTAGATTTACTAACACCTTGCTCCACCCCAAACCCTCTTGGCTTTAAAAAACTACTGTCAGGATTTACTAAAGACATGCAGTGAACAATTAGCGCTGAAAAGAGTTGTTTTGCTGCTGACAATATTAAATGTAATTACAGGAGTTTCCCTTTCCGACACACAATTTATGGGAGGAGGGTATTTACATGAATCATGCAAGGTGATTTACTATGGTTTGTGCTAGTCAATTTACTGGTATTTGTGCCATTATTTAAAGGGTCATTCCACCCATTTCAACATTAATCTTTATTGAAAGTGGGTTATATATGTAGTCGAAATGTAAAAGAAATTTTGAATTTGGTGCCCTCTTGACCGAGAAAAGACAGAAAATAACTTTAGGGCGCATTTGTATGTAAGACAACAACTCCCACAATGCACCACATTGCACAGCTCCGCAAGCCACTCCCACTAATCCAGAACAGCGCGCAAACATCAGAGAAATCACTCTTCCGTCTACAAGGCTAGCTGCCAAAAGAGTTTGAAATTAATTTCACACAAAATGTCTAGTTAGTTGGCTGTGGCGAGCAGGACGAGGGACGTGAGAGGACGGCGCGAGTGATAATGAATGACACCTGTGAGACGCAGCGGTCTCATATCTCTCACGGAGGAGCAGAAGCACAAAAGGAACAGGCCTGATTTTATGTTTTGTTTCTGTTGTGTGTGGCCAGCTGGCTTATACTTTTGTTTTGTATTCGTATTATTTTACTATTAAAATGTTTAAATGTTCGCCGGTTCCCGCCTCCTTCTTCCCACAACAACGAACTCCGTTACATTGGCAAACTCATTAGCGAATTACTCCTCGTTTGTATTTCTTTCTAAATGGTGAATTATTGCATGATACCTGGATGTTAAGTCAGAACATATGCGGTGCGACACTAGGATGGTTCACATTACAACACAAACGTCCGTGTGCTCGTCTGATTCAGATATTTCGTCCAGGAGAAATTGCTATCGTTGAAATTCTCTGCAGCAGACGGACTCTATCTGTGTCCGTAGCGCACAGCGAGAGCACAGGCACCAGCAGTCCGCCCAGCTCGAGCCCGTCCGGGCTCCTCGTCCGCGACAGGCAGCCGCCTCCTGTTCCTCCAGCAGCCTCAGCTGTTCTTCACTATATTGCGGCTCGTAAAGATAGCCACGAACAGCGGATTCGAGCAGCAGAATTTCAAAATCCTCTACATCCATATCATGTTTAGTTTCTTCCATATCGTGTTTAGTTTCTTCCGTCATTGTCATAACTTCCTATCTCCACAGCGCTTGTTAGCTTAGCTTATAAACAAGATGGCTGATGTTGATTTCAGTATCTACAAGTGAAGTCCCACCCATTGATCTGTGATAGCTCTGTTAGCGCATTAGGTCCAACCTATGGGCGGGTTTGAAAGGGTGGGATCTAGTGCTTGTAGTCTTTAGAGAAATCCACCCTTCTTACACTTCCTCCTACAATGACGTAAAATGGCGATTTTTGCGTCATTGTAGGAGGAAGTGAAAAAGGTAAATAGCAGATTTCTCTCGTCTCAGGGGAAAATGAGAGTGTTGCACGACCATTCAATAGTATGACTAGGTTTCTAACAATGGAAAGCTTAATGCAAATGGGTGGAGTGTCCCTTTAATGGCCAAAAAAGCATGTCTTAAACCAGATGCTAATTTGCACTGCTCTTGGTAGATTACGTTGGTCATTTTGGAAATGATCCGGCTGCGTCGGAATTTAATTTGCCTGTCGTCAGTAGATCATGCAGAACTTTCCACTCCAATCAGTGTTTTTTTTTTGGAATTGCACTCTCACGCTGTTTTGCCCGGTTTAGTAAATCTGGCCCTAAGTATGTGTCCTGATTTCCTTGCATATTTTTTAGTGATATTTTTAGAGTTAATGTTTTTTCAGCATTCTGTGCGTATTTAAAATCATAATTTTTTAAAGTGCCACTGTTAAAGCCAGCCAGACATCTGTGCCCATTGCATTCGGACTTGTTCTGTTTTTTGAGCATCTTATGCCACAAGTGTTTTGTTTTGATGTTGTGTAAAATATGTTTATAGAAATGTCTATCAAGACCTCTCTATTCTTTTTCATTTCGTTGTGCTGTTTATCACAGAGTGAACATTTTAGGGAATGTTACAATTGTGATTATTTAAAGATGTGTAATAAATAATGAATGACAGAAAAATTCAGGGCTTTTTAAAGACTGATGAATCGAGTCGTTCAGCCCACCGTCTAGTCCCTATTGGTGACTGATGCTATCTCTTGCATTCAGTTAGGAAAATAAATGAAGAAAATAGTCCTCCTGCCACTTGGAGAACTGTTCATGCTTTTTCATTTCTTTCTTTTTTATTGCACTCAAGCTCTTTGAATGTTAAATCCGCCACGTCTTCATGGAGACTAACTTTTCTCATTTGTCTCTTTTTGAGTGCGGCATTAAAACACTCATTTCAAAGACCAGCACACAGAACTGAGCTGAATGCTCCCGTCCTGCCTTTTTATTTTCTTCTTTCTCTCCCAATTCCTCTCCCTCTCTTTCTTTTTGCATCCATTCCCTCTCGTCGCATCCTTCTCCAGCTTCCCCTATCTGAATTTCCACTTCAGGGAGGTTAACAGCATGAGGAATTCAACATAGTCAACCCGTATCTCTAAACACATAAATCAGAAGTCTTCACTCTTAAATGGATTACTGAATCCGGGGACAATTTTAGCTTCTGGGCTCTCTTCCTGCTAAACTCAACCCCTGTTCCCTTTGAGGCTGAGACGTTTGACTGACAGACTCAATCTGGACCGGCACATTTCTTCACCTCTGCTCCCGGCCCGTGTTCTTCTGAATAAGCTTTCCACTGGCCCAATTTCCAAAACTCTCCATTAAAATGCTCCAAGTGCAGTCTCACTATTACTTACCCGGGATGAAATGATAATCATGGTGTCTTGTTTACATGGGTCTCTGCCCTTGGATGACATCCATGACTGCACAGAGACAGCTCAGGGCTTGCCAGGCAATTGGTGAGTTTGTGAGATCTGATGGCCTTTTCTTTCTAAATGACGCCATCTGTTCTTATCATCAGCCTGCTATTGTTTGATAAATTATCCTCCCTTAGGGGCTCCTGTGGTAATGAAGTAATCTTGCTGGAGGACCAAGTGGAGGGGCCAATGTTGTGCAACAATTTTGTTCGGAGGAAGGTTTTGTGCTCTCTGAGAAGGTGTGATGATGTGTGTATATCAGAGGTGACATCTTAGTGTTCGCACACTGCTCTACAACAGTGAGACGTGCTTTAACACAGGTCACGGTAACTGAAATCAGGCCAGGAACTGGAATATCTAACTTCACAGCTCAGCTTTTTGTTTTTAGGTATTTCTTCCAGGGTCTGAGGATGGAAATAGCTCACGAGCAGCCAAATAATAGTCTGTCTCTGGAAAATGGAGGTGGGGTTTAGACCAAGTCATGTGACCCTACTCAAAATGAAAGCATTGTTTCTAAGCTTTTAACTTATTGGAGGATGGTACTGCAGTTTGTGTCTGATATGTCAAATGTTATTATCCCACAGGGAAATTTGATTTGCAGGAGAAATTTAAAACAGGACACCATAAATAAATGCATAAACATATGTAAATTATGACATTTAATCAACTTAATTACAACCACAGATTTATTACACATTTAAGTAATTGAAAAAGAGATAAAGAAACAAACGTGGGTGAAACAAGATCAAAACCACTTTCTGTCTGTCCTCCAGATTCAGTATTGTAATTGCTGTGGGAATCTAAGAGTTGCCTGATCTTTCAATTCACGGTTCAGTGCTCTAAAACGTCATCCAGAGGGCATCAATTCAAACGGGTAGCCAGGGAAGTAGATGATGCTGTTGGCCTTCCTGAAGACAAGCCTCTCAGATTCACACTCTTTATTGGTTATTAAAACCAGTTTCTTTATTATGAGTCCGTTGCAAAGACTCAATTGCCACAATACAAAAAAAAAAAAAGCCAATCAGCCAATTAGTTGATTTCAAAATTGATAACCATCACCATAAATGAACACATTACATTTTTCAACTGCCCATTTTATTTCTTTCAATGTTTCTATGTATTTGCTTTACAATAATGTTATTGAAGTTATTATTATTTTTTTATTATTATCATTGTGGCAAATCAATATATATATATATATATATTATATACCCAGATTAGAGAAACTTTCATTAGATTACATTTACCAATGCCAGATTTGTTTTTGGAGGCTCTTAAAAGCTTGGAATTGACATTTGAATCTCAGGATCGTTTCTGGTTATGCGTTCTTGTGATGCCATTAGCAAACATCATTACATTTTCGTGTGGAGAAAAAACAGATCTCTCCAGGTATAATAGACCTCCTTAGTCAAACCCTTATGAGTCTGTAAGGCTGATCAACTTGTCAGGTAGCCTACTAGGAAAAGCTTTGTATATTAGTACGCCCCCTACAGATGTGCAGGGGAACTGTTATTTTCCACAGTATTAGTAATGTGTTCTCTGAACTAGGCTCTCAATAGGAAACACAGTATGACTGGGATATTAATGCACAGGGTGGCAAATAAAATTAAATGCATTTTAAAGTGTATTATGCTTTTATTGCCCTTTATTTTATTGACAGAAAGGCAAACTCAATGCCATTACTCGTGACAAGTCATGGCGGTGTTCTGTGAGATGGGAAATATAGTTGGCAGTTCATCATAGATCATGTTCAGTCCGTGGAGCCAGTCTTGGCTACGCCTTCCCCTGATGTCCTACGATTTCAAGGGGATGACACCACGTAAACAGTTTTGTGTGTTCTGCAGCTGTTGTCAGGAAGCCCCTGTGTCTCCTCCTACCTACTGTCCTCTTTCCTTACAGCAAGAAGCCTTCTTATGCCATCCATTATTTAACAATCAAATATCCTGCACCTCACTAACAAGTAGCTTACAGTATTCAGAGATTCTCTCATTACTTGCCCCTGCCTGTCATCAACACGGCATCATTAGACACATTTATTCCAACGCAGCGATGGAACATGGATACCCCTAACAAACGTACACGTGTGTATGGAGTTTAGAATGCAAAATGTCTTCTGGGAGGAGATTAGGAAATGTCGGTGAGGATTTTTCGACATCTGCTCGCTGAGCGTTCTGGCACCCTCTCTTCTCCGGTTGTCACGTGACAGTCGTCACTGATGGCATCCTGTTGGTCCCTCCGGTGAGACGCAGGAGTCGGAGTGAATAATACAAACAGAATCCCTACACCTATTCGAACTGATGTATGTGCAAGCACAGAAACCGAAAATTCTCAGGACAGCAGCATGTGTCCAAATTTTAATCTTAACCGTTCTATTTCATCAGAAACAATCTTAAAACAGGGCTTTAAGTGTAAAATACCGAACTTGTCCTTTAAATGATAAAAAGAAAGTTTTTCTGTTAAACTCAATTCTTTTCGTACGTGATGATACGAGATAACTTGCTGTCGAGTTCAGTTGTAATTTATTTTGGTTTATTAAAAATAAACTATTTAAATATTTATTATTAGTATATAATGTTTTTTTTAAAATACTATACTTAATGTGTTTGTTTACAATTTCACATGATTTATATTTATTTATTTATTTATTTATTTATTAAATCAGACAAAGTAAATTCCAGCTGCATTTGATAGCAAACAGTTATGTATTTTATGTATTTATCATTTAAAAATATGTCATGTATTGTGTAGTTTTATATATTGATAATATTTAAACATTATTTGTTTATTGTTATATCTCATTTTATGTTTTTTATATTTTGATGTTTTTTATTTAAAATACTAAATGTTCTTTTCATAGATAGATAGATAGATAGATGTGCATCTTTGATAGTGCTAACAGGGAGCCTTTATGGAGGCATATACTGAATTCATGTGCCTGGATTTTATGGTGCCAGCTTCCCTCCTTGACATGATAAATCAGATCATGATTACACTTCACAAGAAAAGATAAGCTTCTAGATAGTTTTTTTGCCACAAATAGCTGCGATAAATGCAGATGCAATAATCTACCACGGTAGTGGTGAGAAAATCATAAGGTCATTCCAAATGGCAGATTCCCCCAGTACCTAGTTATTCTGTGGTAATCTGTGAATGCAGATGGTCGGGCACGAACCGGTTGTGATGCTCTGGTTCATACAGGTAACATTTGATGCATTTATATGGAGATTGCTGAACCAGCCAGAAGAAAAATAATAAGAAATTAAAGCTGCAAGCAGCATTTAGTGGTGTTCAAGCAGTTAAGGCCTTTAAGGCCGTTAAGCACAAAAGCATCAAAAGACATTAAGTTTTATTCAGCATACATTTAAACACTGACATAATAGATGGAAAAGACCATTTACAGCCAATACAGGCAATTTACCATAGGAAATACATGGTTTTAAAGCTTTTCAACAGTTTCAACAGTTTCAAGTCTCTAGGCCTTACGGTTTGGGCTGCACGATGCGTTTTAGTTTTTTTTTTTTTTTTCAAATAGCAATTACAATAGGTTTTCAGCACTTCGTGCTTGAACACCTAATAATGGGCGACCTTTTTGACAGTTATAGCGCCACCTATGGTCCGATCTCCATGAAACTTTGCATGCTTCTTCACCATGTTATGACACATGTGCTCATCAATTTTTGTGAAGTTATGAGTTTTTATTTATGATTTATAGGCTTTTGAGTGTATTTTGACACGCCCCCTTTTCTAAATGACCCTGTTACAGTGAACCAAAGGGCAAAGTTAAACTTTTTTTGATAATTATTGATCTAGAGAGTCCAGAGAATTGTCCTAGACTGGTCTGGTTCCGATCGGGCCAAAAACCAGGGACTAGTTCGCAAAAGTAGGTTTTGGACAAAATTGGCCTTAACAAATTTTTTTTGCTCAAATCGAGAATCCGAGATATACATCTTGTCCGTCTTGAGCCAAGGAACACAGTGGTGTAAAAATTGACGTTTGACGATTCTAAGTCAAACGGTCTAGGAGTTATGAGCAATTTAGTACTTGTGGTTGCTGTAGCGCCACCTATGGGCCAATCAGGGTCATACTCTGATAGGTTCTCCCCAAACTGAGGCCCTACCACCTGGCCAGGTTTCAAGTCTCTAGGCCTTACGGTTTGGGCTGCACGATGCGTTTTAGTTTTTTTTTTTTTTTTTCAAATAGCAATTACAATAGGTTTTCAGCACTTCGTGCTTGAACACCTAATTATGAATCATACCAGCACGCAGAACAAACCAAAGGCTTTTTAGCTCAGTTATATAGGCTCTCTGACTGCCTTCTGTCAAACCTGTTTATGATACAGCGTAAAAGACAGTCTGTAGTAGTGTTTTCTATTGATAGTAATGAGGCCGGGTGCATTTTACGGCTTGCACATTTTCAATAGTTTTACAGCCTCATTAAGTTTAAGAATGTGACAAATAATACATCTCAGCTGTCTCAGACCAAATCGGCGCGCTTGTTGGGGCTGATGGTACATTGTTGTCACATAGGTGATTAGGTGGTTTGTTATCAGTTGTGTGTGCACGATCAATCGCATCCATGATTCAGTGCCGAAAAGCTCATATTTACGGTGAGAAATTCTCAGGACGTAGATTCGCACATCAACATGTTGTTTGTCACACATGGTGGATAAACCAACTGGAGTGATGACTCTATTGTCTTTGGGTTGTTGTCCTTTTAATGGCCAGGATGGGAAATCAAGCTAAATGAACTTAATAACTGTGAGTGCAATCAACGCAATTATGCATTTTGATTGTCACCAGACACCCTCAAATTAGATTAGAAAATATGCAAGTTGCTCACAGTGGTTGCCTGAGTTAATTTGCCAGTAATTTAACAATCTTGTCATTTTAGTGCTCTGATCATTACCGTAACTTAACCGATGCGACCTCTAGCTATGCAGAGACACTGGAAAGCAATAGGAATAATCAGGCATTGTGCAGCCATCGCTCCTGGACTATTAGTCAAATATAATTTGCTCTCCACATTTATTTCACTTACGCTGGTGTGCGTTTTTCCACAGTGGTATTAAATGCTTTCCAAAAGTCCTCGATTTTATCAGTTCTCCAAACCGTTACACAAAGGGCACCGCTCTGTTCAATTTATTTTGAATGGGAGATGAAAAATGTCTTTCTAAAAGATCAGTGACAAGATAAAATATGGAGGGATATCTTCTTGACTTGTTGGCTGACTAGCATATCCATGATAATGCCTCACAGACGGACCATCTATTTCAATTCAACCCAGCTAGAACGCTTTCACTCACTGAGCTGTCTGATTTAGACAAGGGTTGAGTGAAAAGCTTTGCACCCATCTAAATAACTAAGTTAGTGCAGAAGCAAATGAAAATGTACTAGTGTGAAGAAATGCACAGCCTTACAAAGCGTTTGGACCTGAATTTGATACAAAACAATTTATCAAACAAAGTGACACTAGCGAACCATACTAATGATACTAAAGCATTTCTCAAAACTAACTTCACCTTCAGAATAAATAGCAATTAAATATATAATAGTTTGGACTCTGTTGTTAATATTCTAGTAATGTACCTGTATAGTTTCCGGTTATAGCGCAAGCTTTTGACAGAATAAGAAAAATAAAATCATACAGCACAAAAGCTAGAGACATAACCACCAAACTATCTGTATCAGCATTGAGAGATCTCATTCTGGAGAATTGGTATTGGTACAGAAATGTTGTAACGGTGCACCCCTTTAATATTGCTGGACATTTTAATTGACATTTGTATGTTTTAATTTAGAGACTGAGGATATCATAGTTTGTTTGTAATACCTCTACATTGCACCTATATGTTTTTGTGCCTGTACTGTACCTGTTTTATGGTGGCAGTCTCAAGGCTGTCTGGTACCCGAATCAGTGGAGGTCTACAGGTTTGTGTCCTTATCAGCAAGAGAAAAGCTTTGGGACTGCGACTGGCATGTCTGCCGCAAATAAACAGCTCTCAAATCCATTTTACGCAGAACAACAAAGCCTGTGGCACCTATTTCCTAGTCCTAGAATAAACTGCTCAATGTGTTTGCAGTGAGATAGTAATTAAGCAGCTTCATTCGAAAAAGTTGAACACAGGAAAAAATGCAAAGGTGACGAGACACATTTGGCTATGTTATTTTTGTTTCTGCTCACACATTCCCATCAGTATACATCTAACCTTCAGATAACCGTCGATTCGATAACCACCTTCATTTGTGTATGAAAAATCACCTTACAAGACTGAAGACAGCATGATTGAAGAACAGTGAAAGGTTCTGAGATCAATACTGTTAATATTTTCTCATTTCCATGACCAATTTAAGAATCTTTTCATTCCGCCATGGCCTTTGGTAATGGTTTTATCTGACGGAATTTGTTTACAGCAATTCATTCAGAAATTGCACCGCAACAGTCTTGCGCTTAATGAAAAGCAAAGAACCTGCAGGGGCTCATCATCCACTTAGTGAGCAAAGATTTGTTTTCTTCATTGTCCCATTTTGAAGAACAGTATGCATTTATTTGAGAACTGTAAACAGTCTCATATTTCTTTTATTTAGAACGGTTGTGCCTAAATGATTAAATTTAAATGCATAGTTCTCCCAAAACGTCTCCTAAAGTCAGTGGGGTCCAGTGTTTTGGACACATGACTTTCATTGTATGGATTTAAAAACATTCTTTAAAATATCTTTGTGTTCTACAGAAGAAAGTCAGTCATACAGGTTTGGAACGACATGAGGGTGAGCAAATGATGACAGCATTTTTATTTGTTGGTGAACTATCGCTTTAAATGCCCGGTTGGTACAGTGCTGGAGTTCCTGCAGGATCGTCTCTCCACGGGGTTATCCCACTCCACACTGAAGGTGTATGTGGCGGCCTTAGCTGCTTACCACACCCCTTCGAGTGGAGGTTCCCTCGGGAGACACCCACTTATATCTCGCTTCCTTCGTGGCACCTTGAGGCTGAGGCCAGCAGTTTGCACGAGGGTACCATCTTGGGATCTGGCCATTGTCTTAGAAGGTCTCTCCCTAGCTCCTTTCGAGCCCATCGAGGAAGTTTCGGAAAAGTTTCTTACTCTTAAGACAATACTTCTTCTCGCTGTCTCATCTCTAAAAAGAATAGGAGATATCCACGCACATTCGGTGGCTCCCTCGTGCCTGGAATTTGGTCCTGGTATGGTTAAGGCCTTTCTCTTTCCGAGACCAGGTTATGTTCCTAAGGTACCAACTACTTCTGTTAGACCTATAGTACTGCAGGCTTTCTGTCCTCCGCCTTTTTTTAATGTCAGACCAGGAGAAACTTAATTTGCTGTGCCCCGTTAGGGCTTTAGATGCGTATGTCCACAGACCTGCCCTGTGGAGGAAATCGGAACAATTTTTTGTCTGTTTTGGGTCACCTAACAAGGGGTGTCCTGCATCTAAGCAAAGGATGAGCAAGTGGGTGGTCGAGGCCAGAGCATATGAGCGGAGTGGAGCGGTGAGAATCTCAGCTCCTCGCTCGCGGAACTGTTCACCCCTCCGCTCCGCCGCTCAAAGCCACATTAGGCCGCTCCGCTCATTATCGCTCAGCACTCAACGCAGTTTGCTTCGCGCTCCACTCAAATCGTCCCCCGCTCGCTCCAAAAAAGGGAAAAAATCTGCACGTAGGCTACTTCACTTTTAGCTCAGACCACACGGCTTACCTCCCAAAGAACTAAAGACCAACAACAACATTTTCCAAATAGAAATGTTTTATTTCAAATTGTAAATTAGGCCTAGCCTATGTAAGAAATATAGCCTATACAAAAAGTCCTGTAAAATTAAACGAATAAATTGACCTAATAATATGAATAAAAATGATTTAAACAAAAATGTACATAAAAGTTTTAAAAGTAAATTAACTATTAGGCCAGAATTTTGATACCTGAATTTTTGCGCAACGCGCACGATTACAATTTTAATTATAGCCTATCCATTGTACACACAAACTGCTGTAAAATTAAACGAATAAATGGGCCTAATAATATAAATAAAAATTATATAAACAAAAATATAAAAAATATAGGCCTACATAAACGTTTTAAAAGTAAATGAACTATTAGGCCAACATTTTGATAACTAAACTTTTGCACAGAACGCACGATTAAAATTTTAATTGGCTTATATCAATTGTACAAACAAATTGCTGCAAAATTAAATGAATCAATGGGCCTAATTATATAAATAAAATATACAGGCTATAGGCCTACTGTAGGCTAGCCTACATCGAAGTTTTAAAGTAGGATAATGAACTATTAGGCCAAAATTCGTATAACTGAACTTTTGTGCAGAGTGCACGTGGATTGCAATTTAAATGGGCTTATGTTGTCAAACTTAAAAAAAGAAGAAAGAAAATGAATTGCTTTCCTTATCTACAGTTCTTTTGAGTTCACCTTCAAGAACACAAGTTTGGACAATGTCTAGGCTACAGACTCATGCGGTGGTTGCGGAGAAAACCCTCTCTGCGCTCGCAGACCTTGGGATGCTGAACACAATGCGAGCTTCTTTAGCCAGGTGGGCAAAAGACGTGGAGTCAGACTCGTGGTGTGAGCGGAGCGGAGCGAAATTGGAGCGGGAAATAGGGCGACGCTCGGTCCTTTTAAAAATGCCGCTCTGCGCTCCGTCCAAGATTCGCCCGCTCGCGCTCCCTGCTCGCTCCCGCTCCACTCCGCTCACATGCTCTGGTCGAGGCCATCTCACTTGCTTACGTTTCGGCCGGTCAGCCTTCACCGTTGGCTGTACGGCCCCATTCTACTAGGAGCATGGCTGCCTCTAGAGCACTTCTTTCAGGGGCTTCTCTTCAAGATGTTTGTGATGCGGCAGGCTGATCCTCACCGCACACTTTTGTCAGATTTTATTCTCTTGATTTTAGCTCCACTCCTGGGGCTCAGGTTCTCTCGTCGGCTCGTGTCTCCTAATCACACACGACGGGGACTTGTTGGTATGGGGACGTGGGTATTGCGTTCCCACTGCGTTTACACGCAGCGGTAGTCCCTGAAGGGGAACGTCCCTGGTTACGTATGTAACCCTAGTTCCCCGAAGGGACGGACGCTGCGTGTCCTGCCATTCTCCGGCGTCCCCATGGATCGCTTGCTTCAGTAACATCAGAAGCTGGCGTGCTTATGATTCTGGGGTGCTTTATAGTTTCCTGGTTGATGACGTCACTCGCTGTGACGCTCATTCTATCCATTGACTGGTTTCATTCATGCTTCAGACGCACTACACTGGAGGCGTTCCCACTGCGACTACACGCAGCGTCCGTCCCTTCGGGGAACTAGAGTTACATACGTAACCCGGGACGTTTTGCATTGCACGACTTCTGAAAAGTCATGCTCAATGTTCAGCTGAGATCTGTACTTTGTTTTCAGTGAAGCAACAGCTGAAAACCCATCTCACAGAGATATGATGTGGCAAAGGGAAGAAGAATGCACACAGCTCTCTGCCTTTAGCCTACTTAAATACATGATTTTTTTTTAAGCCTACCAAAACACCTACAAAACTAGTGGATGATAGACCCCATTGGACAACAAAGTTAGAACAAGTGGCCCATTTTTTTCTCTATTATGATTTGAAACCCATCGGGGAAGTGCCTTAGCGGAGACGCTTCAGGCCTGACGAAATATGGTGGATAAAAAAACACAAAAGTAAAAGCGAAAATTTCCGGGGGCCCAAATGTAAACATGGAGCACACCTACAATCACCTTTCACTTACAGCAGGAGCGCTGCTCTCTTCACCTTTTAATGACATGGACATCTGCCAAAGTACTCACTCTCCACGTTCACTGCTGTTGATTGATGACATCTGGGCTAGACTGGCGGAAGCAATCATTCTGAGGAGCGACCCCACAAATCACGGCGTGGAGTGCTGCAGAGGAAGTTCAAAATGCTTCTTAACCCACCACTAACCGAGAGCTCCACAAATCTCAGGGACAAAGGAAAATAGAAAGTGAGGAGGCTGACTTTTTAATGCTTCCCTTAAATGTCAGAGGCAATCCTGTGGTGCATGAGGGAGGCAGAAGAAATATAATGCTGCTTGAAGATTATATTGCTGCTGTTCTCTGTGGTGTTCTAGACACTCAATGAGTCAGTCACAACATGTCGGATGCCTGGCCAGGTAAACATAAGGTTGTGGGTTTGAACCAACAAGGGGTGATCTCGGAGTTATCACCTGTTCTGGACAAAAAAGTATGTCACTCCATGTCCAAATTCAAGCTGTCTCTGTTTACTCTGTTTTTATTGAATCGGCATCGGCAGATCTCATTCTGGATAATCGGTATTGGAGGACATTTTTATTGACATTTGTTTGTTTTAATATGGAGACTGAGGATATCATAGTTTGTTTGTAAAACCTCTACATTGCGCCTATATGTTTGCCTGTACTGTACCTGTTTTATGGTGGCAGTCTCAAGGCTGTCTGGTACCCGAATCAGTGGAGGTCTACAGGTTTGTGTCCTTATCAGCAAGAGAAAAGCTTGAAGTATGAAAGAGATTCAGAGTAGGACAAAGTGTGATGGTCTGAACACAGCAGAAATCATAACTAAATAAAATTAACAAAATAATAATACTAATAATGAAGGTGCATGGATTTAAAAAAAAATAAATGTTCCTTTTGAAATCTGCTATAGAAAAAAAGTTTTGAAAAATAAAATAAGTTATTTTTAATAATAAAAGAGAGACCTCTGGGACCCTGATTTGCTAGTCCTTGAAAATCTGAAAGAGCTCAGAGATATAACCAATGGGTCTGAATAGTTTGGTATTATTGTTGTTGAGTTCAACAACATGCACTCTTTAAGGGAAAGTGCTCTTCAAAAGTGTTAGTATAACTATCCCTTTAATTTGAACCAAATTTAAACTTTAAAATAATTAAAATAAAAAAATACAAATAATTTAAAATAATTGGCTGTTGTTGATGCTATAGACTTCATTCATTACAATAATCTTACTTTTATTGTTTATCAAGTCCCATGTTAAAATAATAAGATAAGGAAAAATATTTTTTTGGATTGTTATATACTTAATTATTTTTAAGTATTAAATATAAGTGCTTAAATAAGTTCTACATGCTTCTGAGGTATACTATATACTATCTAAAAATGAGATATATTTCCAGCAATATATCAAATATTAAGCATTTTAGCCATGATTTTAGCCATTCCATCCAGCCCTATTTCAAAAGCAAAGTATTTGATTGAAATAATCACATGAATCGTTTCCATTAACGTCAGCGGTAGGTCATCTGTTTTATTTAGCTGGAAGTGTCACTGTTGCGAAACTGTGACACATGTCTGAAACATAATAGACTGTAGAAGGGGAATCAATGATTGTATTTGTATTTGTGACGTTCAGATGAAGTTTGTTTAGACTGGTATTCTGAAGCCCAGCAGCTGTCGAAAGTCACTCATGCGGTAGCTTCCATTCTCAGCCATTCCAGTTGGATAGAGCCCAAAATCTTTCAGTCTTAGAATAGAGCAGAATCTCATTGCTTGCGGTATCCCGGAATGCCAGGAAAACCCTTGACTGAGACCATCAACGCCCATATGTTGAGCGACGCCATTAGTCATCCCCCTCTCTCTCATTAGCTGAACAGAAGTCTTTGAAGCTATTCAGAAAAATAGAGGCTTACTCTGGTCAAGAGGGTTTTTTTTTTTTTCGTCTTTGTTGAAAAGATTTCTTGAGGTTTATGATATATTAATGGTATTTTACTTCCATACAATTTTAAACTATTGACAACTTTTATTGAGGGTCTTTCTTCAACTATGGGGGCTTTTGGAATTTTGCAGTGTTCAGAATTGGGAAGTTAGGAAGTCGTATTTAGGACGTCAGGTGCATTCAAGTCACTTTTGCCATAGCAAGATGGTGGTGTACCTTCTCTCAATTAACTACACAAAAATACAGCAAGGTTTTTAAACTCTACTTCTACTTTTTTAATTTTGTGTTTTTAATTCATTCATGAAACCACTGTAAACTTATCGTTACATATTATATTGTTATATTACAATGCTATATTTTGTGCAGGCAATTAGCTTGTAAATAATAATTCCTGACAATGTCACTGCTAAATACATTGAATATTGTTCAACTGACCGTCCCAGCATAGTACTGTATAGCGTTCAATGTATAATAAATACAACATAGCATCACAAACAAATATCATAACCTATTAAAACATTTCTTTCTTTTTAATCTAGCCATTATTTTAATATAATTGTACATCCTTTTATTCACACTTTAGTTTAGGGTCCAATTATCACTATTAACTAACTATTAACTGACTTTTGCCTCAATAAACACCTAATAACTGCTTATTAATAGTTAATATGGCAGATGTTAAGTTTAGAATTGGTATGTGAAAGGGATGTAGAATATGGTCATGCAGAATAAGGCATTAAAGCTGCTGTAGGTAACTTTTGAAAACATGTATTTGCTAAAACTGTCATTATGTCCTGACAGCAGAATATGAGACAGATAATCTGTGTAAAAATCAAGCTCTTCTGGCTCCTCCCAGTGGTCCTATTGCCATTTACAAGAAATACACGCTCCCGGTCAGAAACAACCAATCAGAGCCAGGAGGAATGTCTTAGCAGTGTCAATCACGCTCGTGTACGCGCTGATCACACCCCTCTCTTGCACAGCGCGTTGCGCGAGCCGTCGTTCAAACTCAAGATTGCCGGCGTGCTGCAGCTGTGCTTATGATGGAGAAACAACCTAAACTGCCAATTCTCCAGTGACACCTGCTCATAAAACAAAGAGGTAAAAGGAAAAAGACAGATGACGATAAACAACCGAAAAAGAAAGAATTACACAGAGCCCATTGACTCGGTGTCAAAGCTCTAGCCACATAACATGTAGATAAAATGTCACACACTCTGCTAAGCAACAATTGAAACCTGCTAATTCACTGGCTTGTCATGTTGCTGAAATAATGTACTAGCACACCTTATCTAGCATTATATATCGCTAGAATAATTACTTACATACTGTAACGTTAGTTACCGTTATATTAACGTTATCTTACTAGCTATTTATAACTTATAGAAAGAGTGCAACGTTATAAAGTTACATGTAGCCTATTGCAAAATACATAATGATTTGAGGACCAAGTTTGTAGTCAAAATATGGGCAGGCCATAGTCAATGTAAAGCATATTATTGACGTTTAGTCCCTATTAGTGAATGTGCCATATAACTTTTTATCCGCTGTTATCGGTGGCCCAGTTTACTAGCCTGCGCGTTCACGACAGGCTCCGCTGTGGAGGACGAGCTGTGGAGGGAGGGCTGTAGCGCAGCAGAGAGCAAGGGGGTGGGACCTGGAAGTTGGGCTTGTTCAAATTTTCAGGCTAAATCAACGTTTTCTCAAAACTCCCTACTGCAGCTTTAATAAGTGCTTTATAAGTACTAATAAACAGCCAATATCCTAGTAATATCCCTCTTTACTTGCTTTCTTGAGTATTGGAATTGACAGTTAATGATGACGTAGTAAGAGAACACAAGGGCGCAAGATCGCTTGAAAACACATATTGAGAAACGGCTTTTTTATTTTAGTATGAGTATTGAGAGTAGACCAATCATTTCCTGATTTAATGCTAAATTCCCTGTTCAATAGGGCCCAAATACATTGCATTTTCTGTAAAGCTGCTTTGAATGTTTGTACTGTGAAAAGCACTATACAAACTTGAACTGAATAACCTCAGATTGTCAAATTACAAAAAAAAATTATTTTCACCCACAGTGATGTCGGAGACGTACTTAACCTATTAGCAGTACATTTGTAATTAGTAGAGGTTCCTGCTCTCTTAGGTGGCCTTTTTTGTAATTCTTGGTCTTAATTGCTTGCATTTCTGTGAACACATATCAAAGGGAAATCTTGTTTGTTGGTCTCATCCCCTTCCTCTCTGGGAATAGAGGTTGTCTTTTCATCTCCGCACGGAAGCTTGCGTGCACGGATATGCGCATAAACGCACATCTGACTGCAGCTCTTTCGGATGATACAGGTGATTACACTTTGATTGGTATCTAAAGCTTTTTGTTTTGTTGAGTGGCCCAAGTATTATTGTTCTGTCTAATTTACTGATAGACTATTTACTCTTTATGGTTCTCTTACGAGCTAGCTTACGCTACGGGAAAGATTCATCTTTTCTGAGATATTGAAGCCAAAAAATTATCCTTAATTTTGTATCCATTGTCAACGCAGTGCCGCAGCTGCAGACCTTGAGCGGGCTAGCTAGCGAGCTCATTGGTTGCTCTGCGGCAAACTGCTGCAGCCTATAGACGAACTTGAGTGAACTCATGTCCAATGAGAGGCGCTCGCGCCTTCATCGCATCATAGCCCGCCAGAATGGGCGTGGCTAGAGTGTATATAAGCGAGGTTCGTAGGCTGCATCCCTGATTTTCATCTCTTCAGCGAAGCTCTTCAAATCTCTGAACTGCAGAAGCCGTGTCGCCGTTCGAGGGGCATCTAGCAAGCTTGGACAGCGCTTTAAGAAGCCGGCCGTCTTCGCCTCCTTCAGCCATCCGGCGAGCTGCGCTATCCGGCGACATATCCTTTTAAGCTCTATATTCTGTATTCTGTGTTCTACACTTCCTAAAAGAGCAGCGGGGCCTTTTTTTAAGATGTATCGCACTTCCTGTGGCTCGTGCAGAGCCGCTCAGCGTTGGAGACCGTCATCTGCGCTCTCTGCCTGGGCCAGGAACATGCAGCCCTCGCGCTCTCGTGGAGGATGCGAGCACCGCGAGGAACTTCCGATGTCGACTCTGCTGGCTCGAATCGAAGTCTTTAACCACAGCGCCACGCGGCTAGCTCTCTTTACGTTACAGGAGAGCTACCCCGCCCTCGCGTCCCCGTTTCGTGCGTCATGCAGAGCCCTCTCGAGCTCTCTGCATGACCCGGAAGGGCTTGCGCGCCGCCGTCGAAATGTCTCGCCCTGACAGTCCCCTTAGAAAAGGCTACTGCAGCGGTGTATTCGGTAGCCAACGAGCCGGTAATGCAACCCGCTCGCCTGCACACATCCGCCGTTTTCGCGGCGACCCAGGGAAATCTCAAGTGAGTATAATGTCTTTTTATCCGGCTCACGCCGTTGGTGTCTTGAGTGTAGAAAATGGGCCCACATCTCGGTGTTCACCCCTACACACAAGCACGATACCACCCGTGTCTCTCGCAGAGCCCAGCTCTCATGAAGCTAGCAAATGCCGCTCGAGTGCTAGATGTAGGAAACGTGCCCACAACTCTGTGCTCACGCCTATTTTCTGCCAGAACAGTCTAATCAAAATAAAGTCATATGACATGATCTTGAAAAACATTTAACGAAATGCAGAGTTTTAGAGTTTTGCAGAGTTCTTATCTTCTTCAAATTTTAAATATAACATGGTCAGACATGTGGCTTTAGTTGCAGTGCATTTCTAGATTGATACAATGCCAACTTCAATTTTATTTTCATGAATATGTTTCATAAAAATACATTTATAATAACTTTACAAAAATTTGAAGACATTTAAAAAAAAAAATTTTTCATTATGACTAATTAATTCCACATTTACAATAAACTGCCAGGTGTCAGCTTTCAAATGAGATCTTACTTGTGCTTTTAGTACAAAGGGTTCATGTACTGTATCTGTTTCAGTTTGGGTATGCCATTTCTGGGGATTTTTCAAAAGTGGGGTTAAAGCTTAACAGGTTAAATACCTTTCACTCAAAACCGTTTTTCTGACTGCCCTGTCATCAGTTAAACGTGTGGGAGACCTTCATGCGCTGTCTGCCAGCGCTGCGTGTCTTGAGTTTGGACCAAATGACTCCAAGGTCATTTTAAAGCCTAGACATGGCTATGTCACCAAAGTGATTGGTACTCTTTTCAGAGCGCAGATCATTTCCCTATCGGCTCTGCCAGCATCCGATAGTAAATGCGACGCCAATCTCCTCTGCCCAGTTAGAGCACTGAGATTGTATACTGCGCGCTCTGCCTCTTTCAGACGCTCTGAGCAGCTTTTCGTTTCGTTCGGAGGGCGCACTAAGGGTATCGCCGCCTCGAAACAGACACTGTCTAAATGGATAGTGGACGCTATTGCTGCTGCGTACGCGTCAAAAGACCTGCCATGCCCGTTAGGCATTAGGGCTCACTCCACTAGAGGCATGGCCTCCTCGTGGGCATGGTCCAGCGGGATTTCTATTCACGACATATGTGTTGCAGCAGGCTGGGCTTCCCCCTCCACCTTTGTCAGATTTTACAATCTGGAAGTGCCCGCCCTGCAGACAAAATTACTAGCGGTTTAATACGCTACAGCTCTCCTGGTGAGCTGCACTGATGGGACACATTCCAGACAGACCGGCACCGCCGCTCTGTCTTCCCTTCCCACTATGTGCTTATGTATTACATACAGTGGTGGACAGTAACGAAGTAAATGTAATTTGTTACTGTTCTTTTTTTGCTTATCTGTACTTTACTAAAGTATTTACATTTTGGGAGACTTTTACTTTAACTCCACCACATTTCAAAGTCAAATATCTTACTTTTTACTTTACTACATTTTCAAAATCAGTCGGCCGACCGCTCGGGGCCGCGTAACTAGTTAGCATGCCGGAGTCTCGTTCGTTATCGGAATGAACCAGACAAATCGCTCCACCAACTAAGAACGGCCATGCACCACCACCCACAGAATCGAGAAAGAGCTATCAATTTGTCAATCCTTTCCGTGTCCGGGCCGGGTGAGCTTTCCCGTGTTGAGTCAAATTAAGCCGCAGGCTCCACTCCTGGTGGTGCCCTTCCGTCAATTCCTTTAAGTTTCAGCTTTGCAACCATACTCCCCCCGGAACCCAAAGACTCGTGGTTTCCCCGTTCCTTTTTATTAATGAGTGGATAAACACGTAACTGGTCAATCGAGCCACCAATCACAGTACAGCACGCGCGCTTTGTTTTTAACTTGGCTTGGCGGTATCTAAGCACGAACCAGAGCCGTTAAATATGAGAGTTGCGATCATAGATGGTTGTGACAGTGATCTCGCCGCCGCGCGGTAACGTTATTCGTGTAGCTCTCAATAGTTCCAAACAAATCGCGTTGACAATGATTTTAAGCGGGACAGAGAGCAGCAGCTATTATTGCAGCAATTATCGGTAAGTATTGGCGCATAATGTACATTGCCACTAAAATGACTTGCATATAATAGCTTTTTTTTCTAGGGAGTAGCCTAGCAGAAACACTGCATTAATATGTTTTTGTGTTTCATTTTGGAGGGATTAATAGGCTGTTCCCATAACATAGAATATAGAATATATATGCATGTGTGTGTGTGTGTGTGTGTGTGTGTGTGTGTGTGTGTGTGTGTGTGTGTGCGTGCGTGCGTGTGCGTGAGAATATGTGTGTGTGTGTGTGTGTCTGTATGTGTGTATATATATATATATATATATATATATATATATAATTTAATGGCGTTGTGCAGGTTTATGTGAATTTATCATAACATTAAGATGTTAATAATTATGACCATAGGCACTGGAGAAAAATATATACAGTAAATACTGTAAATGTTCTATAGAAAAGAATAGAATAAATATTTATTGTCCACCAAGGGTGGAAATTTTTCTTTGGCTCACCAAACATACAGTACAAGACAGATAAACATACAGATGTCTCAAACATAGTCAAAGGAGTATAATAAAAATCTACAATGTAAAATATCATGAAGAAAATAAATATACTTTAAATACGTTAAGATAACTTTTTAACTTTAACTTTTTTTATACCTTATGGGAACAGTCCCCTTCCCTCCAAAATTAAACGCAAAAAAAATGTATTCAATTCAAATAGATAGCCTATATATATATATATTAGGGCTGTCACTTTTGTGAAAAATCCTGTTCGATTTTTGAGACGTAAGTGTTCATTGAATCGATTGTAAAATCGATTTTCCCTGTCTAAAGACGTTTCCATTTTCATCGCCAAATATAGGCAAATCCACGGAAACTAACAGGCATTAGGACAAGCGTAAAGAGGGCGCTTGAGACGCACACAAGTCAGCAATATTTCTGATGATTTATTGGCGTGAAGTTTCAGCACAATGACAAACAGGAGCGCAACATTCAGGGATTGAAATTAACACCCTCCGACCCGCCAAATGCGGGTAAAAATGAACTTTGGCGGAAAACGCTGTCAAATCACGAGCCAATCTGGCGTGTTTCTATGTTTACTCACTTTCTTTGCTGTGGAAGTTCGTGTAAGCCAAATCTGCGCGGATTTAGCGCAAATACGCAACTCGTGAGTCCTAATGATATATTAAATACAGCGTATAGCGCAGAATCTGCGCATTTCTGGCTTACTTGAACACACACGTCACTAAGCAACAAATAACGCCGCGCTTGTTCACTTGCATTGAAGTAGCCTAATAGCGAACATTAAAAAGCATTTGGTTAACAGAAAAGACATTGTTATTTTCCAACATCCTACATGTTCTGTGCACTGTATTGATCTGTCCACCTAAAACACATTTTTGGTAAAAGAAAAAAAAAGGCCGTTAAAATCGATTCCCTATTTTCGTTTTCGATAATTGTGTTGGTTGGTCCGATCGATTGTGCAATCGATTTTCGAACGTAAATTGACAGCCCTAATATATATATATCAGACTAATTAATGTAATTTCGTTAATAGATAGTCTTGTGACAAATTATAATAGGACATTATAGCCATACAAAAATCATAGTACTTGAATACTTAAGTACATTTGAAGACAAATACTTTTGTACTTTTACTCAAGTGAATGTTTAAAGGCAGCACTTCTACTTTTACTTGAGTAATATTTTACCTTGTGTATCTTTACTTATACTCAAGTACATGGTATGTGTACTTCGTCCACCACTGATTACATACACACGGGCCCGCACTCTTGCCAAATATTATCCCCCCACTCATAGGGGTCCCCGGGGTCCCCCGGGGGCTCATGCAGTGGATGCTTGGCGCGCACGGCGTTGACAATGGGTTCCCGTTGCGTAAGCTAGCTTACGCAATACGAGAGAACCTCTCGTAAGAGAACGAATCGGTTACCTAACATAACCTCGGTTCTCTCTAGATGAGGGAACGAGTATTGCGTAGCCGGCCGTGCTCGTGCCACAAGCGTCTTTCGCTTCATTCAATGAAAACCAGGGATGCAGCCTACGAACCTCGCTTATATACACTCTAGCCACGCCCATTCTGGCGGGCTATAATGCGATGAAGGCGCGAGCGCCTCTCATTGGACGCGAGTTCACTCAAGTTCGTCTATAGGCTGCAGCAGTTTGCCCCAGAGCAACCAATGAGCTCGCTAGCTAGCCCGCTCAAGGTCTGCAGCTGCTGCACTGCGTTGACAATGGATACAAAATTAAGGATATTTTTTTGGCTTCAATATCTCAGAAAAAATGAATCTTTCCCGTAGCGTAAGCACGCTTACGCAATACTCGTTCCCTCATCTAGAGAGAACTGAGGTTACGTTAGGTAACCGATTCGATTCTTCTCAACCGGTAATCAATTAGTAAATTTGGGAAGATTTGGACAGCTTCCTCTCTTTATAGCATCCATAAGTTTCTGCTCATGGTTAATAAATGGACTGAGTTGAGAGCAGCAAAAAACAAGGTTTCCCGAGGCTTTGCGCTATCTCGGTTATTCAGAATGGACTGTGTAAATAGTAATATGGCATTATGCATTCATTGGGTCTCAGTGGCAGACTTTAATTTCTTGTTTGCTCTTTGAAGGAATGTATTCTTAGAGAGCCGGCACGACACGTGATGTAGCTGTTCCTGAAACTCACTCGCTCTTCGATCTACCCTCACCAACAAAGTCCCTGAAGCATATGGGTTTGTTTTACTAAGTGTCACCGTGAAACCTTGAGAAACATATTTGAACTAGAGAAGGAGGCAGCAGAAAGTCGGTGAATACTCGGTGAATATGAGTTTATTTTCTGTCGACGGATTCGCTACATTAAAGAAATATTCTGTGTTCAGTTCAAGTTAAAGTTAATGGGCCAATCTGTAAACATTCCACTGTTTACTAAAAAAAATGTAAGGTAAAATGTTGTATCTGTTAATATTAGATTTTTACATTTATCGGGGCAAAAGAATAAAAAAACAAAATTTAAAAACATTTATCTTTCAACAAAAGAAAATTATACAGTCTACCAACCAACATGGCATTACCATTTGTTTTAGGACGTTACAACAAATATACTGTGCCGGAAAAGACTTTACAGGCAAAAACACTTTTCAGACTGGATGGAGTTATCCAGCTTTACATCTGAGGAAATCACGGGATCCGGCCAAATGATTGGATACAGAATGACGCACTTAAAATGTATTCAGAAAGGATTTACGGTGAAGAGGGAGGCAGTACGGTTACTGTTAAGTGTTCTCGACCCATATGCCATTGCCTATAGACGAGCACGAAGACTCCGCCGGAGGAGGTACCACAATCCTGATCCTTCCAATCCTTTACAGACAATTAAAGGCGGGATAGTTCACCTAAAAATGAAAGAAGTCATTGAAAGTGACTTCTGTGTGAGCAGTGCTTCATTAATCGCTACACTAATAGACAATGGACCTTTTTTTGGCTGCTAATGGGGGCGCAGCCAACTGTTTGGTTACCCATATTTTTCAAAATATCTTCTTTTGTGTTCAGAAGAAAAAAACTCATAAATGTTTGGAACAACTTGAGGGTGAGCAAATGATGACATCATTTTCATTTTTGGGTGAACTATCGCTTTAAATTACTGTAAGCTTATCGTATTCTGACTAGCTCAAAAAGTGTAAAGGTGCGCTCCATTAGCAGGCAAAAAAAGGTCCATTGTCTATTATCAGTAGCGTAGCGATGAATGAAGCACAGCTCACACAGAAGTCACTTTCAAACCAAGCTGCTTTCTGTTTGTAAGTGTGGGGGAATCTTGTGACCAACTTAAAACCTTTGCGAAATCTGCATGGGGAAATGTTTCACCTTCACGCAAAATTCTCAGTCACGTGGATTCCTACTGGATTTCGCTGAACAAAGTAAAATGTGAAGGACCTTAACACCGTAGCTCATTTGAGTTTGTTTGAGCATCCAGACTACCCTGACACAGCATCATTCATTGGTTCATTCGATGCTGTGAGATTGGGTTGCTGTTGTTAGCTCCTGACGCTAACCTGAGCGACCAGCTGCCCTCAACTAACGTTTTTCAAGCCGGCAGTTGGCTAGTTGGTAGAACAGCTTTCATAACACTGCATTTGCAGATCATAAGCATTTATCAAAATGTCAATATGCAAAGTGAGGGCCTTTTGCTGTGGCTAATGAATACAGCAGAGGTGGGTCTGAGTCTCCGCTTCCCTAGATAGAGCCTAGATCTACAATTAAAGACCCATCGGCCATGTCTCTTCCTCCATCAATACATGCTTTGACTGGACCTGCACACACACGAACCACGGTACTTTATGGCCTGTTGCCAGGCAACGGAAGAGAGGAAATGGGCTCCTAGACCTGATAGGTCACTCTTGAAGTGGAGGCCATCCAAAGCAAGGATCTATCTGCTCAATAATGGACCCATCTCTCCTTCCCTGATACCTGAGCCAAGAAAGATAAATTGTGCCCAGCTCACATTCTTTCTATATAATTGTGGTTTTAGATATTATAATCATGGCTGTAGATTAAACACGGTAATTTTGTGCAATTATTTAAAAACAAATCAATAATGCCGTAAAATTGGGGTAAAATTTTGTAATATATTACTAATATATTTAGTAAGTATTTTTTACTCAAAATTATGTGAATTCAAGTGAATGGAAAGGACCTGTTAATATTTGACTGAGTTCAAAAGTATTATTAAAAGACTGTATACTGCTAGCACAGAAACAATCTTGTTACTGTACTATCATTAGCAGTTATTGCTCAATGAATAAAGCAACATGCCTTAAAGAGTTCATTCTTGCAGTTATTCACAACCTAACCATAAGCCCTACTCTTCTGCACAATGGTAACGATCAAAACTTTAACATAATAAAAACTCTTTTAAATGTCAAACATAACTGAACATTAAACATTAACGAACTTTAAACATTAACAAATGTTTCCCTTTACTCAAAAACACATGAAATAACTTAATTTCAAGATTTACTCTCGCCATGTACAAAGCATCCTGGGAACTAACAATGGTGTCTCTAAATAAAACTGCATAATTGAGCTAATTCTCTTAAAATATTATGGAATAGGTAAATAGGTAGCCCTTTTTCCTTAATTTTATCAGGTTTATCAGTTCCTCAATTCAAGCCTCAAAATTAAAAAAAAAAGTTTCCTTAAAATAATTAGGAAAATCTATCTCTTGGTTTTGTTAGTGAAATGTTCTCAATATTTTCAATAAAACACTGAAACACAATTGCCTTAATAAAATATAGGCTACATAATATTTTTAATTATCACCTTATTTTTTTTTAATGAAAATTACAAGACTCATGAATAATTTTTTTATATATATTTTATTTTGTATTTATTTTTTCAATTTATTTTCTGCAAATGTTGATGTATATGTGATTAATTGTAATTCGATTCATTTATTTGCATATCAAATTCAATGCGATATTTTTTTATTTAATTTAGTTTTAAAAATATTTTTTTAATTACTAACATCCCTATTATAATTTTAATTGGTAGGGGCTCTTCCCATATATTCATGTTAAACTCTTTTATATTATTATTTAAAAACTCTTTTCATTTTTATTTACCAATCACAATTTTGGGTTAAAGGCACAAAATGAAAGATTTTTAGATTAAAATATCAAAAAACCATCAGAACAATGTTTTATATATAAAACATTTTATGTATATTTTATATATTTTGTTGACTTGTGCACTTACATTATCCCAAATGTTTAAATCCAGATATCCCTACAATGTTTAAATCCAGATAAATCTGATATTTTAACCAGGACACTGACCGTGTCATTTTCATAGCCTTTCAATGATGTAATTTCCATGTTATCCGGTTTTACTTTCGTAGAAACCATGGAATCACCAAAGATGCTTTTATATATTATGTGTTTATTAGACAGGTGAGCAACTGTTTGGACACAATTATCGACAGAAAACTAATCGTTGTTAGATAGCTCAAAGCGTCTTTAGTCTTTTTGTTTGAATCTCTTGTTTTCTTGATTTACCACGAGTACAATGTTTTTACCATGCCTCAGAGACATCACTATTTTGTCAAGTGGCTAACATAGCATAATCAGAGAGAGCTTTCTCCATCATACAATATATTTTAAAATTAATCGCATGTCATTTAGCGACACAAGTTCTGTCAGGTCCATTAAGTCAAGAACACACATGACAATGAATGATTAGGAAATTGTATTGAATAAATTGCAATTCAAGTTGATAATTAAAATTTGGCGGTATGGCTCTGTTCAGGGAGTCCTCTGACTCTCTGCTATTTCATGGTGCTCATGAAAGGTCAGAGGACTCCCTGAACAGAGCCATACCGCCAAATTTTAATTATCAACTTGAATTGCAATTTATTCAATAGCAGCAGCATTAGGGAACGCTCACAGTTTAGTACTGGGAGAGCAGAACTATTCCCCCATATGAACAGAGCAGCAACGACGACAGAAAAGCAAATGCCACGTTATACACGACAAGGAGGAGCTGGGGAGGAGGTGGGTTGCAGAGACCGAGCAGCGATTGCAGAGCGAGCAATGAGCAGTTAGGAGCGAACTGAATCTGCTTAAATAATGCGCCCTGATTTGAGCGTAGTCATTAGCAGCGAGGGGAGATGAACAGCTGATGCGCTGATGCAGCTCAGCTGAGCGATCGCTGATGAGACCGTGTTGTTGGCCAATAGTGTTAGCAGCATCTTGACTACCTGCCCTGCCAGAACTGACGCTGACGCTCAATTTATTTAGCTTTTATTAATATGATATTCTAATATCGATATAGATTAGCCTACTGCAAAGTGCAACAAGTCTCTCATACCAGCCACAGAGCAAATGCACAAAGTAACATTAACATAACTTAACACGCACTAAAATGTATTTAGTATGATTGTTTTAACAAAGTAAAACAGCGCTGCGTTACCCCACATACTCAACGAAAAGAGTGGCCAACTGCTGCATACACATAGTAAAAGCTCCGCTGGACTCCCGCGGCTCTCGGCCCGCCCGCCCTGCTTCATACCACAGTAACGTTAATAAAACTTTAATACATTAGCTCTTGCATGAACATGATTTCTGCCTGAGTCTGTCGGATTCCTTTCCATCTGCTGTGGAGGTGAAGACAACTACTCCCATGATTCCACCCTCATTCACGGCATCATCCAGCTACGCTTTTGTTTTGAATAAGCCACCTCTAGTGGCGAAAATTACATATTGTGCCTTTAAAAGTAGTGATGGAACGGACAACAAAAAAAACACTATATCTTGATTTTCCCAAATCAGCTGTGGATGCAGTTTTTCCCCATCAAATCAATATCACCATGATATGAAAGAATATTCACCCAATAATTCAGGGCCTTTCCCAGGGCCTTTATCTATCTTAACTTTACCGTTTGGCTCCTGTGATCAGGCACGCCGAGAAAAAGGAGTCAGTTCACATTAAATTCAATACATGAGGGGAAAAAAATGCTTCTGTTAGGCTTAATTGTACTTTTGTAGCAAAGAGATTGGTCTAAGTTCAAGTACTCGCAACTGCAGTTAAAACACACTAGATAGTGTTAGCAGTGCTCAGAGAGGTGAGAATTACTGTCAGCAGTGACCTACTCAAACACAAACACATGGAGCTTAATAATAATACACGCTTGGTCTGTCACACACATCTTTTGGCAACAATTAACATTACTATTAGAGGCCTAGACCATAAAAGAACAGCGTCTCAGTGTCTCTTTATCCATTTATCTCTCTGGGAAATATTGAATTTAGTAGGGGAGAGCGGGGCACAACCTAACACATTTTGGTTTTGGCTCAATTATTTAAAAAATAATTAAGTTAGATTCATCTTTTTTTTACACAAGCAACATACACATCTCTGCTACATATGAACACTTAAAGTTTTTTTCTAGGAGCTTCCATTTTCGTACAGTTGCACTGAAAGTGACAGAAGTGCAAATGTTACAACCTACCCCATATGTGGGGTTAATTGTAACAGACAGAGGGGTTAGTTGTAACACTTGTGTGTAGCACACATAATTCAGTACTATTTTATCTGTATAGTTTGATATTGTTTGTGCATCTGTATAGATAGTTATCCATACATCCATCCTTCATCCAATCATCCTTCTATTATGGATCAATATCATGGATAGAGACATAGAAAAGGGCTGCACAGTTTTGCAAGCAATACATAAATAAATAAATAAAATCATCAAATATTGTAATTGCAATTGAATTACATTTATGTGTGGCAGCTGCATGTAAAATTATTATTATTGATAATAATAACAGTAATAATAATAAAAACTTAATAAAAAATTTTAATAAAAAAATTAAAGGGTTTATTGCATTAAAACCAGGCTATATTAAAAAAAAAAGAAACAAGTGATCAATGCATAGTAAACTAAATAAAAAAAATAAAAAATTCCAACATTGTTTGTGAAAGTCCAACAAAGTTAAATATATAAATAAATACTCAAACCTAGAAGTTGTGTGGCTCCCTGTTTTCATTTGATTATCATTGTACACTTGGCGGCTTGTTTGTAACACTGTGCTACATCTAACCCCGCTGTGTAAAACATATTTTAAGCCTAGCTAACAGTTGCTAGGAGTTGCTGACATGTTTCAAAACGGTGCTATGTTTTAGCCAACAAGACAGTTATTAAGGCAATATAAAGTTAGATTTGGTGATGTACACACCCAACTCAGAAACCGAAAAAAACCTATGATGAAAAAATTTACTTGCATGGTGTCAAAACACTCTTTGTCCAGCATCTTCATGAAATCTTATCAAAACTTTCCGCAAATTCGCGGGAGACCGTCTTCTGGCAGCGCGAGAAAAAGAGTGGAAACGCAACCGGCTTGATCCCGACTAACTATGTAAAAGGTCCGTGTTACATTTAACCCCGCGTTAGGTTGTGCCCCGCGCTCCCCTAATGTCTGAGCATACTGTATGAGGTAAGGTCAGGCTTCTTTTTTACGTTGGTCTGTGACTTTTTTTTTCTCTGCATTTGCTGTTGAGATAGGACACACTTGAACCACTTATCTGAGTTAGATTAAGGAAATAAAAATATATGGTCTATGCTTACCTGCATTTTTTTTTTCTTTTTTTTGCATGAGCCCTTATCAGTTTAAAATTGATAATGATTAGGTGTGTTTTGTTGCTTAGAAACATATGGATCTCCACCAGTAACCAAGAACACAATGCAGGGTTGCAGTATGTTGTGAATAAGATGCCGTGCAGAATAGGTTCAGTGCATGCTTTTAGATTGCTGCAAGGAAAAGTTAACAGGTTCAGTCACTGGGGACGTTACATCCAAACATATAAATCTTATCAGACAAGTCCATGACCCCAAAAATGCCACCATTGCTGGAGTTGATCAATGCCAGGCTTTATATCTTGCTCTAAAATGGTTTGACTATTCACAGAGTCTGTGTGTAGTTTCCACTGAAAGGGACTATCTCATGCTAAAAGGGGCAGCTCTTTTTGTGCACTTCATTAGTTAATTAGAATACAGGCACACTGGCTCTATTGTGCTCACCATCCAGAGGGACAGACAGAAAGAGAGGGAAGAGACAGACCCATGCACTTCAATTCTCATAAATGCACCTCCAAGCTTTGAGAATTCAGTGACCGGAAAGACTAAATCATAAAATGAATTACGCTTAGTCATTCTTGGGTATATTGACCATAAAATGAAACATGCTATACCCAAAAACATGAATGCAGAACCTTCTAGCTAAGCTAACTCAATTTTGTGTGTTGTTGTGATTGGAAATCTGTCAGACTGCAATTCATGACGCAGCACAAGTACACATTGCATTCTTATCTACACCACAAGGGGCGCTTAGCAGGTATGCATGTAAATATCTGTGTTTACTGTCATTTTATAAGTTTTTATGTTACCTAATATTTACTACCAAATAATGAATTTTGAGTGTGTGTGTGTGTGTATATGTATATATATATATATATATATATATATATATATATATATATATATATATATATATATATGTATATGTATATGTATATATATATACATACATACATACATACATACATACACACACACACACACACACACACACACACACACACACACACACACTCAAAAAATATATATATATATATATATATATATACACACACACACACACTCAAAATTCATTATTTGGTAGTACAGTATATACACACACAAAATGCATTATGCTGACACGTAAGGTGTCAAATTGCATAATTGAATGTAATCTTTAGCAAATCTCATTTTTCATATTGTGCATTGTGTTGCCTAAGTTAACTTCTAGCATTTAAAATGATCGGTTTTAGTTTTTTGTGTTTCATTTGTTTTTTATTTGTTTAGACAAAAAGTTTAGAATTTTAATTTTGGCCATGTATCTATTCAAATCGACAATATAAAACAACATGAAAGTAAATTTCTGTATATATAATTTTATATAAATCTCTCTGTATAAAATTGCTTTTATAAACACATTTATATGCACATCTATTGCCAATTCAAATTGGCCTGAGTTACCCATGTGTTTCTTCTCTGTAAAAAAAAAAAGAAAGAAAAAAGAGTAAGACTTTGTCAGGAGAACTCCCTTAATTGTGTTTTTAGAATTCTACCATAATACATTTTTCAACAATGATGATTTTAATCTTTAATGGTGCACATTTTCTAGCTCAGCTGATGCCTCAGGCAGATTGTCAGATAGAGAATGATGTTGTTGAAAGCTGGAGTAACTCTGGCAAACATAATGAAAGCCTTTGAAAATGACCCAAGTGCTCTTCACAGATGAAGCCTTTGACAGACTGCTCTGCATGCATGAACCTGGCTGCCGCTCCACAGCTTGTGTCAGATGTGTGTGTTTTTACCCAGAGGCAGCCAGAGGTTCTTTGCCTGCGTTTTATCTGTTCTGAACCCTTTCAGGCTCTCTAAACACTGTCCTGTAAACCCAGCCTCAGTAAACCCAGTCCTGTGCTCTGCCTCATTAGTAACCCATTAGAAGGACACTCTCAGGCCAAGGGATTTATGGGCTATTCTCCGTAAGTGAAATTGCAGCTGCGTGCGTCAGCGGTGAGCGCAGACATGGTGGTGGAATGTCTGAGTTCGATCCGCACAGGCTGACAAAGGAGAAGGGCATCAGTATTCCAGGTGTCTGCCCACATCAAAGGGAATTCAGCAGAGCAAGGAGCTGTTTGATTAGCCGGCATCGATACAGCTTAAGATTTTAGGCTGCCTAAGACAGCTGACAGCGAAACAGGATTTCTTGTCTCCTTCTTAGTGTTTTACTAGTCTTCTCATATCTGAGTTTGCAAAGGTTTGTGCCTGCTGAATTTTTTACAGATGGAAAGAGTGCTCCCAATAGGGTGGAACGCTTATCTGTTTAGATCATGAATCAGATTAAACTTTTGGACTAGGAGGGGCACCTAAAAAAAATGGATCAATTATCAATTAAAATAGCATTTAAATGAATAAATAACTTTCCAAATTGATGAATAAATCCCCCCAAAAAATTATGTTTTATTGTAGTTAAATAGCAATTAAATAATACATTTATAGGAATATTTAAAACTATACAGTATTTCATTTGCTTAAAATATTAATATAACAATAACTTCCAAACAGTGATCCATGCTTTTGTTACATCACGTTTAGACTATTGTAACTCTCTTTATATTGGTGTCTCTCAGTCTTCCGTCTCCCGTCTACAGCTAGTACAGAACGCAGCTGCCAGACTCCTCACTGGGACCCGCAAGTATGAGTCGATCACCCATATTTTATCCACACTGCACTGGCTACCTGTCAAATTTAGAATTTTATTATTTGTTTATAAAGCATTCAACAAATTGGCCCCTCAGTACCTGACCAATCTATTTCGCCTGTACACTCCTTCTAGAAGTCTGAGATCTAGCGATCACTGTCTACTCATCGGGCCTAGGTCTAGACTTAAAAAACGAGGTGATCACGCTTTTGCAACTGCGGGCCCTAAACTTTGGAACAGTCTACCTCTCCACATTAGATTAGCCCCATCTGTTTCCTCCTTCAAATCTTCTTTAAAGACATATTTATTTTCTTTGGCCTTTAATACTGCCTAATTTTTGGTAATTATTGTTTATCTATTGTTGTGTTTCCCTTGGTTGTTTTATTATTATTACTTAATTTTTTATTCTGTACGGCACTTTGGTCAGCCTTGGTTGTTTTTAAATGTGCCTTATAAATAAATATTGTATTGTAATAAAATTATACAATATGTAATGCAATTTTTAGATTGCATTTTTAAAAAGCAATTGTGTTTCTTTAAATTCTTAAAAATTAAAAAAAGTTTGTCGTCTGCTCTAATGTGTTTTGCGGTTAGTTCACCCAAAAATGAAAAAGTCTGTCATCCTTTACTCACCGTCATGTCGTTCCAAACCCATAATTCCCGGTACATGATTTTGGCACAATTCGTTTGACCTTGGGTGTCATGGGGATTCGCAAAAATGTATTGTTTTATCTCGTATGGATGCTTCACGACGTCACAACAGAAAGACTACAGTAGTATTTTTTTTTTTTAAATCCGGATTTCCACAACAGGTTCCGTCACAGTGACACCATAAGAGTACAGAAGCTCCATACACTTTCAAACATGCCGAAACGAAAGAGAGACGATAGTATTATTGGTGTAATGGAGGAAAGATTTGTGCTACTGTCTTTATTTTCTCGAGGGACTACCACAACAGAGTGAAAGATAAGTGCTGGTGAATGATATCGAAGGCACTTTAGCAACACAGTGAGTACATTTATTTTTACTACTGGTTAAAATGAAAATAAAAAACAATATTTTACCCCAAGATCTATATGGAGGATTCCAAACTGTCCTCTTCGTGTCAACTGTCAACTGTTCTTTTTGGGGCTTTTCTGACAACAAGACATCCAGTGCAAACACAGTAGCCATTGTTTGCTTACGCTCACAACACCTGTCAGTCGATAGTTTGGCCTTCTCGATGACATCACACACGTCGTTTTAAGAACTGGTAGGGAAGCAACGTGTAGTCTGAGATTTTTTTACACAACAAGATTTTAGGAGAAATTGCATAATCTGACACAGTGACAATCGTAACAGACAAAAAGATTGTGTAGTCTAAACCGGGCATAAGACTTTTGTTTGTCTTCGAAACACAAATGAAGAATTTTTTTAACTAAAATCTGAGAGATTTCTGTCTCTTCATTGAAAGATTTAATTTAGGGTCACACATAAACATTGATCAATGAGTATGCATAGAGCACTCAAATTTGGTAAACAGAAGCTCAAGCATGCTTGCTTGATGCATGAGAACCAATGAGGTTCATTCTCGCGTGTCATTCCAGCACTTTGCGCTTCCGCAAAAACCAATGAGGTTTGTTTTCGCACGTCAAGAAAGGACAGTTTCCATTTACCATATTCGAGTTCTCTATGTATGTTCGTTCACTTATTATATATGAATAAAAGCCTAAATTAAATCTGTTCATCATATAAAGTTATCGTGTCTCTTCAGAAGACTTGGATTAACCTGAACGATTCATATGGATTTATTCTACAATCATTTTATTAATGTTTTAAAGCGTCAGAGTTTTGGGTGAATAGACTTTCAATGGAGGGACAGAAATCTCTCAGAATTCATTGAAAATATCTTCATTTGTGTTTTGAATAGGGCTGTAACGATACACCAAACCCACGATTCGATTCGTATCACGATTTTTGACCCACGATTCGATTCGTATCGCGATTCTATCACGGGGGCGGGGCTTGAGGGGGCGGGGCTTGTGGTGAAAAAAAGAGATTTTGAGAGAAGAAAAAAAATACCGGTATTTTTATTAAATAACATTAGGAAAAACCTGTATAATCTAAACACCAAAGAGTTTTTTCCAAACAAAATTATTACATTTATCTTGCCTAAATGTTTACGCTCATTGCATTTTTACAATGGGGTAATATTGTTGTTAAGAATTTACACATCACAAGGAAGCTTGATTTAAATTGTTTAATTAAATTGAAAAAAGTAGCACAAATAAATACAATAGAATAAAGATACCATTAAAGACAATTAAAGAGAAAACTTTTTGAATAGGTCTAACACTAGTATTCACATACAGAAACTGAATAAAGTAATCAAATGGAAAATAACACTGGGTAGTATTTTAGTCCGGAATAAATTAAATACATAGGCTATTAATCCTGATTCCTTTAACTTAAAGCCGTCTTTTGTTGTTTTGACAACAAAATTAATGACAGACACATATGGCTTCCGTCACTTTAAGAGCTAGTGCACGGATCCTGCGTTCATTATACTGGCATGCGTTTTATGCCTATTAAAGACAAAACCGACTATGTTTAGAGTATAGCCTACTCACAAAGACCGAAATTGACAATTTTGCGTGTTAAAGCAATATAATCCGCGAAAAATAGTTACTGGCCAGCTATTTTTGAGGCGGATTTTCTATGAATGTGCGCATAGAAAATAATCTCTCAGAGAGCGCGCGAGCACTGATTAGTTTAAAATTGCTTGAATGTTTAAACTGGTAAGACTTAAAAAGACTTTTACAGTCTATGGTCCCGACTCCAAAACGCGAGTGTGTATTATCGCCGCATGCAGCGCCTGCCTTGCACAACACATTATGAGAGAAGAGATAGAAGACGCGCGCGGCACCGCTGAACACTCACGCTGTTTGTGAAATTGCGTCTGGAAGATAGTTGTTAAAAGAATGATTTGATTTTATTATCTGTGTGGATTACGATTGCGGGTATTTCCCGCATTAGAAATGGGAGACCTGCGGGAATGATTAGAATTATGCGCAATACCCGCAATCCCGCGCCGAAATTCGAGCCCTGTTGGAAGGGGTGTGATCGCGATTCTGCCTTCTCACATCGCGATACAGGATCGTGGACCTGAGTATCGCGATTTCGATTTTATATCGCGTATCGTTACAGCCCTAGTTTTGAAGATGAATGAAAGTCTTATGGAATGACATGAGAGTGAGTAAATGATGACAATTTTCATTTTGGGGTGAACTAACCCTTTAACTGTCCGATGGCATTTTTTTACTTGATTGGTTAATGGATAAAGTTAAGCAGTTGACAAATTATTAAAGCAATTAGGAATTGTTTATAAGAATACAATGCCAATTTTGTCAATTTATCCATCAGAGCAATATCCTTGTGGCCAGTGCTCTGACACTCAAGGTCCATTGCCTGCTCTGTTTCCTGTCTCTTCTATGCTGTCCCAATCTAATCTAATAATTTTTTTTTTTACATTTAATTAAATTAAGTTTTAAATATGTATATATCCATTAAAAAAAATATTAATTAATACATTGATTTCTTTTTATTTTAAAGTGTCACTTTTACTTCTCCGTTACTGTGAGCTTAGGACTGTCATCAGTGTTTGGAGAAGAGCAATGTAAAGGCCCCAATATATTTCAAGCGAAATCGAAGAACGAACATATTCTAACGTCATTTCGAACAAAATCAGGCCATCAAAACGGAAAAAAACAGCTGCTTTATATAGAAAATGAAGTTGTACTTCTGATGAAATGAGACAGAGGCACTGTTTTTCATGTTTACGGTATAAAGCTGCTTGATTTTAAGCAATCTAGTGTAAATAAAGTGCTATATTAAATAAATAAAACGTGATAAACAAATAAATAAACGTGACGTTTACTAAGTGACGAATTGCAGAGCTCGTGCAAACATATGATATCCACGTTGCTATGATCAGATGTTTTTCTTATGCTTTATTAAAAAGACGTTAGCTTTTTTCTCAGTTTTGTTGTAAGTTTGTTATTGAGAGGAAAGCGCGCAGCACATATTAACATAATTATCTCTCAGCAATGTGGGTGGCGTCAGATGTTATATAACACTATTTTGCTGCTCGTGTATTTCAAACTTTGTTTTATCCCTAAACGAAGAACGAACAAAAAAACGTTGCAGTGAGTATATCGGGGCCTTAACGCGGGTCTCATAGCCCTCAGAAGAAATCAAACCGGGGCAGGTTTACTGGTACCAGACATGGATGCCCCCAGACAGCCATGAGAATGAAACTCAACTAGCATTCTCTTCCACTCGCAGCACCAATCATAAAGAATAAAGCTCAAATGTGTTTTCCCTGGCTCATCATTAAGAGACCTGAGTGGGGTTGAGGACAGAATGGGAGCTAAAAATTCTTAGGTCTAGCGGTGCTCTAACTCCAAGCAGAGACCCTCAGGAGGGTTTGGTATTTTAAAAACAGACATTTATGTCCAGCCTTTTGTGAGATTCTTAATCTGCTTTGTTGCTCCATAAGCAAAATGAAGACCGGCAGCCACATAATTGCTTCCACGTTTTAATGAGAGTCATTTATTTGTGTATCATCCTTTGCAAAATAAACTGCTACCTTACCGGAGTAGTTCTGGACAGAGCTAAAGCCTTATAGGACAGCAAAATGACATCATAGCATACAATACGTCATGTCAAAGAATCATTCAAGAAGACTAAGAGTCAGATACACATTTCCCGATTCCAATTCACAAACTCCTGGTTGTTTGATGAGAATGTTTTGAGTGATTCTTTAAAAGGCCCTGCTCAAAAGAGTCATGTGTTCATGAATCAGAGCACTGCACTCCATGTTGTTGATTAATTAAAAATAACTGACTCAAAATTAAATGAATGAGACTACACTGGTTTCACAGTATGATTCTGATTTAGGGAAAAGTACAGGCTCAAGAGAGCCATTTGTTTGTGAACATCCCTGAAATGCAGGTCACGATTAACTGGAAAATCAATATTTTTGCACAGCCTTTTTTCTGTCTTTCTATATAAGCATAGTAGCATGTGTATGAGGGTCAGAGTGGGATAGCAGTGTGCTTACAGTTGTTGGCCGGTTTCCATAGATCATGTCTGGTCTGAAAACAGGATGGTAATTAGCCCGAGACAGGCACAGCTGACAGAATGCAGCGTCAGACACCCCAGCACCCTTCAATCCCCCACCACACGGCTTAGTCAGGATTACCGGACATACCATCACTCTGCCCGGTACTCCTCTGTCTTCATGGGCGCTGAGGGACATGGAGAGACCACGGTCCACAGCGCAAACAAATTACACGCTCAGCTAAATGGCTAGATACTCTCAACGGGGTTTACTAGGAGTTTAGTTTGGAGGAACCGTTGAATTCTCAATCCAGACAGACGATCGTTTTGTTGGTTAAAGTTGTAGTTAGCTTCTCAAACTGACGTTATGAGACCAGACATGTGCTGCTGGCTATTGAAGTGGTACTGGAGGTTGGGAATTGGTCTGCATGGGCTGATCTCTGAGGGAGGAGTTTTCTGCCTCAACTGGCTCGATGTGATGAGCTCGCTCAGAACATTGCAATTGTCTTTGTGCAGATCAAAGCCTTTTCAATCTGACAGGACCATTTTCTAGCTCCTTGGCATCATTCCTTTTCGAATTCAATTTGATATTAAGTAGCAACGCCTTGCTAATGTGGACCTACTGTACAAGACGAGCAGGTTTGGGAGGGGGATTCATAAGGATGGCTAATCTTCCTCGAGTGCTGCAACAGAGCACCTGTTCTCAGTGACTTTCAACAGTAAGTCAATTAACTCTAATTACAACTTGTGGCTCAAGGCCCCACAGTGAGAGGAAAGACATCAGGACGATCTACAGCCACACACTGAACCCTGAGACATTGTCTTCTTCCCAGCAACCTGCCTCCAACCACCCACCTCATAAACATTATCATCCTCTTCTGTTTAATTAGGACTGCTCCAACTGATATCACACCGCGAGCACACTGCGTCTTGCTCATTCACAGACAGATGTGATACATTGAAAAAGCTAAATACTTCACTAAAAACCTGTTATTTTATTCTTTCTTGAAGCAATAGTTACAATTCAATTAAAAAATGCTGGCCGATACCAACTTAGCAGTTTATTGCATAAATAAACAAAGATCAAATATAATCTAAATACATGAAAAATAAAACGCATACAAAAAATGGAATCTTTAGCAAATTTCGAAAATAACATTTATATTATCCATAAATAAATAATCAATAAACAAAGAAAATAATTTAATTTATATAATCTTTCTTTGGGTAGCAGTTCACCCAAAGAAAGATTACATACCGGTAAATAAAATTAATTTCTTTGTTTATTGATTATTTATTTATGTGAGTATTTATATGATTAACATGCTTATAGACAGATATGCTTAACTCTTTCCCCGCCAGAACAAAAAAAAATAATTGCCTGCCAGCGCCAGCATTTTTGATCATTTTCACAAAATTTGCATGGCCCCCAGAATATTTTGTTGCATGAATATCTGAACGTACAATAGATTTATAAAAAATAAAAAGAACAGAGCCTCTGCCTTTTTATTCTAGCGTAATGCATTCTTTTTGATCAACACTTGAATGTGGGTAGGCCTAAGTTTCATAAAAAGCAACATTTTAAACAAAAAACTGTTTTTGTCAAAGTCTACATCAAGATCAGATTCAGAACTGTGATCAAAACATAGATCGTGTCCATCAACACCCCCAAAGCTTCACAGTCCTATACCTCATCCTGGGTTGACATTTTATTTGGTAACGTTAGGCAGTGTTGATTTATATACTGTTAAATGTTTGATGATCGCGTTATTTTACATGTGCGCTAGAATAATAGATTATTCTATCACTTGTTTCTGCTTCTTCTTCGCTTGTGTTTTGGACCAGAGGTCCTGCAGTCTTTCAAAAGATGTGTAATAGCGACTCCTACCGTATAACAGTGAAAACATGGATTGTCGGAAATTTCCATTAGTGGCTGGAAAAGAGTTAAAAGAAAAATGGAGAAAGTGAGAGAGATTTCCTCAGCCCCGTAATTTATATGTGTGATCGCCAGTCACAGAGCGAGTTCTATCTCCCTGATATTTAGTCACCCATATCTGCATTAAATACAATTAGTATCCTGCAGGCAGTGCTCAGTCTCTGTGTGGTGGGAGGTGCCCCTCAAGTTTCAAGCTGACACTGCAGACCGTGGGGCTTCTGCACCATTAAAGGTAATAACATATGTAAATGAAATGAACTTGTTTTTAGCAAGGGATATTCAAGTCATTTGAATTTGTGTTAGTCACACGTCGTGGCAGCCTCTGAGCGAGTGGTCTAATTTATCATCCTGGAGACGTGCCATGCTTTTAAAGAACACATTTCACTTCAGAGCTATTATGATGGTGGCATAGGCTAATTGTTGTAGTAGTATATGTTTGCCGATGCTAACTTATAATTGCTAACTGACAACTGATGCTACTGTAACAAATAAGACCCTGATGAGGGACATACATTCCCATTTACATCTGGTGTTTTAATCCATCTCTTTTGTCCACTTTCGACCACTTCTGTTCTGATTTCTTCAAGAGTGTGTAAATGTATGGCCTTTTCCAGATCTTTTGTTCTAATGGACAATATAAGCTTTTAGGAATGCTAGTTTAAATTAGTTAAATTAGTTTTAATTACATATGAATGCGCAAGGAGACGGCGGAAAAACATACGGAGAGCAGCAGCTGTTTTTTCTGTTCTGATAGTCACAAGACCACGCCGAATTCGGTGAGTGTGTGTTACAAATCAGGAATGGTGAGAGAACATTGTGCTTGGTATGTTTTTCGTCTTCAAACCAAACTTAGTTTACACTAATGGAAAATGGAAAACTTTTCATGCGTTTTGGACGTTCCTTCACACGACAACAGCGTTTTGGGGGCCTGAAAACACAAACATTTAAAAAAGGGTTTCAAGTGCAAGTTTTTCGAATACAATACTGTTATTGTCTCTGTGTCAATAACAAAAACGTAAATTTGTGAAAACTGTGACGCCATGCACATGCATATTTCGTGTTCAGTCTATAGGTGCGTAGTGTCATGAGGTAAGAGAGCCAGACAGCAGGTGCGGAGAAATAGTATAATTTAATTGAGAGAGAGCTTGCCAGGAGATCGATAAACTACAGAAATATTCTCAATAAGAACTTAGAGCTTCTGAAGAAGGATCATATTCAAAATAAAGTCTCTGCTTGAAGAAACAACTTAAACAGCAAACAGCCTAGTAGACGATAATTATAGATGAGTTCTCCGTCAGGTGAGTTGAAGGCGCTCGAGGGAGACTAGAGGCAAGCGGCTCAGATCAAAAGCTCTTTTATAATAATCAGCTCTCCGACACGACAGGACTGAGACAAGACAGAAGACAACAATGTTAGATGGCACATAGCGCACACACGGTAATGCAATACTCAGGCAAAGACAGGAAGGAAGAGAGGGGAGAAATAGAGACGCTAATCAAGAGAAAAGGATTCAGGTGAAAGGAGGCGAGAGCCCCAACTAGTGAACGAGTAACAGCTGAAGAGGAAAAGATGAGGATAACGAGGGGGGTGTGTGAGATAATGAGGAAATAGCGTAATGTGAGAGAAATAACCAGGATCATGACACGTAGTGTTTTTTTACAAAGTGACATCGCCAACTACTGGCATGCATAATACAACATTTTTAATTGTTTTCGCAGATCAGTGTGAACGAGGATTGTATTGACAATGTTGTTGTGTGTACGCGGAAAACACAAAGTTATATTTATATACAAAATATATATGTTTTTAGTACATCGTTGTCGTACCCTAAAACCCTTAGTTCCCTTTCGAGGGAACTCGCGATGCGTCATCGACGCCTTGGGAACGCCCCCAGCGTGAATGCGTCTGAGCATCAATGTCAACTAGTCCAATGGAAAGAATGAGCGTCACGGGCGGGTGACGTCATGACCAGGAAGGCATAAGAGCACATCTGGTGAAACAAGGCATTAGCTTCTGTGTCTCAGCAAGCAATCTGTGTCATTTTGTCTCTGTCTATTTACTGTTGTCTGTTGCGGAAAAGCTATGGAAACGAAACAAGTGTACAAACAGTGTGCTTCTCCCTGCCCGCGTTATTTAACGGGTGGGGACACACACAAGCTTTGTGTCATTTGTTTGGGAGTGTAGCATGCGGTCTCAGCCTTTGAGTGGGCTGAGGGTCAACATTTTGAAATGTTACAGCTTCGCATGCTCCGCTCTCGCCTGTCACTCTTTGATATTGAGACTGGGCAGGCTCGCGATCCTCAGGGATCAGGACCCGCGTCTGCCGAGGCAGCGCGGAGAATGCATTCCTGGGGATCGCAAAAGGATCTTTCGGACGGGTTGGAGACGGGTCCGAGGGCCTTTTCTCCTTCCTTACCCGAGAGATCCAGCGCTCCCCCCCGGTGTCGGAAGCACGCTCTGCGGTTTCTTCCGCCCGGGGAGAGAGCCCTCTATTACTTCATTGCTCTTCCTCCGAGGAGGTCGATGCTATGAGTTTGGAGAGTGAAAGCACACACGTGGGGGAAAGAGATTCACAATTTATTTCCCCAGCATATGATGAGCTGGTGGATGTTATGTCGCGGGCTGTAGAAAAATTAAAGATTGAATGGCCATCTGATAAGAGGGGCGCTCGTCCTAAAAGTAAATTAGATGAGCGCTTTTTATCTTCTACTGCTTCATCTCCACCACGAGGGCTTCCATTTTTTCCTGATCTTCACAATGAAATTTCTAAATCATGGAATAAACCATACTCGTCACGACTTTTCAGCCCTCAAGTTAATATTTATTCGAGAATTAGAGGGCTGAAAGAGTATGGTTATGAGGCGATGCCCCAGGTGGAACAGAATTTAGCCAGCTATCTTTCCCCTGGTCCCGCATCGTCTCTGAAAGCCTCGGCTTTGCCCACTAGACCGCTCAAAGCCACTTCGGTGTTAGTGGGCAAAGCTTATACGACAGCAGGTCAAGCTGGAGCATGTCTGCATACTATGGCAGTGCTTCAGGCTTATCAAGCTGACCTGCTGGGGGATCTGGATAGTAGTGAGGGAGTCAGTCATGACGATATTCGAGAACTTCGTCGGGCTACCGATCTTTCTCTCAGGGCTACTAAGGAGACCGCCAGAGCAATTGGGCGGTCTATGGCAGCCTTGGTAGCTACTGAGAGACATTTATGGTTAAATCTTTCTGAGATTAAAGAAAAAGATCGTGCTTTTTTGTTAGATGCTCCGCTTGAACCTTCTGGTCTCTTTGGTGACGCAGTCCACACGGTCGTCGAGAGATTTCAGGAGTCAAAAAAGCAAGCGGACGCTTTCAAAAAGTTTATCCCTCGCCGTGTCCAGCCCCCTAGGGCTGCTAGGCGTGAGCAGCCCCAGCCATCAAGCTCATCATATCGTGTGCATCAGAAAAAGAGTGTTCAACCCTCTCAACCAAAGTCTTCTAAGTCGAACCCGGATCTGAGGAAGAAGACTTCGACTCCAAAAAAAAAAGGTCCTGATGTTCATGCATCAGGCCTGTGAGGACAGCCCCGACCGAAATAGAGTGGTGTACACCTCATTATACGGTGCCCATTCCATTTCGGGGTCCTCACGAGACCGTTCTGCCAACCCTGCCACCCTCGGTGCTTCAGGGCGCAGCGGTCTCCAGCGAGTCGCTGATGCTATGCTGCACAGCGGTTTCGCGCCCTCTGAGGGGGGCTTTAGAGCGGCCAGTTTAGGTAGTTCCTGCCATTATGTTTCAGGCTCCGAAATTGGCTCCTCGAGAGGCTGGTGTTACAGTTATGTCTGTCTTGTGTCTGTATTCCTGTGTTTTCCCCCGTCATTGTGATTTGGTTTAGTCCTGTGTTAGTTTTCCCGCTCCTCGTTTCTGTTCAGTTCCTTCACCTGTGTCTAGTTAATTTGCCCCAGCTGTGTCTTGTTCCCATGATCCGTTCTCTGTGTATGTAAACCCTGTGTTCTCCCTCACTCCTGGTCGGTTCTCGTTTGTATATGGTGCGTTTATGTCAAGTGTGTGTGTATGTGCTCCTGAGTTTTTGTAATTAAATCCTGTTACTAGTTATTCCTCGTCTCCTCGTGCTTCCAGCCATACACCATCCGTAACAGAAGAACCGACCGAAAATATGGATTTGGCAGCAGTAAAGATCATGCTGCTTTCCCAAGAGGATCTTTCCCTCGAGGCCCACACACAGAGGTATTTGGACTTGGTACCCTTTGTCCATTATGATGACACCAGCCTCTGTGTGTTCTTCCGGGCAGGTCTCAACGCCGAGACCACAGCACGCCTGCCCGGAGATGGGCCTCGGGGGAACTTCGAGGCCTTTGTTGAGTGGGTATTGGCGAGCTGTGGCTCTCCCTTCACCATCGGTCCAGGAGAAGAGGAGGAGCTTATTGACTGGGACACAGAGCTTCCGCCACTGATCCCAGCCAGCCCAGCCAAGCCTTCACAGCTGGTTCCGTGCAGCCCTGCCGAGCCTGAGCCTCCCTGCAGCCCTGCCGAGCCTGAGCCTCCCTGCAGCCCTGCCGAGCCTGAGCCTCCCTGCAGCCCTGCCGAGCCTGAGCCTCCCTGCAGCCCTGCCGAGCCTGAGCCTCCCTGCAGCCCTGCCGAGCCTGAGCCTCCCTGCAGCCCTGCCGAGCCTGAGCCTCCCTGCAGCCCTGCCGAGCCTGAGCCTCCCTGCAGCCCTGCCGAGCCTGAGCCTCCCTGCAGCCCTGCCGAGCCTGAGCCTCCCTGCAGCCCTGCCGGGCCTGAGCCTCCCTGCAGCCCTGCCGGGCCTGAGCCTCCCTGCAGCCCTGCCGGGCCTGAGCTTCCCTGCAGCCCTGCCGGGCCTGAGCTTCCCTGCAGCCCTGCCGGGCCTGAGCCCGTCGCCTGCCCGCCAGAGCCTGAGCCCGTCGCCTGCCCGCCAGAGCCTGAGCCCGTCGCCTGCCCGCCAGAGCCTGAGCCCGTCGCCTGCCCGCCAGAGCCTGAGCCCGTCGCCTGCCCGCCAGAGCCTGAGCTTCAAACCAGCCCTTCAGAGCCTTCTCCGCTGGTCCCGTCCAGCCCTTCAGAGCCTTCTCCGCTGGTCCCGTCCAGCCCTTCAGAGCCTTCTCCGCTGGTCCCGTCCAGCCCTTCAGAGCCTTCTCCGCTGGTCCCGTCCAGCCCTTCTGAGCCTTCACCGCTGGTTCCATCCAGCATAGCCGGGCCTTCACCGCTAGCCCAGCCAGAGACTTTCCACGTCCCATCTGCCCACCCAGAGCCTGTCCCAGAGCCTGTGATTCCCCCCAAGAAAGTTTTGGGGGGGGGATATAGGCCACCTGATGGTGCGTCTCCGCCATGGCCCCCTGACCAGCTTGCTCCGCCCTGGCCACCGGAAGAGGCGTCTCCACCCTGGCCACCTGAAGGGGCGTCTCCACCATGGCCCCCTGACCAGCTTGCTCCGCCCTGGCCACCGGAAGAGGCGTCTCCACCCTGGCCACCTGAAGGGGCGTCTCCGCCATGTACCCCTGACCAGCTTGCTCCGCCTTGGCCGCCCGAGGGGGTCTCTCCACCCTGGCCACCTGAAGGGGCGTCTTCACCCTGGCTATCAGCACGGCCTGCTCCGCCCTGGAGGCTTCCTGTTCCGGGAAAGCCACGCCCTCGTCAGCCTCCAGGGCGCCCACCCTCCCGCCCCTATTTGATGTTTATAATGCGTGGGGACACGCCTTTTCGAGGAGGGGCGTAATGTTACAGTTATGTCTGTCTTGTGTCTGTATTCCTGTGTTTTCCCCCGTCATTGTGATTTGGTTTAGTCCTGTGTTAGTTTTCCCGCTCCTCGTTTCTGTTCAGTTCCTTCACCTGTGTCTAGTTAATTTGCCCCAGCTGTGTCTTGTTCCCATGATCCGTTCTCTGTGTATGTAAACCCTGTGTTCTCCCTCACTCCTGGTCGGTTCTCGTTTGTATATGGTGCGTTTATGTCAAGTGTGTGTGTATGTGCTCCTGAGTTTTTGTAATTAAATCCTGTTACTAGTTATTCCTCGTCTCCTCGTGCTTCCAGCCATACACCATCCGTAACAGCTGGTTCCCTTAGTAAATTTTCTGGCAGCGTGGAAGCTTCTGCCGAATATTTCTCATTGGGTCCTGCAGATGGTAGAGAAAGGATACAGAATCCAGTTTGGTTCTCGTCCTCCTCGTTACAACGGGGTGCTGCCCACAGTGGTGCATCCCGAGCAGGCTCTGGTAATGGAGCAAGAGGTAAAGGCCCTGTTAGCAAAGGAAGCTATAGAACAGGTGTACTCACCCGACAGAGAGTCGGGTTTTTACAGCCGTTATTTCATTGTTCCAAAAAAGGATGGGGGGTTGCGTCCCATTTTAGATCTTCGTCTGTTAAATCGTTCAGTACAGAAACTCAAGTTCAAGATGCTGACGCTCAAACAGATCGTGACTGGGGCTGGATGCTATGGTGCAGACGTGGCCGAGGCTACGTCTGTACGCATTTCCCCCTGTTGCTCTGCTCCCAGGAGTTCTGGAACGAGTCCGCCAGTACGGAATAAGTCTACTGCTTTTAGCACCACGCTGGCCGAGTCGGATCTGGTTTGCGGACCTGATCCATCTCTTAGACGGTCATCCCTTGGAGATCCCGATCAGGAGAGACCTTCTGTCTCAGGCCGAGGGCACAATATTTCACCCTCGACCAGAGATTTGGAACCTGTGGGTTTGGCCTCTAAGGGGGCCCAACTCATAGAGAGTGGTCTCTCAGCTGAGGCTGCTGAAACCATTCTAAGCTCCAGAGCTCCAGCTACTAGGAAACTTTATGCGCTTAAATGGAGATTTTTTTCTGTATGGTGTCACCGACATCAGTGGGATCCAGTTAACTGTTCTGTGAACACAGTACTCGAGTTCCTGCAGGAGCACTTTACGTCAGGTCTATGTCCTTCCACGCTCAAGGTCTATGTGGCGGCCATTGCGGCTTACCACGCCCTGGTGGGGGGTACATCGTTGGGTCGAGACCCCCTGATTACACGTTTCCTTCGTGGCACATTGAGGCTGAGGCCTGCAACTCGCACTAAGGTGCCAGCTTGGGATCTTGCTATAGTACTAGAAGGCCTGTCTAGGGTTCCGTTCGAGCCCTTAGATTCGGTTTCAGAGAAATTTCTTACCCTCAAGACTATCTTTCTGCTAGCTATTTCTTCCCTTAAGAGAGTTGGAGACCTTCAGGCCCTTTCGGTTTCCCCCACCTGCCTTGAGTTTGCACCGGGGATGGTCAAGGCATTCTTATATCCGAAACAGGGATACGTCCCTAAGGTGCCGACCTTGATTCCGAGGCCTATTGTGCTGCAGGCTTTCTGTCCTCCTCCTTTTACATCTGCGGACCAGGAAAGGCTGAACCTCTTGTGTCCAGTGCGAGCACTGGATACTTATGTTCATCGGACATCTTCAATGAGGAAGTCCGACCAGTTATTTATTTGCTTTGGATCTCCTAAGAAGGGTCTTCCTGCTTCTAAACAGATGGTTAGTAAGTGGATAGTCGAGGCTATTTCACTTGCATACGAGTACTCTGACCATCCGTGTCCCTTGGTGGTCAGAGCTCACTCTACGAGGGGTATGGCGGCCTCTAAAGCCTTGTTATGTGGGGTTTCTCTCCAAGACGTTTGTGATGCGGCAGGCTGGTCCTCACCGCTCACGTTTGTCAGGTTTTACAGTTTGGACCTGGATGCTGCCCCAGGTTCTCAGGTGCTTAGTGTTTAGCTACGACAGTCTGACACTCAGGTACTTGGAATTCTGGTGTTTTGGGCATTCTTGTTCCCAAGGCGTCGATGACGCATCGCGAGTTCCCTCGAAAGGGAACGTCTCAGGTTACGACTGTAACCATAGTTCCCTGAGATAGGGAACGAGACGATGCGTCACCCTGCCATACTTCCTGCATCCCTGTGATCGGCTTGCTTCGACTTTTGGAAGCTAATGCCGCGTTTCACCGGATGTGCTCTTATGCCTTCCTGGTCATGACGTCACCCGCCCGTGACGCTCATTCTTTCCATTGGACTAGTTGACATTGATGCCCAGACGCATTCACGCTGGGGGCGTTCCCAAGGCGTCGATGACGCATCACGAGTTCCCTATCTCAGGGAACTATGGTTACAGTCGTAACCTGAGACGTTCCTCAGCCGACAAAGTTTAAATCCTGTCTGGCTAGCGCGCTTCCCATAAAGTTTACGCATTAGGTCAGTAGGCGGAGAGAAGGCACTCTTTTGTGGCTGTTCGAACGTATTCGACCACATGAGTGTTTACACCAAGAAACCAATCCATTCAAATGTGGGTAACACTTTAGAATACTGTATCTTACTTACTGCATAACTAATAAGGAATTATTGAAGAACTAGTAGGCAATTCTTCATTAACTACTTCTTCACTGCTGTTAACTACTAAGGAAGATGTGTTAACTAATCAGTATGTAATAGAATTTTATGATTGTGTTAAGTTACAGTGATTTGGTGATGCAAGAGCGCGGGCATTTGCATCCTCTTCTGGAGAGTTCTCAGCGCCGCCGATTTGGTTCATTTCTTCTGCGAAATACAGGTTTATGTACTAGAGATGCACCGATTACAATTTTCTAGGCCGATCCCGATTCCGATTTTTCCTTGAGTTTGACCTGCCGATACCGATTTTAGCCGATTCCGATTTTATTTTTTCAAACCACTTTACAGCACACACAAATATTTATTTTCTATCTTCTCTTTAATAGAACATTTTGCATAGAACATTTTTTTAACAGATAATCGCTATAAAATAGAACTATATAAATGACTCCTAGTGTGAAAAATTCTCACACATCTAAAGTGCAGTGTTATGGAAGAACCATTTCCTTTTCACATCCAATATCCAATAAAAAAAAATTGATATATTTAGTAGGGCCGGGACTTTAACGCGTTAATTAAGATTAATTAACTGCAGACTTTAACGCGTTAATTAATTACACAAAAAATTATTTTTAATCGCACTTATTTTTGCCCCCGCGGAACGTTTCTCACTGGATGAGTTTCGGCGGACCGATTATACTGGCGCACCAACTAGCGTTCATGACGAAGAAGCTGACGAGATCGCTTTGGTTGGCCGGTGAATGTGAAATTTTGTTACAAAAACGAACGGATGGAAGCGTCGATAAGAGCATGGTTGTGTGCAAGCTATGCAACAAGGAATTCGCTATTGCTATTACTGTAGTGTAGCAATATGCAAAAAACACTGGTCTGCTGGACTTGGTTGAACAAAAATAAACTATTTTGTTGCTTAAGCTTATGTATTCAGTCATTATTCAATGGTATACTAAAAATCCATGTGAAAAAAATTACTTCTCACTGTTCTCAGGTAAAATATTTATGCAATTAAAATGCGATTAATTTCGATTAATTAATTACAAAGCCTCTAATTAATTAGATTAATTTTTTTAATCGAGTCCCGGCCCTAATATTTAGCAAACTAAACTTCTGTATGAAAACAGGTAATGGCAATAAAATAATATATAAATAACAAATAAAAATTCAATAAATATAGCCTTGCAGTATAAAGATATTTATCTCTCTCTCTCACACACACACACACATGCCTATTGCAATCACTTGTTGTATATCAATGGCAAGTTATATTTCTCAAGCAGTTCTTCTCTCATCTGACACATGTCCAGCCAAGCTAAACAGGACAAGTGGAGCATGTGCAGGGAAACAATTAAATAATAATAAAAACAAGTTTAAATGGGTAAATTTTCTATAAATATTTTTGAGTCTTCATTTTCTTTCTGACATATAGCCTACTTCAGTTCTTGTTAAAACACACCAGACATGCAAATTCTTTGCATTTTGGGCACTTTTTGGATGAAATCATATTTATTTTGTCCATCAAAAGTGTGCTTTCACTTAAATTGAGCGCAGCAAAAATAGATTCGGCGCCGAAACCCGCGCTTCACTGTTGCTCACGCGACGCTCCTGCTCGACCCTCACGCGCTGCTCCCGGTGTGAATGCACTCATTGATTAACATGCACACCAAACAAAAAAAAAACAAAAAAAAACGCGCTGCACCTTGTGGTGTGAAACGGACGTAATTCACAAGGTTTCCTACATGTGCGCGTTCCGTGTGCACGTGTGATGCTGATGTTGCGCGATGTTAATCATGCGGCGCCCGAGTGCATTTGACCGGCATAAAATCGGATTATGTCAGACTGACCGGCCGGTCGCCGATCATGGCCGATCACGTGAAAACCGGCCGATTCCGGTCACCAGCCGATCAATCGGTGCATCTCTATTATGTACGTTTTATTTAATCTATAAAATCATTACTGTGCTGTAAATCATTTTATTATAAGGCAACAACATACAAGGACGCGATGTCAGTTAGCCTATAGCTGAGTCAGTCTTTTTTGCGTGATGGAAACGCCTGATCCCTTGCATAAAACAAATTATTTTATTCATAAAGATAGTAAATCTATTTACATCAGATGTTAAAATATGTTCTTAGAGCTGTGCACTGTTTGTTTATGGGCAGGTTATGGAGTCAGTCACAGCATATTTCGGCTATGAGTGAAACGCAGGGCGGCGGTCTGAAGTTAAGCAGTTTCCCCGCTGAACACGAGCCCAGCTCCCGCAGGAGATCCAGCACCACTGGAAACGAGACCAGTTGATTACTTGAATTAATTTTAAAGGTTTAACTTTTGATTTTAAAATGTTTGTTAAACGAGTTTAAATGTAGGCAGTATACATGTTAAAACAAAATATCATCTGAAATAAAGGAAGATATCATGTAGCTTAAACGAGTCATTGTAGTGTATTTTACAAAGGTTATAGATGATTATACGTTAATAGTGTTTTTTTTTTACATTAAGTTTTATTTGAGTCAGAAGTATGTGGTGATTCTTTATTAATTACTAATGGGTTCCCTATATTTTCACTTTAGAATACTGTTTCAGGTTATAAGTAGCCTAATTCCTGGATAGTTATTTGATAATTATGTATTAATTACTAATGGGTTCCCTATTTTTTCACTTTAGAACACTGTTCCAGGCTCTAAGTAATTCCTGAAGAATTATCTAGTAATTCTATATTATAAGTTCCCTATATTTTCACTTTAGAATACGGTTTCAGGTTATAAGTAGCCTAATTCCTGGATAGTTATTTGATAATTATGTATTTAATGTATTAATGTATTTTCACTTTAGAATAGTGTTCCAGGTTATAAATAATTCCTGATCGAATAATTCTTTATTAATTACTAATAAGTTCCCTATATTTTCAGTTCCCCTCAGTTGTTGCCTCAAATACATGAATTTACTCAATGGCATTCTATGCTGAGGAAAACAGACACACACAGTACTGTATAAAAAATATAAAAACTAATCTGAGGTTAGTTTTGTATGACTGTTCATTAGTTATTTCTTAGTTATTTTTCTTGAACCTTAATTAGTATATAATTAGTAGTAGTTCTTCAGGAGGTATGACAGAATTCATTAGTTATTGATTAACTAACTGTAACTTAACACAATCATAAAATTCGATTACATACTGATTGGTTAACACATCTTACTTAGTAGTTAACAGCAGTGAAAAAGTAGTTAATGAAGAATTACCTACTAGTTCTTCAAAAATTCCTTATTACTTATGCAGTAAGGAAGATACAGTATTCTAAAGTGTTACCCAAATGTGTTTTTGACTACCTCTGGAAGTGGAAACTGGACAAGTTCAAAACGTTTTAGACTCTGTTTACACCTGTATTTAGCATCGTCCACTTGTGATTGGATTAACGAAAACATTTCTTAATAGTAGGTGTAAACTGTCGAGCTGATAATCCACAACATGACCATTGCTGATGGCAGCTGATGTTTTTAGCAGGAAGTTAAGACACGTCATGATTAGGCATGAATACTATTTAGAACTGACAGTTAAAATAAGCTTATGTTAGTTAGCTGGTTTTAGCTGGTTAAACTGTTCGGCCAGCTGGTCTCCCAGTCTGACCAGCTGGTGAGTGCCTAAAACTCCTTTACAACCATTAAAACAGACCAGCCTAAATAACTTTGAGAAACCAGCTAAGCACTTTAAGTAGTTTTAAGAGGTTTAGGGGTTAGCTTTCCGACAGGAAGATACAACAAATTTTTCTTTAAAGCAATAGTTCTCAATCAGGGGACCTCAGAAAACTTCCAAGGGGGCCTCAAGTGGATTTAAAATTATTTTAAGTAATAACAATGGGACACCATGAATTCCAAAAGATTGAGAACCACTCTGCTCTAAAGCCAATGTCATCATTCCCACAATCACAAGCATGTAATTCCTTGTAAGTCCTGCCTGTTTATCTGTGTAAAGTTTAAAGGTATCAAAGTCAATCTTCAAGTGAGAGCAGCAGGTCAATAGCAGGGGGCCTTATTTTGCTTCGGGGTGCTTGAAACGGGCACTTTGCTCTTGTTCTGCAGTCATGCACTTTGGTTGCTGCTTTGCCGCATGCCATCACCTCTGAAAGAGCATTTACACATACTTCTGAGGTGAAGGTCGACAATACTACTTATTTTCTAGATCACAGCTGTTTTATTTATGCTGCCCTCTGGTGTAGTAGCGTTTTGATCCTGGGATAAACACAGAATATCTCCTTGAGAGAAGACATTTGATATGTAGCCCTATAAATGAAGCATTTTTTGGTGTGGATTATACATGTCACTTCCTTTGTCAACATGTATAGGCTTATACTTATGTTGGCTTTACGCTGTCTACTTGTGTTTGTGTGTGCATGCCTATAATCCTATTAGCTTTATGGATTTTGGCATTACATATAAGCTTTCTCATCAACACTTGTTGAACTTCTCAAAGTAAAGCATAACATCACAAATAATTAGTTTCATATGAGAGGCTCTGTTTATTCAATTGTCTGTCTCATACATCTCTTTAATCAGCGTTTATGGTCATCTGTTGGCTCTCCATAGTGTGGACCTGGAGTGTAATTTCTGTCAACGGTCTCCTTTACGTTCGGGGCTCTGCTTTGATACAGGGCTTAATTATTCAGAGATAGTTTGGATGGTGAAAATGTAAGTTGTGTGCATTTGTAATTGTTTTTGAATGTTGTTGTTGTCCATTGTTTTTGCTCTTAGTAAGTTAGTGCAAGGAAGCCAATGTTTTGCGATACTTTGAGGAACGGAACTGCTCTAAATATGAGAAAAGTGGGAGGTTACTGCTAGTCACTTAAATCCTGCATTTTTTCGGATCACAGAGTGTTAAAGTAGAACCTCAGAGCTATTCTCCCATCTGTTCTTACAATATGGTGCCGTATAACCTTGAGAGAATCGCAAAACAGTTGGCTATGCCTCTTTTCCCTAAGCTATTACTTTTTGTCAGACTGCTTTAAAATATAAATAAAGTACAAGCTTTTAAGTTAATAGGAGGTTTCTCAATCTTTTTTTCAGTGTGAAACAGTATAACGACTACAGTGTCATTACCACAGCTTGTTAGTCTTTTTTTTTTTCTTGTGTAAAGACAAAGTTAATGCTGCATTCTCTGCACATCGTGCATGCATAGACTGAGACAAATACTGGAACTGAAATAGTCGCCGCAATCGGACCAGATGATCAGAGTGGTAATGAGGCCATCCAATAACTTTCTCTCACCCTCTCACCCAGAGTTGGCATCTACTGGAAGAGTTCCACCTAGAGGGTATCCCAGGCCCTCAAGTTTCCATAGTAACTTGTGAAAGGGCCCCACAGTGTGGTGCATAAAGTTTTCGGAGTTCAAAGTTGACATGCCACCCTAGAGATACTGGTTTCCTTTAATGGCTGGTTGGGTAAGAAGTGAAAGCAGCTGTTCTCCATGGAGTTTCTCTGTTTCATTTACTGCCAACCTCAAATTAACCCCACAAGCTTCACTGTATTAGAAGGAATACATGCTCATACATGTTCATCACAGAAATCCTCAGACATGGATGAGCACAGGAAGGAACAGATTGTGAAAGATATGCATATAATTTAACATTATATATCATTTATTACCGGTCACAAAGTTTGGAGTCAGAACGATTTTTTTTTTAAAGAAATTAATTATTTTATCCAGCAAAGACACATTAATTTGATCAAAAGTGGCAGTAAAGACATTTATGTTACAAAAAGTATTAAAATAGTGTAAAAAATAATAAATGCAGTTCTTTTCTTCAAAGAATACTTTCTATTCATCAAAGAATCCTGAAAAACATACATCACGCTTTCCACAAAAATATTAATCAGCACAACTGTTTTTTTTTTAACATTGATAATATGAAATGTTTCTTAAGCACCAAGTCAGCAAATAGAAAGATTTCTGAAAGATCATGTGACACTGAAGATTGGAGTAATGATTCTGAAAAGTTATCTTTTCATTACAGAAATAAATTACATAAATATATTAAAATAGGAAACCGTTATATTATATTATATTATATTATATTATATTATATTATATTATATTATATTATATTATATTATATTATATTATATTATATTATATTATAAAAAATGCAGTTCTAATATAAATTAAAATAAATAAAATCAATTCTAAAATAAATCAATTCAAATATATATCTGTCATTTGAACAATTTGTAATTCAGTAAGTGCTCTGGCTGATTCAGCGAGTTCATTCAGTGAAATATTGACAGACCAGACCTGAGTCAAACCAGTCATGCTTGTGTTGTTCGTCATTTTGAACGATTCATTAAAAGAGTCATTACTTTATGACTGGATTGGACTAGAGTCACATTCTGTTCCAGGTGGCATCTTATGTGATGAAATGGTTCATTTTGATTATGTACCTGTCATATTGAGCTGTGTGTTTAACTAAACGTAAACTATGGGATGTAGAGGCTAAAACAAATACTTAACAGGTTTATGAAGATAACCAAATCATTAATCACTGACAACCTGAGAACAAACCTGAATGGAGAAGTAGATTCATATTCAGAATCTCAGATGCACCTCACCTAGAGGCATGTCATATAAAATCATGTCTTGAAATGTGTTGAGGTTGAACTCAGCAACTCCATAGCCGTGTGTGTGTGTGCGTGTGTGAATGTTTTTGAGTTAGCCTTAAATCTATGGTATCGTACATATCGGAGTTTGCCCTTACTCTTTCATCTTCCCTTCATAGCTCGCTTGACGTGGCATTTCAAAGCACCTGGTAAAAATAAACTTACTGTCAAGAAAGTTTGTCAGTGGGAGAATCTCTTTAATCTGGCCCACAGAAATTTAAGCTCTCCCCGAGTTGACACCCAACGTCAGGCACACGTCAACGTGCGGGCAGCTCATCTCCTCGAAGTTTTCGCCAAGCCTCTGTGATTAATAGTCGTGTGTTTTGCCAACATCAGTGTCTCTGCCTCCGTTACAGAAGAATTAATACACCATGTTTGCTGGCATGTTTCGCCAGAGTACGGAGATGAATTGCTGCAGCTGTGTATTTGCATGAATATAGTGATTTAATGTAGAGGATGTAGCTTTGTGTCAGACACAAACACATGGATTGGTAACACATCAATGAACTTGGGAAAATGCAGAGCTGTTTTCATTAGCCGTCAAAGACTAATACATACATTTCATAGAAAACTTGACATCTAATAAATGCGTGATTTTACTAGCAGAAATATGTGATCGTAAGTCAAGGGAAAATAGGAGTGCATGTAGAAATACAATGTAATATATATTCCTTATTTGAAAGATAGCATTGTAAGAGAGCTATAGCTCATAATCAAGATGTTACGTTTGATATGTTCAGGCTTTTTGTGGGTACAGTTTGAAAAATAAAGCTTTCTTGCTTCTTATTGCTTTATAATGTTGCTCTTTATTTGACTCAGATGTAGAAAGCTATTTGTTAGCATTCCCATTCATCTCAATGGCAGTAGCTTGACAGGGCCATGCTAACCAGCCTAACAGCTTGGTTGGCCAGAGGTGAATACTGACAGTTAGGCATATTAACTCACTCTCCTCATTTGGTGGATAGTTCGTTTTCATTTGTATTGTTATTGTGCTATATTCTATGAGATGAGATGCTGATTTGCTAAGTGAGTTATCTATGAAGATTAAGAGTGTAAGTGCACAGAGCATGCGAGAGGATCGTGCTGGCAACACAGCGAGTTACCACCTATAAGGCTGAGCTGTTTCAGATTTATTTTGTAATTAGGCTTATCGATTTGCCGTCCTATTGTGTTTTATGTGTTCATTTGCCTTCCTTTTGCTCCCAACAAGGACACAGCACTGCGCTTTTGCTGTATTGACACTCGCTACACAAGGAGTCCAAACATTTGGCTTCATTCAATATACAGCCTCAAGACTGCATTACCAAGTCAAAGAAGTTCAAATAACAATACCATCACTGCACCGGATTTCTCATGGTCTGCGTTTATTTATTTTGTTGAGTCATTCAAGGCGCTCTTGTGTTTTTTAATGGAAATTGGACTATTTCTTAAGCGGAAATGCTTTCAGTGAATAAACAACTTAAGTTGTAGGCAAATTTAATATGTTGGCCTTTTCACCCCTGCACGTTTTTTATTTATTTATTTTTTTAATCTGCTTTTGTAATTTTTACTCAGGATAAGGTATTGGATTACAGTGTTTTACTCAGATTAAGTATATACAGAGACTTTTCAATATCAGGGACCTACTAATATAGCTGGGGTACTGCATGCACAAACTTAATTTGGTTTTGAAGACATTTTTCCTTTTACAATATGTGCTGAAAGTGTAAGTGCGCTGTCTGGAAATTCATTTTGAGCAAACAAGACAGAACCACTGTTTCCTCCCACAGTTTAACGTCAGCGTATATCTCTAGGTGCATTTCATATACAGACACAAACAAATAGGGATGGTCTTTGCTTGACTGCAGATACTAGAGCAAATATTCACACAACCACACATGACACTTTCTCTCTTGGAGCATGATGATGAAATACTGGTCTGTAGGTCTGTGTTCACGGTTGTCGAGGTTGGCAGATGTTTGCATTGTCCTTGTTCTACTACTGAAATACCCTGTTTCATTTAAAGCCTGACATATTAAATATAAATGTTATACACATACACACTTCAAATGTTTAGAGCCAGAAGATTTTTAAAATGTTTTTGAAAGATGCTCACCAAGGCTGCATTTACTTGATCAAAATACAGTAAAATGGTAATATTGCAAAATTAAATAAATTTGATTTATTTTACTTAATTATTCATATGAATGTATTATTTAGATTTATTAGTAGTCATATTCATAAATTATGAATAATAAGTAAAATAATGTAATTATTGAACATTGTTATAGTGAAACTGATTAGTGATAATGATAAAGTAGGCTGGAGATTAAAAAAAAATGTCCCACTCTTAGTTAATTAAGTTGTATAGCTCAATGTAAATTCAAAAGTCTTCCTGGACTTTTAGCAGGGTTGAAGAATCAGATGTAGAGCACTTTGGGTAAAATCTGATTTATTAAATGCAACATTTTTCTAATGACCCATGATTGCAGTGTGTATAAGCGAGCTCTGTGTTGTAGAATGCCGCTGTTCAGATCGATCTCGTGTGCTTTGGTTCTTGGTCAATTCCTCTCTTTTTGCAAACATCAGGAAACAAAACATTCTTGTAATTTATTGATAGATTATAGTGCTTATGATTGACAAGCTCAAAGGCACTGCATGCTTGCAGTGATTCTTCTGACAAGAAACAATCAGATGTTGTTTGTCGGCAGGTACAGCTTCACTTGAGATGAGAGAGCAGTTTGCCTTCATCTCTTTTTCTTGCGACGTGATGGCATCTATCGCTCGTGGAGCTAACGGCTGCTTGCTGCCTGGGCTCATCTCATTCACCGCTATTGATGCTGGAAGATGAAATGTATCAGCCTCATATTGGGAAACTAATATGCCATAATTTACCGCATTACGGACCCCAACTGCACATGAAAGAGAAATGTCCAGGGAGCTCCATCAAGTGCCTTCCATTAAACTGGAAAATTGAAGCTTAAGGTACCATTATGAAATATCAGTGTAGTTCAGAACCCCCAGGTAATTGTGGCTGGAAAATGAGTTTGCAAGAGACCTATTTCACCGTATTTCTGATAGTGCATAGTCCTAATTGTCATATATAGTCCAAGCATCAGCCTGACTAACACTGAGGTTTTTCAAGAAGTGCTTGTGACGGTTCTTGGGGTTACTATGGCTACGGTTTATTGCACATTGCTCTCGTATGCCAACATCCCGTGCACCCATTTCTGTACAGCGGTAAATACTCCTCCCCGCCTGCCACATTAACAGAGCTGGAAAAGAGCCAGTGCTATTGACGTGTTGTTATCTTCAGGTCCAAAAATGCACGGCCCTGTGCTCCTCGTACACCCACTGACAACATCCTTCCCAGGAGTGTGTTTTAATTGGTTGGCAGGCCCAGTCACTGCGGATGCACAGCATATGCTGCGCTTTTAGCTTCAAGACAGAAACTGTGATTTTATGTAAACTACCTTAGTAATTTGATAACAAAGCAAAGCTTTCTGGTGAAATTCTTCGGTTAGGATGTGTAGGAGGAACATGTACAAGTGTGTATTGGTATCATTTAAGAATGGGTCATGATGAATGATTACCAATTACTCTAGGTTTCATAGACCAAATATCATGGGATTTTAATTGATAGGGAATATACACTACCATTCAATAGTTTGGGGCCAGTAAGATTTTATGGCACACTTTAGTTTAGGGTCCAACTCCAACTAGTTTAGGGACCTTTGCCTCAATACACTTTTCCTTACTGCTTATTAATAGTTAGTAAGGCAGTTTAGATATTGGGTAGGATTAGGTATGTAGAATATGGTCATGCAGAATAAGGCATTTATATGTGCTTTATATACTAATAAAAAGCCAATATCCTAGTAATATGCATGCTAATAAGCAACTAATAAATAGTGAGAATTGGACCCTAAACTAAAGTGTTACCAATTTTATCATTATTTTTATTTGAAAGTAATGAATACGTCTATTCAACAAGGACACATTACATTGATCAAAAGTGACCATAGAGGCATTAATGATGTTGCAAAAGATTTCTATTTCAAATAAATGCTGTTGAACTTTCTATTCATCATCCTAAAACAACATGTCATGGTTTCCACATAGATCATGTGGCACTTAAGACTGAAGTAAAGGCTGCTAAAATATATTTGAAAGGTTTTTTTTTTTTTTTTTTACATTACTGTTTTGCAGCTTTGGTGCGCATAAGAGACTTCTTTCAAAAACATAAAAATCATACAGACCCCAAACTTTTGAATTGTTGTGTACATTTTTCAAGATCTGCTTTCAAACTTCTGCTCAAAATTGTATTATACATTTATTGATGTAGTACATCTGATGAAATGATAGCAAAGGATTTTTGATTAATAATTCAGGCAACCGACTAACAAGTTGATTTTAAAAATCCATAGTTTTGCACATCCTTTGAATGATTGGAGTATTAGTATGTGTTTTATTTCTCAAATATATATTCTCTCTGTCTCTCTGCCTTCCCAGCTGCTTTGCAAGTGGATATCACTCCGGCCCAGGGAGAGATCAGCGTGGGAGAGTCGAAATTCTTTTTGTGTGAAGGTAGGACTGATGACCCTCCTGTGATGAAACATATCGGCGGTCACGTCACATTTAACCTTCGTGAAGTGCTTTTGATTTCAAACCTGCCGTAACTGCTTTGTTCAATGCATTTAAACAAGCCCTTTCGTTCTGATGGGTGGTCAAGGTTGACTAAAGCTTTGATGTGCTTATTTACAGCAGATACATTCATTGGCCTGCCTGATTTTTGCAGTGAATCAATTTGTGAATTTTAGTCCTTGATTTGCGGGACAGAGCGAAATTTAATGTTAGGGAATGATGGTAGCTGAAAAGCTAAAACAACATCTATTATAAATGAGGAACACCTGAAATATTCAGAGGGCGAAAAAATAAATAAATGTGACTTATTTACAGCTATATTATTTTTGGTTGTATTATTTATGTATTTTCAAAAGATTTATGAAATATTTCACTGCACATTAACCCAGGGTTCCCACGGGTCCTTGAAATCCTTGAAAGTTTGTGAATCAGAATTTTGTTTTTCAAGGCCCTGGAAAGTTTTTGAAAATAAACATACATATGTACAGGTCATTGAAAGTGCTTGAATTTATTTTGTGCAAGAAATTTTCTGGAAAAAAATCCATATTATGCCCTCCGCTCTGCTAACGTGTTATTTTGCCAACACTTCGTAGCCTATGCATACTAGCTCGCTTGATTTACGTTAGTTACGCACATTTATGCTTCACGTCAAGTGTTTCCAGCGTGAGGCACTTTGTTTTGTACGTTGCCATGATGGTCACTCGCGCAAAACTAACAATGTATCCTACAAGGTAACACGATGTAACCTTGCTCTCACTTGAAATATGTCCCCACATTAAGTCCTTGAATTTGAGGGTATTGGATCGGGAAAGTCCTTGAAATGTCCTTGAATTTGAAGTTAACCAAGGTGTGGGAACCCTGTTAACCATCTAGAGTGTGTCCTTCAATAGCACTGGATGATATATCAAACATTTTATTATATATTATATATTATAGAATATATTATAAACATTTTTGTTGCAGAAATAAAATTAAGCAACATTATTAATGTTGTCATTGTGCTTTTTATTTATAAAGAGCATGATTCATGCTTGGGGAGTTTGATTCAAACTGTCTGTCAATGAATAGATTCAAATTTAGTGATTCAACTCTAATTATGTGATTCATTCATATATTCAAATGTTAAAGGGTTAGTTCACCCAAAAATGAAATTAAGTCATTAATTACTCACCCCCATGCTGTACCAACCCCGTAAGACCTTCGTTCGTCTTCGGAACACAAATGAAGATATTTTTGATTAAATGTGACAGCTGGATCACTCCTCCATAGGCTCCCTAAGGGATTGAAACCTGACGGCCCAGAAAGTCAATGAAGAAAATGTTTAAATATTCCATGTCACAACAGTGGCTCAACTATAAGTTTATCAAGCGATGAGAATACTTTTTGTGCGAAAAAACAAACAAAAATAACGACTTTATTCGACTATTCCTTTTCTTCCTTGTAGGCCTGAAACGAGACTTCAAGAGATTTCCACGACGCACACGCGCGAGAACTTAACTGAAGTAGTTGAAGGAGATCCCAATTTTTGCGCATGCGTCGTGGAAATCTCTTGAAGTCTCGTTTCAGGCCTACAAGGAAGAAAAGGAATAGTCGAATAAAGTCGTTATTTTTGTTTGTTTTTTCGCACAAAAAGTATTCTCGTCGCTTGATAAGCTTATAGTTGAGCCACTGTTGTGACATGGAATATTTAAACATTTTCATCATTGACTTTCTGGGCCGTCAGGATTCATTCCCTTAGGGAGCCTATGGAGGAGTGATCCAGCTGTCACATTTTATCAAAAATATCTTCATTTGTATTCCGAAGACGAACGAAGGTCTTACGGGCTTGGTACAGCATGGGGGGGAGTAATTAATGACTTAATTTTCAATTTTGGGTGAACTAACCCTTTAAATTCATTGTAAAATCATTTCAAATATATGGAATTTTAAAATATTCAATAACCGATAAATGAACATTTTGTAGAGTAAGTAGGTACATTTGTTTTAAGAAAGTGTTTTGTTATATTTGTGCATGTTAATGATTAAATATCCTTCTAAAACCTATAATACATGCAAAATATGGAAATGGAATATGATAATGTGATTTTAGCTAAATTGTCCGACTCTGTTCTTGAGTCAAATGATCTGTTTTGTGGAGGATGGATTTTTGCATACACTAATGCCACACTGATTAAGATTAATTGAGTAGACAGGCCGTTTAAATGCATTTAAGTCAAAAGTGCAGTTTGCCTCGCCAGCTGATGAGCTGACGGTCGGTCACAGTGTCTTCTCTCTATCTGTCTGTCTCTGGTTTCAGTTGTTGGAGATGCTAAGGAAATAGACTGGTTTGCACCCAATGGGGAGAAGCTTGTGCCAGGAAGACCTGACATCAGCGTCAGCAAGAGTGACGAGTCCTCGTCGACACTCACAATCTACAATGCTAACATCGACCATGCAGGCATGTACAAGTGTGTGGCCAAAAGCGGGGACAAGGAGTCTCAGGGCACTGTCATCGTAAAAATCTTCCGTAAGTAAAATGTTTGTGTTTTTATTTCAAGAGGTCACATGGAATCGTGAGAAATAAGAAATCAAATAGTACCGGACTCATCAGCAACCCCCAAAGACAACAAATCATCTGACATTTACAACAATATTCAATAACAAAACAACAATACACCAATAATGAAAGCATAAAGTTGCTACACGTCAATTTCACATCAACCACGCATTAATTATTGAAGTTTAAAAAAAAAACTTCTTTCATGGACAGTTTACCTTTCTATGCAATGCTAAAAATGTGTGTCATAGTATATTGTCTAGTTTTCCATTACAATTTATAAACATACTCAAAATAATATATTTCAGATAATTTATCTATTAATTAGGTTTCTTCTTTTAAACCAGGAATAAACCTTAAAACTAGGTATGCACATTTTCTTCCTGAAAACAATCTTTATATCGTATGCATCTTACAGATTAAGAAAAGGATTTTTGTAATAGTGGCTTCAAAGATATCTCTGAAGTGCATTTCAAATGTCTTTTTCAGAGAAACTCACTTTCCAAAACGCACCATCGCCTCAAGAGTTCAACGAGGGGGATGATGCTGACATCATCTGTGACGTCATCAGCTCTCCACCCCCATCTATCATCTGGAAGTATAAAAAGACAAGAATCCAGCCTGAGACTGATGGTAAGACGTACAGTACCAACAGCAGATCTCTTTCAATCTCTCGCTTTCATTCCCCTTATGTCACACTAATATTTCTCTTCATGTCTCTTCATATATCTTCATGTATCTGATGTTTTTAAGGATCTCCCATCCTTTGATATTTCCTGTCAAAAATCATCTGTGAGCTCTCTTAGCACTGTGACAATACAGCAATAATGAATTTTTACTGAGAGAACTCGAGTACTCAAAGTTTGATGCTGTTTTCATCTGCACTGTTTTGTTCGTCGAGTCAAGCCTCATTGGGATGAAACTATTTTAACCTCTGAGGGCTCCTCCCTCAGAGACCGCTGGAAGAAACGGTGACCGCAGTTCTCTGCTGTGAGACGTGAACTCACAGGGCTCTTTTCACTTTTCACTGCAAAACCACTAATTGTAGCGGAGCCTGAAAACCAAACTGCTCTATGTAAATAACACATTTTCCACATTTCTCTCGTTAACCTCTTCTGTGCTCTTCTTTTGTTTGACTGATGTTCCTTGTAGTTCGGATGAAGTATAAAACACTCTATCTATGTAACACACTACTATTAATGCAGTATAATATTTAAAACCAACAAAGTGGGCATTGTCCACAGTATACTGTGTAGTGTGCACTAAATAGTAAGCAAGTATTCAATTTACAACATGTCTCTGCTAGAAAGCTGTGCTTTATCTTGCTGAATTGGTGTTTTTCATCATTTTTAAAATATCAGTACTTTTTACTGTCTCCACGGAGTTGAAATATTATATGCACCTTTACTTTGCGTCTTGAATACAAATAGCACTGCAGAAAAGCCCATAAAAATGATTTTATGTGGGAGAAGATGTGCAGCGAGTCATTTTGCTGCCCAGCATGTAATGAGAGGCTCGTTAACATGGTCTCCTTATCTTACTCAAGAGTAATTACAGTCTCATTTTGCTTCCTCTCTCACTTTTTCCTCTCTCTGTTTCCATTCACACCTACAGTCCGTTTCAAGGTCTTAAACAACAACCACCTCCAGATCCGTGGCATCAAAAAGACAGATGAGGGTGACTACACCTGTGAGGGCCGCATCATGGCCCGGGGAGAAATCGACCTTAGGGTCATTAAGGTCATTGTCAATGGTAAGGACTCAATCTCAGAGCCACCTGCTCTTTTACCTCACATGGACACGGGAGCAGAGAGTCTATACACATTTACACCAATTGGACGGTTCTGCTTTGGCAGTTGCATTTGAAAGCAGTACATATTAAATAAATAAATTAAGTGAAAAATGGATGCCTAAAAAAAGAAGAAAACAATACAACATTTGGAAAAATAAACTTAATTCAATATTTTTCCATTGATTATAATCTTATTTTGCTTAAATACATTTATTTTATAAGATTTTTAGATTTTTTTTTTCTAGAAAACAATATATAAATGCTGATTTAAAAAAAATGCAGTGTGTAATGGAATATGTTCGCCCAAAAAGAAAAATCTGTAATTTTATCTCCTTCAAGTCGTGCTGAGCCCATATGCTGTTGTTTGGCCTCTGGAACGCACATGAAGAATGTTTCAGAAATCTTTAAAGGATTTTTTTTCTCCATAATAGCAGTACTAGAAAAAAAGCTCCAAAATTTACAAAAAAAATACTATTAAAGTAGTCTAAATGCACTGTATTCCAAGAGTTCTGAAGCCAACTAATCACTTTATGTGACATACTGACATTTTACTTTGTTATTTAGTGATGACTTGCTTCAGAAAATGTTATAATTTGTTTTATGTGTATAGTTTATGTACAGTTTATAAAAGCAGAGTATTCTTTTATCCAAAGCAACCAAAGAAACAGAGCAATTCGTCAAGGAGCCAACCATATTCATACTATACAATGCCAGGTTTATTTGGATTATTGGATTTATTTTGGATGGAGCTCCACACATTAAAGGGAAATGAGCTCCACCAGAAAAAAAGAAGCATGTTTTTGTCAATTTTAGGTCATCTATATCTTTAAAGTCAGTATTTACCAGAATGTTCTTTTCACCTTTCTCGTTTTCTCCCAGTTCTGCCAAGTATCAGGACCCGCTACACTGAGCTTAATGCCACTGCAGACATCAACCAGGCCGTGACGTTGGCCTGTTACGCAGATGGCTACCCAGAACCCACCGTCACGTGGGCACGGTACGTGTCATTTCTCACCCACTCCTTTTTAGCAGCCCCTTTATCTGTCTGGGCCAAAACGGCACCGAAAAAGTTCAGCCAAATCTCTGTATTGAAAGCTAAGCTTTTCCCTGAATCCAGGGTGGGAGAGGGATCAGAGTTATTGGAGCTTGTAAACTAAAAGTGCTGTGAATGGCAGAGGCACCATTTCATCCTTTCAGTTGCCGTTCGCCGTGGCAGCTAAGGCAGCTGGCAGCTTTCATTATGCCTTTAACTCAAAACTCCAGTGACTTCTTTAACCAAGTCGTGACTGGTGCGGGAATGAGAGGACAAGATTGCATCAGGTCTGAGCTTCGCCTCGGGAGAAGGAGGGATAAGAGTGCTCACCACAACCTCATTTATTTCAACTCCTTCACTGACAGTGCTGTCATTCAGGGGCCATTTGAAAATGTCGCTCAATGTCTGCTGTTACAAGCAAAAAGAACAGGTATTTGGATCCAAACTTTGCATGACTGATTTAGTGTCACAGGGAAACATCGCACACAGCATTCTTCGAAATAAAAAAAGCTTGATGTTTATGGCCTTCAGACATTATTTACAGCTTTTATATTGGCTCTGAGACAGGGACGTGTCAAGAAACCGAAGATGACAAAACAGATCTGCTTATATTTTTCCAGCTTCTTCCTGGACTATCAGCCTCATGAGAAGCTGTGCACTGCAGGATGAAGAATCCATTTCATGGGCAGGCACACTTTCTCTCTGTATTTTCTGGTGTATGTGGAGATGCGGCATCATGTATTCATGACTTTGCTGAGCAAGTAACAGCTCGAAGGCCAAACAGTAAACATATCCTCTCTGTCTTTCTGCCTCTCACTCTCTCTCTGTCCTGCAGAGGTAATATCGTGCTGGAATCCAATGAGAAGTACAGCCTGAATGAAGATGGGTCGGAGTTGACCATCAAAGACGTCAATAAGCTTGATGAAGGAGATTACCAGTGCATCGCTAGAAACAAGGCTGGAGAGAAGAGTGACGAAGTCGCACTCAGTGTGTTTGGTAAGTGACAGAATTCTGCCATTACCGTTGGAGCTGAACTGAAAACAAGTGTTTACATATGAGTTACCAGGAAAATGTTCTCTTCATTAGGACCGTACAATAAATCAATTTAAAATCAAAATCGTGTTATGGCCTTGTGTGTTTATTGAGCCGTGAAATGTTGCAATATTATTAAATTAATATCTAAACACTGTATGCACTGCGTGTTTCAAATTTGTGTCATCTATAATGTCGTCTACTACACTACGCGTGCATTGGGCTCATGGTGTAGAGTTTCGCAGTGCAGAGCAACTCTACAAGTTACTATGCTAATCAAATGTAATGAAAGGACACAGGCATTTTGTATCATTTAATCAGAGAATAAGCAGCATATTAAAAACTATAGTAAACTTCACACTGAAAGATCTTCCTTCAATTTTCTTTCACAAATAAATGCTATACTTTGTGAAAATTAAATATATTTTCTGTGTATGTTGTATGGTAAAATTTTAGTTGTTGCTGTTATAATTATTATTATTATTAGTAGTAGTAGGATTCTATAAGGAATAATAATAATTCGAATTAGAATTGTGTGTACAGTATAGAAATAGTAAACTATAATACAGCATTATATATATATATATATATATATATATATATATATATATATATATATATATATATATAGTGTATATATAAATGTAAATCTTTATGTATAAATAGTTCTGTATAATAGTTTACTATTTCATCATCATCATTATTATTATTATTATTAATCATTTAAATAATGATTATTTATACTTATTATAATTATTTATATAAGTGGTTTTCAGCCTGTGGGCCATGACGATATTGCAGGGGGGCGCCATTTACTATTAATAAAAATAATAATTTTGTTAATATATGCAAAAATATATAATTCAATATAAAATTCAATAATAAAATAACTAAAAATAATTATTAAACTGTTAAGCTCGCTGATTGGTTGTAAGAATAAACCACCAATTTATCTTCCATACTTTTGCTGCATACATGTTACTGTAGGCTACAACAGACTTAAACATGGACAAAATGGTTATCAACAGGGTTGCTGAAAAGGACAAATGCAGATGTTTCTTCATCTACAAATAAGGATACATTTTCACCAATGCCTGACATCAAAAATAAGCTAAACGAAGAACATACAGTAGTGATCTAGCGGTAGTCTTCACATGTGTGGGAGTGGAGAACAAGCAGCTACCACTCTGTGTTGCTGAAATGAAGCTTTACATTAATTAGCTTATTTTAGCTTTACTTTACATTTTTTAGCTTTACACATTATTTTACCGGAATAAAATTCACGTCAAGCCTGATCTCCGCATCTTTGCAACTTTCTTCTCTTCAGCCACAGTGCTTAGTAAATGCTAAACAACCATAAATTTGATTATATGGTCTAATTGTTATGTGTCAGAGTCTCTTGAGACTCAGTCAGGTCCAGTTCCACAGGGGTGCTAGAGGGTGCCAAGCACCCTCAGATGAAAGCAAGAGCACCCTCAGTTAAAGCTGTAAAAATAGGATACTGGCAAAACAGATTTGGCAAACGTTCCAGCGCGTATTTGTGTTTGTGTTCTGGGGAGCGTCAAATGTTTCCATTTAAAACGTGCTTTTGCAGTGTTGTGCAATGTAGCCAATCACAGACATATCTGTTGATTTCTTGAATGCAATGGCCAATCAGAGGTGTTTAAGTTAGTTAGAATCCGGTGAAAATGCAACAGCAATGGACAGATCTGCAGATATATGTGTATTAAGGCTAGAGCAACCAAGTCCACATATAACCAACGCGACACAAATAGTCGGGTCTGTTAAAATTCTTGCAGCGGGCCACGGAAACGGTAACACTTTACAATAAGGTTCCTTAGTATATATTAACTAACATGAACTAACAATGAGCAATAAGTAACAATGTGTTACTGTATTAGTTCATCTTTATTAATGTTAGTTAATAGAAATCCAGCTGTTCATTGTTTGTTCATGTTAGGTTACTGCGCATTAACTAATGTTAACAAATACAACCTTTGATTTTAATAATGTATCACTAAATGTTGAAATTAATATTAACTAAGATGAGAATAATTAATTATTAAATATATAAATAGTATCTTTAAATGGAATACTAAATCTTTTCCAAAAACTCTAAATGATTGAGACGAAAAGCCTAGCTTCCTAGTTTATTGTTTAAGCACACTGTTGAACCTGAGAGCTGATTTCAAGCCTTCGTATTTTATCATTGATATCATATTTGCATGAATACAAGTTCTGAAATTATTTTATCGCAGTTCAAAATGCAATCAAAATATTTTTATTCCCCATCGTGTTGATGTTTTCTCCAGCCACCATGGGCACTGCTTCAGAGCGCTTAGACTAAAGGCAAGGCAAATAAAGTAAATCAAAGTGCTACTCCACTGCATTCATTAAACAAAAGATCCTCTTTTGAATTATAAAATAAAGCAATGTGTTGATTAAATATTGAAAATGCCCAGCCAGTGCGGCACTCTCATCTCATCAACTTAAGAGCACTGTTGTGGTATTACGACCATTGTACAGGCTCAGTATATGCACAAGAGAAAAATCATTGTTTGTTTTCCTTTAGGAGAGTCTCTGTAGTCTGTTTTGAGTTGTTGTTGTTGTTGTGTTCAACAGTGCAACCCAAGATCACGTTCCTTGAAAACCAGACGGCCTCTGAATTGGAGGAGCAGATCACACTAACTTGCGAGGCCACAGGTGACCCCACTCCCAACATCATCTGGAGCTTCGGTCGTCGGGTCTTCACCGAGAATGAGCAGGTGCTGAGGTTGAGGGATCAGGGGTCAGTGGGCAAAAGGCTTGATACTAAAGGTCTATGGCTCGAATATACCAGTTGGAACGATATAACGGTAGAAATTTGAATACATTTGACTATTATTTCTATCATGGTTTAGAGTGGTGCAGGAATAACATCAGAACCCGGAAGTCTAATTCGCCGCTGGCTCCTTTGAGATTTTCCTATGGGGTTTTATAATGGGGGTTTTCAAGTTGTGAGTAAAATAAAGCCTGTGGTAAACAAAACTTGATGATACTTTGACGTTTTGTTCTACAATGTACACTGCATACACTCACACCCCAAGCGGTCTTATCCAGGGCCTAAAAATAACCTTTTGCCACACCTGCCAATGGTCAAATTCACCAGCCAAAAATATTTTTTTACCAGCCGTGACACAAATACGGGCAGTTATAAAATTGTAGATACAAGTGAAAATTCACAATCCTCTATTCCAAATTCGATATCACAGCTAAAACTACCTTACAAATGAAATCCTACATTTATAAAAAAATAAGAACTAACAATCAAATTACAATCAATAGCACAAATAAATACAATACAACAAAGATACAAATGAAATAAACAATGCTCTTCAGGCAGGTCTAAAATTTTTCAAGTACCAAAGTGTAATAAAGTAGGCTAATCAAATAAATAACACAACATCTCTTTCTGTGTCCTTTCTTAAGATTATTAGGATGATGTCGCTTTAAGACCGAATGCACGCACGGATTATGCATTTTGTTTTTGCATTTACTTAAGACATAAAACCGACTATGTTTGCTAGGACACTCGCCTAGACAGCATTGTTTGACACAATTTTGAGTGAATTTGTCCATTTAAGTGCAATAAGGTATGAGAGAGCTCAACTTTGCATGCTGTTTCTGTTCACGGCTTTCAGAAAGCGCCCTTTGGATCGGATGTTTAAACTTCACACACAACGCGTGAGTAACAAATTCCCTTTTGCGTGTTCCAGCGCTTATTTACATTGGAAAGGCTGAAACTTTCGTGATGTGCATCTCTGACCTGTCAGCTGTACAGAGCGTTGTTCACGTTTGTTCACGTTCATGTTGTTACAACATTGCATTGTTAGAATGAAAAATGTTTTTACTGGCCAACTGGTGTGAGTGGCACACACTGACACCGTTTCATATACTCGCCAACGCAGATTTTTACTCGCATCTGGCGCTTGGCGAGTGTTAATTTTAGGCCCTGGGGCCTCATTTATAAACGTTGCGTACGCACAAAATAAGGCGTACGCCGCTCTCTACGCAATAATTGGTATTTATAAAGAGCAAACTTGACGGGAAAATGTGCGGCCCTTCACGCAAGCTCTGACCCAGGCGTACGCACAAAAACGGGTGAAATGAGAAATGGCGACACCGTCGGCAGATGGAAGAAACATGTGAAAGTGTGTGAAACGTCTCGGTTACGGATGTAACCCTCGTTCCCTGAGTAGGAAACGGAGACGTTCCGTCGGAGGACGACGAATGGGGTTTCGCTTAGAAAGCCTATCGACTTCGAGTATACAAAAACGAGCCAATGGCAAAGAAATGCCATGGGTCTGCGGAATTTGCATAGCGTATCTCCGCCCCATCTCGTGGGTATAAAGCGGAAGACGCCGCAACATGCAGATATGTTTAATCGCTGAGGAGCCAAGACTGAGCTCAGGCGATCCCCGCGGTACAGCGGAAGTGGCAAGAAGATGGAACGTCTCCGTTCCCTACTCAGGGAACGAGGGTTACATCCGTAACCGTTCCCTTTCGTTGTCACTCCGAGTTCCGTCGGAGGACGACGAATGGGGATACCAGTCTAATCACGCCACCTTCTCAGCTGTCTTCCAGTGCCCTGCGTAAATCTGAGATCCCTGTCGTGAAGCTGGCACGGACGAAGGACTCCAATTTAGCACAGGAATACCAAGGTACACTGGGGAGCATATCCCAAGATTTTAAGGGAATATGCAATTACTGCCAACCCGGAGGGGGGGACTTAGAGAATACACATATGACCCGAGGGATGCATATGGGGAATCACTGGGGTGTCCAGCCGCAGGTGGAATATTTCAACCCCAGGGGTGGCAAGGTGGCTTGCCAAGGGAAAGACACATGCTCAGAGAGGCTTACAGTGGAAATACACATGTGGGGGTCGCTCAGAGGAGGGACCATGCACACGGGAGTGCTGGAGGAACTCAGGGCTTTCGGGAAGCTCACCTGAGGAAATATAGCACGTATCCAGTCCGTGGAGTGGAATGGCGAGCAAGCGAAGACACCTGAGCGGGTCCGGTACTAGCTGGTGGAAGCGAGTACATGAGAGGACACTGGCTCCACTCGGAGATTGTAGAATCTGGCGAATGTGTTGGGTGTCGCCCAGCCTGCAGCTCTGCAGATGTCTGTTAGCGAGGCGCCATGCGCTAGAGCCCAAGAGGACGGCACACTCCGGGTGGAGTGGGCAGTCAGACCAAGGGGGCACGGTCGACCTTGCTGCTGGTATGCCAAAGCAATGGCGTCCACTATCCAGTGAGACAACCTTTGCTTGGAGAGAGCCTTTCCCTTCAGCTTCCCACCATAACAGACAAAGAGCTGGTCTGAGGTCCTAAAACACTGCGTTCTGTCTACATAGATGCGGAGAGCACGTACTGGACAGAGCAGTGCCAAGGCTGGGTCTGCCTCCTCCGAGGGCAGCGCTTGCAGGTTCACCACCTGGTCCCGGAAGGGAGTGGTAGGAACCTTGGGCACATATCCAGGCCGGGGTCTCAGGATCACGTGAGATTAAGCCGGCCCAAAATCCAGGCACGCTTCGTCAACGGAGAATGCGTGCAGGTCCCCTACCCTCTTGATGGAGGCCAATGCAGTCAGAAGCGCTGTCTTCATAGACAGGAAGTTAAGCTCGACTGACTGCAAAGGCTCAAGGGAGCACTCCGCAGGGCAGAAAGAACCACTGCGAGGTCCCAAGAGGGTACGAGAGGAGGGCGAGGAGGATTCAGTCTCCTCGCTCCTCTCAGGAACCTGACGATCAGGTCGTGCTTCCCCACCGACTTACCTTCTATAAGATCATGCTGTGCGGCAATAGCGGCGACATAGACCTTGAGGGTGGAGGGAGACAGCCTTCGCTCCAACCGATCTTGAAGGAAAGCACGATGCTGATCAAACATCTCCGGGGGTATACTCGGTGAGAAGAGCACCAGTTGACGAAGAGGTTCCACTTCAACGCGTAGACGTGTCTCGTGGATGACGCTCTAGCGGAAGTGATGGTAGCCACCACCGCTGGTGGTAAGGTACACAAACCTGACTCGTCCCGTCCAGGAGCCACACGTGGAGGCTCCAGAGATCGGGACGAGGGTGCCACAGGGTGCCCCATCCCTGAGAAAGTAGGTCCCAGGGTCTGCGCAAGAAGGCTCACTGGGGGAAATGCATATTTGCGGCCCCGCGGCCAGCTGTGCGCCAGTGCATCCGTGCCGAGCGTGCCCTCGGTCAGGGAATAATACCGGGCGCAATGGGTCGAGTCGTGAGAGGCAAACAGATCTATCTGTGCGTCCCCGAGCTGGTCCCAATCAGCTGAACCGACTGGGGATGGAGTTGCCATTCTCCAGGGAGGGGCTGAAACCGTGAGAGCTCGTCTGCACAGTTCAGGACTCCAGGAATATAAATGGCATGAAGCGACCTCAGATGCTTCTGACTCCATAAGAGGAGGTGGCGGGTGAGTTGCGACATACGGCGGGAGCGCAGACCACCTTGACGGTTGATGTACGCTAGAGTCGCGGTATTGTCTGATCGGGCTAGTACATGCTGGCCCGTGAGCACGGCTCGGGAGTGGCGCAGGGCGAGCTGTACAGCCAGCAACTCGATGTAATTGACGTGCCACAGGCGCTGGGGTCCTATCCAGGAGCCCGCGGCAGCACGTCCATTGCACATGGCTCCCCAGCCCGTGTTGGAGGCATCTATCGTTACAACAACATGCCGCGAAGCTCGTTCCAGAGGCACTCCGGCCCGTAGAAAACTGAGGTTCGACCACGGGGTGAAGGTTTGACGGCAAGTCAGAGTAACTGGTAATCGGAGAGTGCCGTGCTGCCATGCCCACCTCGGGACTCGGTCGCGAAGCCAAAGCTTAAGCGGGCTCATATGAAGCAATCCGAGCGGCGTTGTCGCGGCTGCAGATGCCATATGCCCCAGGAGCCTCTGAAAAGGTTTCAGTGGAACCGCACTCTTTCCCTCGAAGTGTCTCAGGCAAGTCAGCAGTGACTGCGCGCGCTCCCTCGTAAGCTGTGCGGACATGGCGACCGAGTCGATGTTCATACCGAGAAAAGAGATCCTCTGCACGGGGCAAAGTTACTCTTCTCCCAGTTGACCCGAAGGCCCAGACGGGCTAAGTGCCGGAGCACTAAGTCCCTGTGTTCGCAACCTGGTCTCGAGAGTGAGCTAGGATCAGCCAGTCGTCGAGATAGTTCAGGATGCGAACCCCGTGTTCCCGAAGGGGAACGAGGGCTGCCTCGACGACCTTCGTGAAGACGCGAGGAGACAGGACTAGCCCGAATGGGAGAGCCGCGTACTGATATGCCTGCCGCTCGAAAGCAAACCGTAGGAACGGTCTGTGTCGAGGGGGAATGGAGACATGAAAGTAGGCGTCCTTCAGGTCGATCGCTGCAAACCAATCCTGGGGCCGCACACATTCGAAAATGTGTTTGGCAGTGAGCATCTTGAACAGCATCCTGTGAAGGGAGCGGTTCAGCACGCGCAGGTCCAGGATTGGCCGTAACCCACCGGTTTTCTTCAGGACAATAAAGTACGGGCTGTAGAAGCCAGACCTCATTTCGGCTGGAGGGACAGTCTCGATCACACCCTTCGCCAGCAGGGTAGCAACCTCCGCTCCCATGATAGGGGCATTGCCACCGACCATAGTGGAGCGGACTCCCCTGAAGCGGGGAGGAGACCGCGCGAACTGAATCGCGTAGCCAAGCCTGATCGTTCGTGCGACCCAGCGGGACAGGTTGGGAAGCTCTAGCCAGGCTCCCAAGAACTGTACCAGCGGGGTCACGCGAACCATAGACTTCCCGTCGGTGGGGCAGCGAGGCGGTTATGACTGGCCCGGACGTGGACGGCATAGCGGCCCGGTGTCGGGGCACAGTCATAGACCGCGTCCTGACAGAGGAGGCCAGGGAAGGACGAACATTCCACGGGGGTCTGCTCTGCCAGGGGTCTGGCGACAGAGGAGGATGAGAGCGGCACGGCCCGGGGACGGCGCACACTGTCATCCGGCTCTGGGACAGAGGAGGACGAGGGGTGCACGGCCCGGGGGTGGCGCACCGTGTCGTCCGAGAACTCTGTGTGCTCAGAGACGGGAGAGTCAGTTCTTTCTGAATAAGGATTCTTCCCCGGCCCTCCACCAGGGAAAGGAGTGGCCCTGCTACCAGCTCATGGAGAAAGAACTGAGTCCCATCTCTTAGGAGCCCATCTCAAGAGTGCCGCTTAACCCGGCGTATAGCGGGGGGCGGGGATGGAGAGGGCTGTGGCGTCCCCCTGCGGCTTCCAGAGCCAGCCCGGGTGAACGGGCGGGGTGGGAGCCGCAGGAGGGTGCCTTCGGCGGTGGGCAGACTGAGGGATCAGCTCGGACGGCGGGGCCGTCAGGGCAGAATAAGCCTCAGTCTGCTCGTGGGCGGTTGAGAACTGTTGGGCAAAGCCCTCAACCGCACCGCCGAAGAGGCCGACCTGGAATATGGGGGTGTCAAGCAGATGGGTCCGCCCGACATCCTGCACATCGGACAGGTTCAGCCACAGAATGGTGGACATCACCTGACCCAGGGAGCGTACGGCCACATTCGTCGCTCGGAGAGCAAGGTCAGTGGCGGCGCGCAGCTCATTGAAGAGCCCTGGGTCAGTCCCGCCCTCGTGCATGTCCGTGAGCATCTGGGTCTGGTAGACCAGCAGAATGGCCATGGCATGCAGTGAGGCGGCTGCCTGTCCGGTAGCGCTATAGGAATTCGCCACAAATATAGATGAAAAACTACAGGCTTCGGATGGGTGCTTAGGATCACACCGAGAGGAAGCACTCTGAGGACACAGTAGCATCGCAACAGAGCGTTCAACCGGGGGGACCCCAGTGTACCCATGGGCAGTGGCCCCGTCGAGGGAAGGAAGGGCGGAGGAGATCAACGAGGGATCGCTGGAAGACATGGGGGTCTTCGAGGACTTCGAGATCTCCTGATGCACATCCAGGAAGAAAGGTATTGGAGTGGACGCTGACAGGAGTCAGCGGCCACACCCAAAAACCAATCGCCCAGCAGCGAGCGCTCAGGACAGGGTGAAAGGTTCCACTCTAGTCCGATGCTCGCAGCGGCCCGGGAAAGCATGGCCGTCATCTCAGGATCTGACTCGACAAATGCCATATGCACACCCGAAAGTGCCAGCACTGTCAAATCTTTACTTCCTGAAGATTCTAGCCCGCCCTGTGATGCTGCGATGGACAACAGATCCGATTCTGGATCGTCAAGGGAAACCCGCGGGGCATCCGAAAATAGACCCGGGGAATCCCCTGAACACTCGCGGTTTGCGTCACTGAAGAGGGGGGCGTGGTCCACGGACAAACAGTCGGCGAATTTGTTCCACACTCGCACCCTCAGGTCACCCTGGCCACCAGCCGAAGTAGCACCTCACGTGGAGAGTGTTAGATCGGGGTGTGGATGAGGGGACTCTCTCTCTAACGAGATCATTGAGTCTCGACCGTAATGACCCGATGGTCACGTTCCCGCGGGGAGAACGTGAGTCATCCACAAACGCTGCTCTAGCGTGATCAAGCCCAAGCACGCAGAGCAGAGAATGTGCCCATCGAAATCGGAAATGAGTCGACCGCAACCAGAAATGCACGGGCGAGCCGTCTTTAAAAAGACGTGCCACGTGCGAGCTCTTTTGTGAGAGGAGGAAAAAACTCTGCGATGTTGAAGCGAGCAGGGAGAAACACACTCATTGGCAGAAAAGTCAGAAATGGCTGTGGAGTGAAGAGATACTCTTGGCTCCTCAGCGATTAAACATATCTGCATGTTGCGGCGTCTTCCGCTTTATACCCACGAGGTGGGGCGGAGATACGCTATGCAAATTCCGCAGACCCATGGCATTTCTTTGCCATTGGCTCGTTTTTGTATACTCAAAGTCGATAGGCTTTCTAAGCAAAACCCCATTCGTCGTCCTCCGACGGAACTCGGAGTGACAACGAAAGGGAACTGTAGACCGTTGTGTAAAAGAAATGGCAATACTGGCTCTCATAAATAACAAGAAGACTTCACAAAGCAAGTCTTACAATTAACAGCCTACATGAACACCCGTTTGATCGATCTGCAGTGTAAAACAAACAAAATCAAACGAAGATAACAACAGAAATGCAAATTAACACATATTTGCAAAAATAAAAGTGAAATATGTTCTGCAATAATAATTATTGCATGTTTTGCAATTCATCCTCATAACACATCTGTAGTTTGTCAGATGCAATCAAATGGATGGTAATAAAATGCCATGCCATCACAATGCGTAATGACGTAATGCGTAATGCAACCTTTTGCCACTCAAGTGCCTTTTTTGGCATTAATGCCCACACTGTGCCCTCCAAACAACATTTTACTCCTCTTTTCCACCTCGCCAATGATAATTTTTACTTCACATTGAGTGAAGTTACGTTTCTTGGTTTTCCTCTCTGTGTTTGCCATGATTTTGCAATCGATGAATATTAACTTGTAGGCGTTTCACGGACTATTTATGGGCAACTATGGGCGTGACATGAAGCCGCAAAAGCTGCGCTACATTTAGAATTGATTGTGATTTATTAAGGGAAAACTGTGTAGGATGTGCGTGCGTACAGTTTTATAAATCTGAATATTTCTGTGCGTACGCACATCCTATGTTTCATCCGTACGCCACTTCTGATGCAAATCCTACGCAAAGTTTGATAAATGAGGCCCCTGGTCTTATCTAGCATTACTTCTTCAGAACATAATTAACATTACTTCTTCAGAATTCGCGTTTTTTTTTATGGATGTGTGTAATTTATGTTGTAGAACAAATGTCAAAGTACATGTTTACCACAGGCTTTTATTTTACACATAAATAAAAAAAACAAAAGCATTATAAAACCTCTTAGGATATCTTGAAGGAACTCCTTTTTTTTTTCAATTAAAATGAGGAATTCTGAGCAGCTAAATGATCTGATGAATATCATTTTCAATAATTAGCTGTATTATTGATAAGGTTTCATTAGTAATACACTACCTTTCAAAAGTTTCAGGTCAGTACAGATTATTTAAGATACTAATAGTTTTATTCAGCAAGGACATTAAGATAATCAAAAGTGACAGTGAAGACATATATAATGTTACAAAAGATGTCTTGGTGAGCATAAGAGACTTCTTACAAAAATATATAAAAAAATTCTTACCCCACACTTTTGATCAGTAGTAGGCTATTAGTTGTTTGTTTATTGATTATATTATTCATGAATGTTCAGATTTTTTCAATAAAAATCTGTATATTGTGTGTATGTTAATACAAAAAGGCTAACTAGTTAGTTAGTATTCCCTGAAGGGTCGTGTTGTCATTTCCACTGAAGTACAGATTCGTGTGTAGCATATTGCCATTGACCAAAATGTAAAAAAAAAAAAAAAATTGTCAGATTATAATTTCTGATTTAATCACCCTGATCAAAAGATGCAGCATTTTCTCTAGAGGTTTCAAAACAATACCATACATGTTTTTATGAGTTCTCCTGATTTCTGTAGGCCTGTGTTAGTGAGTAAAAGACTTCTGCGTCTCAGAAGCAGCAGGCTCACCAGTGCTCGGTCTCTCTGCCACTCCGCTCTGCTGGAGCCTGAACTTCTTTGATTTAGTCAAGCGGGCTACCTAATTAACAGCCTCAAAATACTCATCATAGTACAGCGAGCAGGATTCATCGACAGCTGCTAAAAGCTCTTACTGCTTATCAGCCTGATGGGGAGCCCCCAAGTACTTCAAACTTTATTTCCTCTTCCCCTCTCTCAGACCTAGCCAGTCTTAGCTAGGGAAATGTGAGGTCGTTTTTAGTGGGTTTCGGGCCTGTCACAGATCTCAGTAGGCAGGTGTGAAGACCGGGCATGTTTACAAGTCTCTGAAGCCTCAATTCTTTTTTTTTTTTTTTGGTAATACTTTACATTAAGTGCAAATAGGCCACCTTGTTGGCAGAGACTATTTACACTAATTCCACACTCTGACGTCTGGTTAAGCCACACAAAATTACAGAAGACGTTGCATTGTCAACAGTCGCGTAGGGGAAAGGTGCGTGGCAGAAAGTTTTGATGCAAATCGATCCGAGTTCGAATCCGCCTTTTGCTCGCTCTCGCTCTACTCCCTTTTCCTATCTCATATCAGATCGGAAAGACATTTATTTTCAATAAAAATTAAGAAAATATTCACAAAGTGGAAATATAGTGTCTAACGTGTGTTTAATAATAAAATGTTTAGGGGTGCTGTAGGTGTAGGGAGGGCTTTATTGTCCATTTAATACTTGTATTGATAAATGTAATCATTTACACTCTATGTTATTATTGCATATCGTGTAATGTATAACAACACTGAGGTGCAAATAGTATCTTCCACTATTTATAAGTATAAACAGCATCTAACTATTTACACTTATTGCAATGAAAATACTGTTATTTTTACATAGTGTAAATATAATATATTGCTTCTTGCACTTAGTGTAAATAGAATCTATTGCAATTTAAACTTAGTATAAATATCATATATAGCAAAGAAAATATGCTATTTGCACTTAGTGTAAATAGCCGCTGCCATACTTTAATTATATGTATCAAATCCACAAGGCATCATGGGAATTAATCCTTACATTAAATCCATCATGTATTATTAGAAAATGCCACTGGTCACCCTTTTTTTATGCCAGCAGTACTTGGGAAGCGACCAGTTTTCTCTCCTCCTGCTGGTGGGCTACGTTGTGTAGGTGGACTATGAAAAAGAACCTTATGTTTACGTGTACATCTGGCTCACTATGAATATGATATTTGCGTGACAATAGCCCACCAGATTGCATCATTTCTTGTGTTTGCATTGTATTATCTCGGGCTAGTCAAGCCAATATTCATAGCTGTCAAAGAAAAAAAATTCAGCTGTACAATGAAGGCTTTCTTCGTTTATGATCATTTGTATTGTTGGTCCTCCACTCAGAATGCCAGATGAATATGCTTTTTAATGAATGACCATAGTCTTGTTTTGTCATGCTGCCCTGAATTGATATTTGACTCTTTTGTGACTTCCATACTTCTCAAAGTGTTTTGCACTTGTAGCAACTTGGTTACAAAAGTGGTTACATCCATTTGTGAATGTCCACTTAAAGGCCTAATCTTGTAAACAATGTTTGATTATGTGATTTAGTTCATTTTGATGCTAGGACAGGACATAGGGCGTTTTCACACCTGAAAGTCCGCACCAAGGTCCCAACCAAAGTTCACGTTTTGATACATTTTATACTTTCAGAAAGTTTTGGTTTGGTTTCACACTACAATTATGCGAACGCACTAAAGAACTTTACGTGACATACTTGCGTCCTGTCGTCATCATCTATGTGGGCTGCATCCTGACATTGATTGGTTTGTAAACGGACGTGCGTCTGACGTCAGCGTGTTGTCAATTCGGCGGGTAACTTTGACAACATGAATGAACAGACGCATATCATTGCAACTATATTGTTATTTTTATGGCATAATTACCTGCAGCACCAACTATACACAAGGTTAGTTCAAATTCGCCAAATGAACGTCCTCGTCGTGCGAACATTTTATCGTCGCGGGCAGGAAAGGAGGAGAAGACTGCAAGTTGACTTTTTATTATGTCATCAGACAGACCATACTTCAATTAAAAACCTCGTCTCCTCCTCTCCCCATGTGCTACACGGCTAATTTTTTCCTGTCACCTTCTGTTTTTTCGGCTATGCGGGAACCACCGGAACTTCCTGTAAAAGGTCCGAAAGTCCGAACCATACAGAAATGCTTTCACCCTAGAAACGAACCAAACCTTTGTTCAGTTTGATCCGGACCGAGACTACCTCTTTTCGTCGGACCAAATTTCATCTGTTTGGTCCGGTCCGGGGGAGGTTTCACACCTGTAATTTTGATTCGGACCAAACTGAAAAGTCCGAAAGTCCGGACCAAACAAGGTAGGTGTGAAAGGGCCCTTTAAACTGTGTTTAAACAACCAAACACACTTAACCTTTTATTTTAGAACTAGTATCTGGTATTTTAACCTGTCTCAGGCCAGTAGCTGATCCAAGCTTGTCGTCAGTAGGTGGATAAGCAAATATGTTCCAAAAAACAACTTAATCAAGTTAGTAGCTAGTATTTAAAAATTGCAAAACTATATTAATTTTGATTTTCCTGCAGGGTTGTAGCAGTTCATTAGCGCTGCGCTGATATTGTTGATATGCACTCGTCTCTCACCTCATCTCGCCACCTCTACAGGATGCAGTGAATGATGCTTTTTATTTTCCATTTCCTAAGTATTATTTATCCAGAAGAATTAAGTTTGTATGAAACGGAAGTTGACGTAGTCTTTTCTTCCCTATTGTGACATAGAGTCAAACGAATTCTTGAACAAGAAAAAATGTAGGGCGTGACTTGATTTTGTCCATCAGGAATTAATTGGATCGTTGTGGTTTGCTATTGTGATGTCATATGAGTCATCAGAGAAGAGATGCCATTTCAGAAGGGAGAAGTTATTTTGAATAAATATTATTTGATATTTTATTATTTTAAAAAAGATGTGCACAGATACATTGTTTATAAAAAATAAGGGATAATCTACAGCTAGGTGTGCATTTACATGATTTTATATTTTAGCTATTAGTGAAGCTATTGTTTTGACAAAAGTTGCTGGGCAACATTGTCAACGAGTTTCATTGCTTCTGCATTTTTCTGTGTGTTCGCTGACTGGAACTACCTGTGCATTCAACAATTCCAACCAATGAGAATCGAGTGTTCAGACAGACAGTGCTATATGTACTGTATATGCTTATATCTTTTGATGGCTGTCCGAGGATTGCCTTAAAGTGAAATGTGCAGGCAGTGTGTAATGAGGCGTACCTTAAGTTAATGGGGCCTCATCACGCATTTCATTTATTGACAGCGGTGATATGTAATAGTAAGTGGGATCTGTGGTTATGGTCACGTAATGCATAGTCCGAACAGCTTATATAACAGGAACACCACCAATGTAAAATAATTTACATCGATTTTTTTTTCTATATCTAAATAGTTCCTCGGATAGGCAAGAGAGCATGAGGGTTCATTTCAATGTGAACAGCCTGTAATCTGTGAATGCGTCCTCGCTAGTGCTTTAAGCTAGAGTGAACACATCATGTATACGCGCAAATGATCGATCGGTGTCACTCTAGAGTACTCGTCCACATTCATGGACATGGTACTAGTAATGTGTATTATATGTAGCTAGTTTTATATTGCAATATACTGGAAACAACCCAATAATTTCATTAAACATCTGACTTTTGTGTATTTAAGACAGGTTGGAGGTTATCTTAACTTTGAGACTTTTTTTTTTTTTACAATTATTTTTAAGAACATTCCTTTCAGGAATATGAATACTTCTTAAATTGTGTATTAAGGACATCTTAAGAAAAGGGAAACGGAAAAGATTCTGGGAATACAAAATATTCTTATATTTGTTCTTATTAGAAAATAAGAAGAAAATAGCAGTTAAGCACAATTTTATTCTCAAGAATGTTTTGTGAATCTTGCCCCATGGCCTTTAGTAGTTGAGCTGGTGTATTAATATGGATAAGATGAGTCAGGAGCATGTCTGGAGTCTACTTAAATCCTCTGTTTCTAATACGTGTCCTGTATTCCCAACCACAAATTTCCAGCATCTGAATTAGTCAGAAATGCACAGAAAACTCAGAGAAGTCAGAAACCTATGACTACCAAATGAGCAATGTCTGAGTCGGACTGGAACAGATTGGTCTCTCCTGAACTCTACAATAAACTACATTATGGAAGATTCTCTGTCTGCTTTTTGTTCTGCCCTTTTGGATGAAATAGCCATGGTCATGGCATGAGAGTTCACAAAGATGGCACGTTCTGACAAAGGAGGCACGTTTTTTATTGTTCATCCAGAAGGAAAGGCCATTAAAGGGATAGCAAAATTAAAAAATAAAATTATGTTATCATTTGCTCACCCTCACGTTGTTCCAAACCTGTACGCTGTTTGGTTTTTCAGCTGAACACGAAATTAGAACTTTGATTAATTTTTCCATACATCAAGACTTCATAGTGACCACATCTGTCAAGCTTCTAAACAGACCAGATACACAATAAAATAATGACTGAAATTGCTATAAACAGACCTCAGTGCAAGTCATTATGCACTGATAATTTTCATATTCACTGCACCTTGATAGCAGCTTTTAAATCAAATATGGCACCAACACTGTAAATGTTTCTTGAGCATTAAATCAGGATTTTCGAATGATTTCTGAAGGATCACGTGACACTGATGACTGCTGAAAATTCGACTTTGCTATCACAGGAAAAGATAGCATTTTAAAATATATTATAATCAGGGAAAAAAACGAATTTGTTGGAATAATATTTCACAATATGACTGTTTTTACTGTATTTTGATCAAACAAATGCAGCCTTAGTGAGCATAATATAGGCTAATATCTATAGAAGCTTCTTAAACAATCTTATAAAAAAAATTACAGCTGTAGTCACTATGAACTGCCATTTTATGGGGAAAAATGTGTAAGAAGAAAAGTTTGTGTTGTACAGAAATAAGCAACAGCATATGGGTTTGGAACGACATGAGAGAGTAAAAAAAAAAGACAAAATTTTAATTTGAATGAACTACCCCTTAAAAACAATAGTTACTCAGTGTTATGCATTGAAAATCGCATGAGTCGAGGGACTTAACATTAAATGAAGATGAGGACTTCTGTGGAGTCCCTTCATTTATAATTTAAGCCGCTCTCTCTGGGACCAAGTGAGCTGTCCTTGACACAGCTACTGTATGAATCATACAATCAAAAGAGTCATTCCAGGGCTGCTGGCTTATTGTGGCGTCCAGTGCCAAGCTGCCCTTTCTCTAAGGATAGTCTCTTAATGGCACCCCTGCTGATCTGAGGTCAGTATGGCCCTCTGCTAATGCTTTAAGCAGACTACCCTGTCTATGCACTCAGAACCATTAGCACGCACCCTGCCGGGATAACCATGTTGCAGAAGCACCTGCAAAAAAACTTTTAAGATTTGTTATTTCTCTCATGTGACTCTGAAAGTTTATTTCCATGGACAGATAATCTTGTTGCTCTTTACAGATCAGTGTCATCCCGAGGCTGTTTATATGCATGCAGAGAGTAATAAGACAGAGGTTCTGTTTCAAAGGTTAACAGGAGAGTCTGTGACCAGGATTGTGTTTTAAGAGAAGAGGGTCGACCTGCCAAGATTGGAGAAGGAGGTGCCAAACACAAGGTTTTAACCTCCTGTAACCCTTTGACAAGCTGTCAGTGGGCAAGTGATTAAATCAATAGAGGAGTAAAGGATGACAAGCCTCTGTAAAACAGGAGTGGCCTGTAAATTCAGATGGACTTGTAGGAACTAAGGTTTAGTTGTCTAACAAATGTCAGTCATATTTCCAAGTGTCATTTCCTGTATTTTCAGCCCAGTCTGATGATATGCTACTGTCTGATGCATTTTTGACAAAGAATGGCTAGCACTTACTCTATCTCGCAAGTTCATCTGTTCTTTTTTTTCTTTCAAGTTTTCTATGCAAGCCTGTTGCCACCTTATAAAAAATAAATATGGTGATAATGAGATACATTTTAAAATATTAAATCAAGTCACAGTTTCGAAAGATAGGGGCAGATTTACTAACTGCTTGCTCCTGTGGCACATTTTTTTCTGCGCTCTCATGTTTTCCCTGTTTAGTAAATTTGGCCCAAAAAAGACATTGTGAAAAATAAAATCACAATTGGAGCACAAATTCTGAGTATGGGACACCATTCTTGGCTACACTCCACTTCACTTTCCCTTTAACATTTAATTAGGAGAAATATTTAATAAGTAAAATTTTACTCTGAGGTGGAAATATTTTTTCCTGCATTTATGCAAATTTTTCCTGTCATCTGTGATCACTTCAAATATCAATCAAACTATTTCATCCTTTCAAAGTGGGCAGTACTTTGTCAGAATAAGCTGCAAAGTTGACCAGACAGATGCAGTTATTCAAAGTCTGGCTAAATGAGAGACTACTTTTAACTGTCATCTGACAAACGACTCAATTGATTCACTTAGAGACAAAGACCTAAGTGGTTTAAAAAATGCTGTGCTTTGTTCAAGTGAACCTAACGGTTTTAGATATTTAGCTGGAACTCAGCAGATTACAGTAGTTTCTTTAATCACAAATTATTCTGCTTGATCAGTGTCAGATTTCATAATGGATCCTGAAATCCCACTTATCTGAGACTGCGAAGATTCCCAAACTGTGTGATTAGCGGTCGAAATAATAGAATGCTGCCTTCATGACGAGCAAGCTTTCATGGAATCGTTGTCATTCTGTCATAAGTCAAATGGGTAGGTTGTCTGCTATTCATGTCTGTTTGATTTATCAGTGGTTGGAGTCACGTCCTCAACAGCCTCTATTGTGAGTCATGCAAATTCTCGGCGATGCAATTCCAGATGGCAACGTCATTGATTGATTTCTGGTTAACAAATGAGTGGAAGGTATAAAAACCTTCAGTGAAAACTACTCATCACTGTCCCGTTCAAAGAATACAGGGATCTATGTTGTCAAATGGAAGAATGGCTCTCGTTAAGGCTCAAAGCTGCTGCCTGTGACTTATGGGACATAGACAAAATGAATGAGGTGATCACAGTTAGCATCACAGGCAGTAGATCTTGGGCATATTGCTTTGGTGTCAAGGTGTGCATCATTTCAAATGTATTCCTATTGTGTTATTAATTATTGATGGACTGCCATTATTGCTGTGGCATTTTGATGGATTTTGGGGGGAGGGGGGGTCTGACCTTTCTCTTCATTAGCAAGATATGCATGTCATCTGGATGTTTGAGCATCCACTCATGTTTGAGTCATATGATTTACTAGCCTGCAAATAGCCTATATGTGTCCTTTTCCATCCAGTATTGTTGTTCAGGTTAAAAAAGAAATTGTCACACTTGATGTTTTGACTATGTGCCTCTTGTCGTGTGTGACACAAGGTTAGTTCAAGGTCATATATATATACAGGGGCGACAAGAAATGCATCGGGGGCAAGAAAAAAATCAAGTTCGAGTTTTTTTGTACATCCATCAGCAAATTATTCGCCAAAACTTTTAGCAAATGAGTTTGAGTTTGCTTGTTAATTGTTTATTTACCTTCTTGTTTATTTACTCATTTATTTAATAATTTACTTAAAGACCCCTGTGGTGAAAATCAAGTTTTTAATGTTGTTTATATGTCTATGTGGCGTTTTTAATATGCTTTAAGACAAACCATGTGCAAATTCAAAAGTCAAAACTATTGCTAAGATTTTTCTCCTTAAAACTGTAGTGAACCAAAGACAGTTTCAAAATTGCGTTGTGAAATCGCTGGTGTTTCTGACGTCAGAAACAAGAGGCGGGGCTAATTTGCATATTCCTAAAACCACATATACTTTATGAGGCAAGGGTGTAGAGTTACATTAAAGCTTTTTAAGGCATGAAGAACTTTTTTTTTCAAGGAAAACATGTTTAAATATGTAATTTTGGAGGTCAAAGATGAGTTTGAAGGGATCAAATTATTGACTACCCCTGGGCTTCAATTTATTATCTCGGTAAATGACACACACGAAATGTGAATCATTGTCCATCGTTTTGCGAGCAACTGGTGATAAAGAAAAATGCCATGTCGCAATATTAGAAATATTTTTCCATTTTAAACAATGATGGTGAGCCAGTGGATTTCATATCACGCCAGCAATGTGCAATCTTTGTGTGAGAGTTATGCTGGTGAAGAAGTATCAAACCACAAGTCAATTATTCACTACAGAAACTGTAAGTAAAAACTAACCAAGCTTTTGGCATCTGACGCTGCATTAACAGCGCATATTCTGTCAGAGACGATAGGAGATTAATCAAATAGATTTTCTTGAAATATTGAAATATTTCTCTTGTGGCCCAAAAATTTTTGTTTTAATGAATCAAGAAGCATTTCGTGTTGAACAGGTTTTTGATGTGGAGCTAATCTAACTTATCTTTTTATCCTCACAGCGCGTCGGTTATATGGTGATGCGCTATGAAATTATTGTAGTAATTGGAGTATTAATTTAATAATAAAAGTAGCCTAATAATAATTAGGTAACCCTTTACAATAAGGTTCATTGGTTAACATTAGTTATTAAGTAACATGAACTAACAATGAGCAATACATTTGTTACAGTATTTATTAATCTTTGTTAATGTTGGTCAAAAATTCAGCTGTTCATTGATTGTTCATGTTATTTCACACTCACAGTGCATTAACTAATGTTAATAAATACAACCTTTGATTTTAATAATGTATTAGTAAATGTTGAAAAATTACTATGAACTAAGATTAATAAATGCTGAAGAAGTATTGTTCATGTTAACTAAAGTAGTTAACTAATGAACCTTATTGTAAAGTGTTACAAATAATAATTTTAATAAATAATCATGCATGCCCGTCCACTACGCCACTGTGAAGGGCTAAACGGCATCAACGGCACCACCTGGCACGGCATCAGAGCGGTTGACTGTTTTTTTTATCCAAATCCACATGAATGGCCCGTTTAATGTTCAGTAGCCTACTGCAATCTCCTGCCTCATGGTGTTTCTCATGTGTGTTTTCAGTCGGTGCAAGCAAGAAAAATTTGTTTCACACGATGCAGTGTTCTTCGGCACAGTCAGGATTAATATAAAGAGGTTTTCAACGTTTACAAGACAGTAGACTAGCTTTTTTACGGGCCATTCATGTGGATTTGGATCTCGCTACGTACACTGTCTGTGAAGGCCTGACTAGCTGATGGCTCACATGGGGAAACTCCATGACAATAAATTTGTCGCCCATGTATCTGTATATATATTATACACACACACATAAACAAATACAAAATAAAAGTCAGATTATTATTTAGAAGTCTATTGCCTGTGGGTATGGTACAATTAGTAAAAAAATGTTTTGATTTAATTAAAGTCAAGTTGTCTTTGGAGCTTCACAAGCTGTCTGCTCTGAATAACGTGCATGTGTGATGCCTGTCTAAATGAGCGCCTGCTGATTTTTCTTTTTTAAGCTTTTTCTCATTTCTGTCATGTGTTGCTTTACATGTATCTATCCTTCCAGGCTTCATGGACTCGACCTGAGAAACACAAGGTAGGGCTGCTTCAAACGTAGCGAGGATGCTCACTAATCCTAGAGAAGCCCTTTATCACTCTAGAACATCAAGTGTTGGCTCTCTTTTACCCTCGATCTGATGAAATGGCATCCCTTGTCTACAATGATTGTCATTTCTTTTCTTTATAGGCAGCATATTGCTCTTTTTTGGATAGCTTCTGTAAACAGAAATTGCGACAATCCTATTAGGTCTTTCTAAGCTGTGACGTTTTTATGTCTTCTCATTTCTTAGTAGAATAACTGAGCCCTTTTTTCCTTTATGAATTCCCCTTGGACGAACTTTCTCAAGGGACTGAGGAAGAAAATAAAGAGAGGGTGTTAGAGCAAGGGCTTCAAACCTTGAAACATGCCAGGTATTTCTTTAGAGTTTGAGCCAACACTCAGTGTTCTCCCATAGACTCAGACAGGGGAATGTAGCAGCATTAAAGGAAACACTAACACAGCTATAACCAACTCCAGCTTCAGACAGCACAAGCTTCTGTTAGCATAAATATACTAACCCTCACTTATGCCATACTAAAACTCGTACACCACATTTACAAGAGATAAATACAAAAACTTAAAAAGTCAACGTGAAACCCAATTAACTTCTGTAATGTGGCGCATTTGTGTTAAACAGGATGTATTTTTTAGACTGTATTTTATCCATTCGTAGTTGGGGAAAGATGCATACCAGACCAAACGTGTTTGCTAAAATATTGCCTGCTTATTGGTGAACATCGTCCAAAAGCTTACATGGCCTAAGTGACGTCAGTGGAAAGGGAAAATACATTATGGTTATTAAGAATAGTCATCCACAATAGACCAGGAACTTGCATTAAGAAGAAAGTAAATAGGTTCATTTTGATTTCATGTTGACTTCACAGCTGTATGAGCAAGTGATTGCTGCTTGAATCTGAAATGTTACTCTTTTACTTGCTTTATTCTTCTGTCAGAGAAAGAATAAGAATTCATCTGTGTTCTGCACTGCTGAATGATTCAGATGCATATGGATTGTGTGGGAAGGACTGTTTATCTGATGTGCTGAGATGAAAGGCCGCAGTTATGGGATTGCCCACACATCACTTCATGTTTTTAATCCTCAGGAGTACAGATAAAAAACACCATGGTTCTTTAAACATGCGCTTTTCTTCTGAGTCAACGACAAGGAAATTACTGCATCAAGAGTTTTGCGAGTTAAACACTGAAAATTCAGGAGTACAATCTTTTTACATTATAAGCAGTATTGACTGGAGTGTTGTGTGACTGACAGGCGGCTGCCTTTGAATGCTCATTGCTCACACATACTGTGCGCGTGCGCTGTGAAGTGCATTCATGCCTCCACGTACCGCTTCATGCACGAACGCTCAAATGCACTTCTTGTTCAAAATGCCCATCATGCCGAGATGTTAATGTAAACAGTTGTTGGATATGTCTTCAGTTAATGCAAACAGGTGGAACAAAAAAAAATTATGCGTGATGTGCCAGAATATCAAATACTTCTGCCTTGAAATGTAAATGGACCTGCCACACTCTTATTATTGTTCTACTATTAATCAGTCACAAACATTAACCAGAAAAAGAGAAAACCACTGCCTGCTCACAGCTGGAGAACTTTAGTAGCTTTAATAAACATCTACAATCAAACACGAGCACAAAGTTAAGCCTAAAAAATAAACTGTAATACTCAAATAGCAGTGAATCAATTTTAATGTGTTCTATCTAATAATCATGCAAGATTATGCTAATCATATATATATAATGTATGTGAATCATGAATAATTTCACTTCCGTTGATTTCTGCAATTCTGATATTTTGACAGCCCTTCTAGAAGTTAATATATAATTTCCTCTCTCTCTAATAGTAACAATGTCAGTAACCGGTATGTACATGACCTTTTTCAAATTTAATTTTCATTCAATCCTGGAATGTCCGCCTGCTCACTGTCTAGACTTTTACTCCTGCAAACCACCTCAGGGCAACTATTTCTCAACATGTCTTGTATCAATTCAAGCTAGGCCATCTTTATCAAAAGTTCAGATTTATTTTCATCCGCATTTGGACACACTGTGATCCATCTTGTCTGTGCTAGAGTGCCAGCGTGAAATGTGAAGTGCAGGACACTGTTTGACTCGCTTTCCTCACAGACAGTCAGCAACACCTTTTTTAACGTTGTCTCTGTCAGTGCAGTCATACAAATATGATTGCCATCACCTACTATTTTCTCCTAAGGGAAAATAAAAAAAATCCCTTTTTTTTACACAAAAGACCTTGTATGTGAGCTCTGGTTTTGATCCACCGTTGGTTGTCTGCTCTTTCAGGAGAAACGGATGGGCAGAATGGGGCTTCCTGCGTTCTCTATTAGGCGAGATAAGATACGCACCGGCCCTCGATTGCATTTCTGTGCTGAAACGTAAGCCGAAACATTCTCTCTCTCCTCGCTTCTGTTTTGTGCTACATTTGAAAATCGACGAGGGGGTAGAGGCACAAAGTGAAGCGTTCAAGGTTAACATTCAAAGAAATCGTGAAGGTTTATATGCGACCAGCCCTACATACACACACAAAACAGGAGAGACGCTGCGTATGCTGGCTTACTGTCAATTACTATGCAAAGGGAGGGGACTCGCTCAACAGACCTGCATGCTAACAGCCCTCTGAACGTGAGGCACAAGCAGGATGGAATTTATGGTCGAGACCCTGGTTGTTACTTAAAGCACTCAATCCCTCAGATCGTGACTAAGCCACCACACCTTAAATCAACTTTGGGAATTGATTGGATTCCAGCGCCGCGCACACTCCATTCCGCTCGCAGTCAAATTTCTCACTGACCATTGAACAGGCACTTTATAAATGAAGTGCCACTGCAGGTTTCAGAAACGTCTTATTTCCCGGCTGTCTTTTTCATGCTGTCAGGGAACCGTCTGTGGCAATGATGAAAGTTGCACGCTAATGTTCACATTTTGCGGTAGCTTCACTTAAAGAAAAATGTGAATCATACGCTGAGCTGTTTGCAGTCGATGCTCAAAACAGCATTCCATTTTCAATTCAGTACGCATGTATATCCAATAACAACGTCATAGCATAGGTAAAACAAAGTACGCTCCGCTAAGCACGAAAAATGTAGAGCGCATCTGGCTCTCACAGGCTTATTTTATTCATTCTGCTGCATTGAATACTGCTCATGAATGTCAACAATGCTTATTGTTAATATCAAGGTGTGACACATTTTTCTCTCTAAATGTCCCGTAGCTAATGAACGGGATTGAGTATCCATGTGATTATCGTGGCAGTTGGCTTCAGCACAGGAGCAACTCATGTTTGTTAACTGAGTAATATGGTGTCAGCTGGCATGACTAATAAATCTATTTAAACGTGTCATGGAAGAGGCTGCACTCTCTGATTAACATGGGTCACATTATGCAAGTCAGATGCACTCAGTCAATTAATTTTCTTCTAAATTACATCAGTGTCATTAATCTGTGGATTTCCATTTGATTTCTTCTTTTGAAGTTTACAACGTGGAACCAACATGTCACTAACGTACAGTATGGGTAACATATGGTTAGTTGACGCATAACATGTCCATGGACTTTTTATCAGTCCCATTCACAAGGTGCTTAACTGTAAATGTGTAGCCAATTAAATCGAGAGCCAAAATGAATATTATATAATTTATAATTATTATAAATATGGAATAATAAATAAACCATATATTAAAAATATATTTTTTTTTAAGTGCCTTAATTTAGAAAACTGAGATCTCACAAAATGTTACGGTCCATTCACTTTAAGACACAGTGAACATGATTTCACAAATACAACATGTTCCTGGATCAACGTTCCTATCAACCAATCAGATTTGAGTGACAAGTTTACAGTTTATGTCTAGTTTAGGCTTACAACTAGGGTTAGGTGCTGTGTTATTCATCTATCATTCCTCTCGGATTTTAGGGATAACTTATGGGTAGGGTCAGGTTAGGTTACCGCTAAATTTTAAGACACCAATGTTTTTTCCAGGATCAACTAAATATGCTGATCCAGGAACATGCCTGTCTTGGCAAAATCATGGTGACCGAAAGACACATTTCTTGATTAAATGAATAATGTTTGTGAGAGCTCCATTTTAACTTTGTGGTGCAAAAGAAGAAACAATGTGTCTCCTTATTTATTTTTCACCTGTCAAGAAAATGTCATGCTCTTGAGAAAGCAACAAATGTAATGTTCTTACATTTCAATAAAAAAAAAAAAATAATAATAATGTGTGGCATCTTAGGGCTTTAGTTGGAAACTCTACGGCCCCTATCTTACACCCGGCGCAATGCAGCGCCAAGCGCAACGTTAAGTGTTTTTTGCTAGTTTCAGTCCGACGTATTTATAATTTTCACGTCCTGCGCCACGTTGTTTAAATAGCAAATGCATTTGCGCCCATTTGTGCGCCCATGGACGTGCTGGTCTGAAAACGAGGTGTGTTCTGGCGCATTGTTGGCTCGTTGCTATTTTGAGACAACAGAAATATACTGCCCCATTGGCCAACTGAAACCTGGTCTAAAGTCAATGGCGCAATATTTATTTATTTTTTGTTATTTAAAGAGTTAGTGATGTGTGCCTATAGTCGGGTCCACAACACGCATACACTCTGCTTATTAATTTAAACACACATGGACGCACAGCAGCACACAAACATGCCAAATATTTAAAATAAAAGGATTACAATGTAAAAGATTATTATTATGTACATAAAGAAATTGGGGAATCCGGCTTGTCCCGTAGATGGTCTGCTTGCCACTTTTACCTCGCGCACTAGCAGTTCCGTTTGCGCTCTGGAGACACTTTCGGTCTTTCCACTATCAAATTCCGTCATAGCGAGAACGCAACTGGCATTTAAAGGGAATGGGAAATGAGACTCTGATTGGTTTAAAGCACGTAAATCCCAAAACACACCCATTACTCATTAAGAGAATAGGGACAATCCTTTTAGACCATGCACCTGGCGCACCGACCATTTTTCCCGTCGTTAAACTAGCAAAAGTGGACACGCCCTAAGTGAACTTGCGCCCTGCGCTTTAGACCATGCGCGTAGATCGTTAAATTACGGCCCTACATCTTAAAGTAGGTCCTTTAACTTGTCACCATTTACTTTTTAAACACTTTTTTGCCTTCACTTTTAATGGTTATGTGGTGTGACAAATGAAAAGTACAAAGATTCCATATGGTTCTCAATAAGCATGAGGTCATAAAAGCTACATGTTTAATAAGTATGAAAGAATTAGTAAAGATGTGAATTCGCTCCTTTTGAAAGCTGATCTGAAGGGCCTTTTTAGTTGCTTTTAAAATCTAGTGAAACTACCAAGAAAGCTAGAAAGAAAGGCTTTGAAATGCAAACAACACAGAGCCGCGATGAAGCGCATGCCGGGTTTTCATTGTAACAGCTGGAACTACTATTGATTGCCGCATTCAAAGCCCCTTCAACCATAGGATCTCAGATCACCATAGTAACCAGAGATGGGCAGCAGAGTAAATGCAGAATGAGCTAAAGAGCATGCGCTCCTGTGCGGGATGGAGCCGAGGAGGAAAACTGTTAGCAGATTGTCCCAGCTGTGTTGTTTAAATAGGCTTTGAGGAGAAAAGGCTTTAAAGTGGCCCCTGCTGTGTGGTCCACTTCATTATTGATCCCTGCCTCACTGTCTCCCAAAATACCCCCCTGAGCCCAAAGACAGAGGCTGAAACAAAGAAATACCGTCCCGCTTCCATTCAAATGGCATCTGTAGTTGTGTGAAGGAATGATATAAAGAATCTAGATAATTTTTCACTGAAGAAATGAAAAAAAAAATTCATCATTTTCTCTCCCTCTTATCTTTCCAAACCTGTACGACAGACCTAAAGTTGTTATTCACTGAAAAACCTTTCCTTGGTTTAATTAAATCATTCTTTTGAGTCGGATCTTTTCAGTGAATCACTTGAATAATTTCTGCTAAATGTCAAGATTTTATTTGAAATTCTTACATTTAATTGGTTTCTCATCCCAAATAACTTGGAATATATAGAAGTTAAATGGACTACTTTTACAATACTTTTATGGTTCTTTTGTGTCTGTTGTGAAGCCTCAGTATGTCGTCTTTTGTGTGTCATGCTGTATAAGAATGTCACAGGTTTGGAACCAACATGAGGGTGAGAAAATGACAACATAAGGGTGAGAAAATGATGACATTTTTCATTTTCATATAATTTTTGGGTGAACTATCACTTTAAAGCCCCCCATTGTGCCTCTAGCACTGCCATTTAGGTTTAACTTTGACTAATTTCCTTGTTTTACATATCTTTTTCTTACTCTCACTCTCTCTTTTCTTCCCCCCCCCCCCCCAGAGTCTGGATGGTAACGTGATTGTACGCAGTGATGCCCGTGTGTCCTCTCTGACTCTAAAGTACGTGCAGTTCACCGATGCCGGCCAGTACCTCTGCACTGCCCGCAACTCCATTGGTCAGGACATCCAGAGCATGTACCTGGAAGTGCGCTGTAAGCTAAACACTTAACTTCTCTCTTTGTCCTTTGTAGGTTATTTGTCTGGTGGTCAGGGCAAATGTGTCAAAGCTCAAAAAGTCGACATATTGTGTTTTTTAATGTTCCTTTGGTCTTTCTTGGCTACTATCCTGCTGAAAACACCAGCAAAACTGTGTTTTGGATGCTGGATCTATAGCCTCGTTTAGTCCAAATCCGATCATATTTGGTGTGAATGGCGAAAAAAATCACATGAAATGCGCTTTTTACAAATCCGTTTTAAGCTACATTCATATGTGGTTCGAAATCTTATTCATTTCGTATTTCTGGAAATCCGTTTTAGTCTGACCGCTCTAATCGGATTTCGCGTGGTTTATGTGACTTTCTCACGCCATGTAAAACGTAAATATGTCAGACATTGTTAGAGGAAACATGCTGAAAGTCGCTGCAGAAATTTTTCATTAGAAAACAAACAAGGCGTTGCAGTGCAGGTCGAGCAGAAAATTACACTATAATGGAGACATGTTGAATTTTAAGACTGGCGAAATTGACAGCACGATATAAAGCGACCAGTAGTCCAGTGCAGTGGCTACACATTGTCATGTTGTAAAAAAGAAAACATCTGTATTGAAAACCCCTTCACATTGTTGTTGTTGTTTTTGACGTATACCTACTAACGCAACGTAATTTCCATAGAAACCAATGCAGATATTCCAGAAAACTAAAGAGTGCCACAGGACACACAAATCCGATCCGAACAGTTGTGATACAGTGTGGACAGTCAGTAATTTAGATCAGATTCCAATAGAATACACAAATAATCCGATCTGGACTGACAGTGTGAACAAAACCTGTGAGGGTCTTAACTAACTAACTTTTAACTTTTTAATCCACCAGCTAAACCCGCCCCAGACCAGCATAAACCAGCTTAAACAGCATGGAACAGGTCTTTTTACCAGAATATTCAAAGATGCTATTTTACTTCTTTTTTGAGTTTATAACAAAAGAAACTGATAAGAATAGATGGTTTGAGGGCTTTTTTATATGTCTGTTTCAAACAAATTAAAGTTGATTCCCAGGCTTATTTCTTACAGCTAGAGCTCTTCATATGAAATGAAATACTGCCATCTTCACATTCTTAAAACTCAATTTTCAGAGCAAACGCTTATTTTTATCAGATAATGTTTACTGCAGTTGGCTGAGTGCACTTTTGTGCCATTTTGCCAGGTAGAGAATTACAGTAAAGCTAGCTTTAAAGTTATTTTCATCTGCTTGTGCATTTTAAAGCATTCCCAGAATCTAATTCAGAAAAGTGGGAGGGAGTGAAACTTGAAGTGCAATGAAAGCCTAATTGGATTAATTTTTCTTGCCCCAAAAATCTTCTCCCGTTCCTGAGATAGCATCACAATGTGCAATTGATAGAAATTGTGTGGAAATGCAGTTTGCCACAGTGCGGTTTGTGAGTAATCAGCTTCTTGGTTGAGTGCATGGAGCGTTTCGCAGTAATTAGCGATAAGAAAAGGTGCTTTGTCTGCTTCAAATGATCCTAGATGAGATTGTTCACTCCCATACTCAGACACTTTCGGTCTGAGCTGGAGTCTCTTGTTCTGTGTTTTATTTCCCACTTTTTACTTCAAGGTTTCATTTAAAAGATTTTTTTTTTGCTTGATTTTTTATGTGTTGTTTTATTTGAAATAGAGCTCAGCCTCACAGTAAAAATGGAGTCTCGGGCTGGCAGCCAATAGGAAAGGCATGCCGATTTCTAGCCTTGTCGAATCAGTAAGCATCTTTATGCAAAGTTTTGCTGTTTACTTACATACACAATAAAAACGTGTTCCACTAAAATTGTACGTGAAATCATTTCGAGCCTTACGTTTCCCAATATTCATTTCAGCCACTGTTGTGATAAGATTTCATTGCCTGTTTCATCCAAAGAGAGACATTGGGGTGTCCAGATTATCTAAGCAGCGGTGTTGCAGCCTGTGGTCCTGAGATAGCGATAAGATTTGAGTGGATATGTTTCTTATCACAACTGCTTTATGGGAAATGTGATTACTCAACTGCATGTATCAATCCTGGAGTGGAAAGTCTAGTTAGCCAAGGTGAGCAACACTCACAACAGACAATAGACTTCATCCTAGAGCTACCGCATGGTCTGTAATAGCAGATATCAGCAATCGCAATTCTGAAAGGTATTTGAGGGGATGATGGTTAATATATGCCAGCTGGAAGCCATCATATTTTTGCCCCAAGGTCTTTCTCTATAACAGTCCTTGTGTTGGTTGCACTTTGCTGACACTGCGTTTAATTACAGATGCTCCAAAGATCCAGGGCCCTGTGGCGGTGTACACCTGGGAGGGTAATCCGGCTAACCTCACCTGCGAGGCCCTCGCTCACCCGCGCGCCTCCATTTCGTGGTTCCGTGACGGCCAGATGCTGCCTAACGCTAATACCACCAACGTCAAGATCTACAACACTCCCACAGTCAGCTTCCTAGAGGTACTGCATCGCCACTCGAACCCATCGGCCTTAAGATGCCCCCTCATTAAAGTTTCAACACTAAAGACATGTTTGACACTAATAATTGCTTTCTGAGCTCATTTTCAGTATACACCAGCACTTTGTAGCATTTGATATTAAATCATAGCAATAGTGCCTGCCAATACTGCATAGAGCAAACACAATAATTATAGTTTTTTTTCTGTTCTTTGTTTATGTACAAAATAGTGCACACCCATATCTGTCCACAAGTGCTGAGAATATAATGACTTGTTTTTATTGTGTGGCAGAATAATTCATGTCATTTCAGTGAGCCTCACTTTTCACATGTCATAGCTTCCCTTTTTGATTTTGGTTTCGCATTACTGGCCGATAACCTTAATTACAATAATTAAGTTAATGACACATTGTGAATGACCAGCCTAATGGTTTTAGATTCTTGCAAAGCACAGATTGTAATATTTAATCTGGTGCATCTAAATACAGAAAATATTACATTTTATGATTTTTTTTTCTCTAGAGGCCTTTTGAGATCAGATCACAGCATTATGAGCCGTCATTATAATAGTTAAATTTAAAGTGTTTACTTGACTTTGTAATGCTGCACACAGTCTGCATAAAACTTTTTGCATAGGAATCGTAGTCACAGGAAAAGAAGTATCTTGAAGTTTGATTATTGATTGGCAAGTACAGCGGATCAATTACACCGAATATGCAGATTTACATGCTGTAGCAGCAGGGGCGGAGCGGGGGGGTGGCTAATTGGGCTTAAGCCCCGGATGTTTTGTCAAAAGCCCCGAATCGTTTAGGTTTTTTTAAATAACTTCAACTTTGTTTAATTTCCTCTCAGTCTTTCTGACTGGAGCGGCAAAAAATTAAACAAAACTGTGGCGGACGGTAATGCATCGCGCATCACAGCTTGTTTGCCAACTGCCAATAAAAACTAACGAAGAAGAATATAAATCTTCTTCTTCGCCGTTCTTTTACCGTCTATGGTTGTCATCAGGGGCTGGCTGGCTGTTGTATGTTTCACCGGCGTCGTAGCGAGCTTACTGGCTAACCTGCTGAAGTTAATATGGACATGATAACTACGTTTTTTATACGGAACACTAACAGTAAACCTCACCGGCAGGAGAGGGATTCAGAAGCAGCGTCAGACGTGACCAGTAGTCAAACAAATAAAGTACCGTAACATAATAATATATGGTCATGTTGTTAATCATACTGTGCTATTTCCCAAAGAAATATAATATAATTTTAATAAATGTTCTTCTGTTGGCCTGATATTCGATTCAGAGTATTTAAGAGCACATTTACTTGGCACTGCAGCATTTGCTGTTTGCTAGTAGAGCAGCATAAATTATTATGGCATGGATTGTGATGTAGCAAATCTGTCAGCTAAGCACAAACTAAACAGAACTGAACTCTTAAGATTAGTAATGAAGTTTACACCAAATTCCAATTTTACCTATGTAGCCTAACTTAAAAATAGTCAGATAATGGTTGCCTCTTTTTAGTTGCCAGGGGTGAAAATGAGTCCTCCTTAACATTTTTGGTGTTTTGGATTCACTACAGCTGGAGAACAATTAAATACAAAATAGGTTGTAGGCTCTACTGGGTGATATTTATTTATTTATTATTTATTTTATTTTTTTTACTGAGTAACTATCATCATTTTCCCAGATAGTGTATAGATTTTTAGGCGTTCTATTATCTCAAACAGCCTGAAAAATAATGCATTTAGCTTACGTAAATGGGAAAAAAATCTCCCCTAGGTTTAGGCTAAGCCCCGAATGTTTACATCGTCTGGCTCCGCCCCTGTGTAGCAGCAGTGTAAAAATGTTGAAGGAACCACTTTCAGTTTAACTGTTTTTAGAAAGTTTTAGGAACAGTTTTAGCTCAAACCCCCATTCTAGAAATGTAGAACCTACCAACATCCTTTGCCATGATTTTATTACTTAACGCGAGAGGAAAAAAAAAATCAAATGTTTCAGTCGCATAACATCGGTTAATGGAAATGCCGTCATTTCACAATAGTTTTTTATCGACATTTAGAAAATATCGCAAAAGTTTTGCGTAAATCTGTAATGGAAACGTGGCTAATGTCTCTGTTTCCATGGCACATTTTGCTGTTGAAGCTAATGGCAACAGTACGCTCCAATTCTCTCTCTCTCTCTCTCTCTCTCTCTCTCTCTCTCTCTCTCTCTCTCTCTCTCTCTCTCTCTCTGTCACTCAATAATTGCTATTAATTATTACTGCTATTGCCAAGGCAATGAGCTTCCCTTAACCAGCTAATGTCTACTGTATGTCATGCTAGCTAAGTCAGAAGAAAGTTGGTGCCTTGACGTGTCTTTTTTCTCTGACAGGTCACTCCGGTGTCCCAGAACGACTTTGGCGATTACAACTGTACGGCTACTAATGTCATCGGCACAGAGTCAAAGGATTTCATTTTGATTCAAGCAGGTTTGTGAATGTTAAGAGGATGATGAACAAAATTAGTAACCGTTGAATCACTGTCAAACACAAATTGTTGTCATTCTTGAGGTTCTAATTAGCTGTTCACAAATAATTTCTCACAAAGGGTTTCTTAACACAGGAAAACCACTTCTAAAATCCCCCTTGGTAGCCATTCATAATACACAAGGGTTTCGAAAGGTAAATCTTCCCGAGACTGAGATGTTTTAGCTTTAGATCAGAGCCTGTGCTCGTATTTTTTAGGCTGAGACTCTTGGGTAATAAAAACAGCAGGGTATAATTTTCAGGCTGCAGATTTGACGGTTAAATGCGATGCTACCTCTGATATTTTTGGTGCTCTGTAAAGTGGGGCAGATGTGAAATGGTGTGGAAGGCAGTGAGGTGATTATTTAGTCTCAATGCGATGAGGCAGTGCAGGAGTGACGCCTCTTTTCTACCTCACATGTTTTAGAGCCACCACACTCCCACAGCCATAGTTTGTATTGTGCGATAAAGTCACATTTCTCTAAAAGTGTGTTTTACTGAGTAAATGTGTTCTGTGAGGGAAGGAGATTCATTTTAAAAGAGTCATAGGTTGAGTTATATTGTAAGTAAATCATTTTGTTGAGGGAAAATTTTTATGCAGGGCTAAAAAACAAAAAATAAAATTCAAGCAGTTGTTTAGTTCTCTCTAGTAAGCAGAATCAGTATATTACCTTTCTGTTTATGCGTTCCCTCTGTAATATTATCGCTCCGAAAATGGTTTGATTAGAAAAAATACCGGCTAGTAAGTTTTTTTTTGTTCGTTTTTTCTGTTTGCCTCGGTGTGAGGGCAGGACAACAGAGAAGATATGTCACTGCAAATGGGAGAAGTTATTTTAATTAAAGATTTTGAGGGCACGTGAATTTAAGAAAAATAATGATGTGCATGGATAAATAATTTGTTATAAATACTGCAAAATTCTACACAAAAAAAAAGTTTTGATTTCATGGTGACTTTAAGACTTCCATATAAATACCTTTTTACATGAGAAATGAATTTTCTGTGGATTTGCTGATTGCATCCAATATAGGTTATAAATGATTTGTCCTTCAAAAACAGCTTCTTTTTAAATCCTGCATTACATTCTGACAGCATTATAAAACAATCTACACTGAAACGTGACGCTCAAATTGTTAAGATCTTAACGTCTTAAATTATCAGAGAGCTGATCACAAAAAAATGATCAGCTTCATGTTTCTAACTTTGGGATTCTTGGGTTAGGATATGCAGAGCATCAGACACAGCCAGGGCCAGCTCAAGGTTTGGCAAGCTTCCCCACATTTAAAGAGGAGTGTGTCTAATTTCAGCGACTAAGCGGAATTGCAATCTGTTTTGGGCAGTGTTTGAAACTTGTTTGAAAACAGTAGTTTGCCCATTTATGTACCCGTCCAATGTTCGAAGGTTGCAGAAGTTCAAAACAAGCCTTTTTATATTCTGAAAGTTACAGTACAGTTTTCATAGAACATCAAACTCTTCAGAAGTTCAAAGAAAATTGGATTCCTCATGATATGACCACTTTAAACAATAATTTGGTTTGTCTGAAAGATATTTTACTCGTGCTTCAGGGGAAAACTGTACTGGCCACTGCAATAACAGTTCCCTTGGTGAACTGTTCCCCAAGCCCATAACAATTTTTCATTGTTTCAGTTTGTCTATTGCCTCACTCACATTTTTGTGGTGCCCTGCTTGTGTGTGCAGAGCAGTACACTAGTTATATTCCAGTGTGTTCTTATAAGTGTGTGTGTGTGTGCGCTTGTTCTCTAGATGTTCCTTCGGCCCCCTCTATCGAGCGCTTGGAGCCTTATTCCAGCACAGCAATGGTGGAGTTTGATGAGCCTAAATCCGATGGAGGAGTGCCTATCCTTAAGTACAAGGCTGAATGGAGGATAGCAGGCCAAGACTGGACGGACAGAGAGTATGATGTTGAGGATGGTAAGTATCCAACACACACACACACACACACATACCCTATAATAACATTTATCCAGAACTGGAGGCAATGAAGAGAGAAAAACAAGATAGATGAGGCTTTTGGGAAGCTTATAAAAGCTTTTCCTCATTTGTATGAAGGTCAAGCTCTTGATTCTATAGCATTGTTTTGTACCGAAATGACCACAGATTCTCAGATGATTGTATTAAGACAGGGATTTTAACTGGGTTACATTGTTTTTAAAAACATTGTTCTAAAGCAGACGTGATGTGAAATTTGAAATTTCATTGACATTTGGATTAACAAGGAAGAGCTTTTACTGCTTGTCAATTTGTCAATTCGCCCAGTTAAGATGCTGTGTTACACTTAGAAAAGAAAACAGCAGTTTCTATGACGCACAGACAGCCACCCTCCTTCAATATAATAACTAAACACTTTCCACAGCTGCTAGCCATTTCAAATTGTGGCAAAATAACCTTACCCGCTGCCATAAAAAAAACCCTTTCATTGGCGATATTGCTTGGCAAGCATGAAACGCAATGCAGAGTTGAGAAAAAATAGAATGCGTAAATGTGAGAAAGGGACAGGGTTCACTTGAATGCTAAATAAGAGTGCTCAGAGCAGTTGTCACAGCCTGACATGTGCTCTGTTTGTCTGTGGGTACTGTCTGTCTCTCGGGGTGGCGGGGGAGAGATGTCAGTTTGCTCACTGCTGACAGCCTGCTCGCTCTGCCAGACCTCCTTGGGACATGCGTCAGAAACAAGCCTCGCACACACAAACGCAGCCTTTCACGAATCAGACTACAAGCCACCTAAACACACACACACACAAACCCCTGCTCAGCCAATGTCTTTTTGATCACTCAACCTTTTGTCAGTCAGTCTCTAATGCATTAGACTGGCATATTATACATCCATGAAACGGTCTCAAACACGAGCCACCAGATTGAATGAGTAAAAAGAACATTTCTGGTCATTATTGATGAATGATTGATGTATGATACCAAATACGAATTCTTTTGAAATTGTTCTTTTTACTGATTTAGTCTGATCACTCAAATGGAGAACTTTTGAAGTTAAATTGTGGGTGATGTTATGAAAAACTATAAACCACATTTCATATTTTATAACATAACTAAAAACTTAGTGATGAACAGCGAATATGACAAGCAAGTTTCTTCATTTCCCATGTTTCTTTAAACAGTTACCATTAAAACGTTTGGGGTCAGTAAAAAAAAAATTGTTGGGGTAAATAATTATTCAAACTTTGGTTTCACAAGGACGCATTATATTTATCAAAACTGACAGTAAAGACTTTTAAAATGTTATAAAAGATTCAAATAAATGCTGTTCATTTGAGCTTTCATCAAAGAATCCTGAAAAATATGTATCATGGTTTCCATAAGCATAAACATAAACATAAGCAGCACAACCGTTTTTTACTGTGATAAAAATTATTATTCTTATAATAAATTATTATTATAAGAAACGTAAAATGAGCAGCAAATCATCATTTTAGAATAATTTATGAAGGATCATGTGACACTGAAGACTGGAGAAATGGATGCTAAAAAGTCAGCATTGCCATCACAGGAATAAATTACATTTAAAATGTATTCAAATGGAACATTTATTTTCAATTGTGATTTATATTACACAGTATTATCATTTTACTGACTTTTTGATCAAATAAATGCAGTGTGTGTGTGAGCATAAGATACTTTTTTTTTTAAACCAAACTTTTGAATGTTAGTATAAGTTATTATCTGGATATTTATATTTTAGACAAAATGTGGCCAGTTATTTTGTTTACTTTTGTTCCAATAAGGATTGCCCAATCTAATTAGAGGACAAGAACTAATGGCTGTATTTTACGAAATTTAAATGTAAGATACTGCATGGGGACCTCTGGAAAACCTCTGAGTAATGACTCTAATTGAAGAATTAGGTTTTTTTTTTTTTTTTTTTATCAAACTGAAATGTATTTTAGAACAAAGGTGAAACTCAAAATGCTTTGCAGGGTCCTCTGGGAAAATTATGGGAAAGTGATGACTTGGCCCACACTGAATTTGCCTACAGATCTACCCACAAAAAGTCCCGCAGACTTTCTCAGATTTAGAAAACGCATTATTCATTAATTTTCACTCACCACTTGCCCCATCTGTATTGGTTTAGTCTATATTTACGCTTATCAGTTATACTTTTTTCTCACTGTATCTAAATCCATTCTGCCCATTTCCCCTTAAAATCAGGATTTTTTAAATGTATTTAATTGAGCCTATTAATTGCAGCAAACCATTCAAATGAATCAGTTCTCTATAATGCTACAAATCATGTGCTGGGGTAATATGTGCTATTTGATAAGGCAAATTGGTATGTCATATAGGTTTGGGATATGCTTTGTTAAAACTAGACATATTTAATCATCTTATTCTATGTTTTTATGTCCTATATTTCATTGGAGCTCTAAATCTGTTCAAATCAGGCCTCAACTTGATCACTATTGTTGGGCTGAAGCCAGAGACCACGTACGAGGTCAAGATGTCTGCCATCAACGGCAAGGGTGAAGGAGAGAGCAGCGCCCTGGAAATCTTCAAAACCCAACCTGTCCGTAAGTGCCTCTGTCTTTCTGTCATTCTCTCTCTCAGTCCCTCTTTATCATAAGACCCTAGCACCCTCTTTACCCATAAACCCCCCTTCTCAGTGCAGCAACAGACCTCACTACCCACAATGCATCCCTGCCCTGGACCCTGCTGGATCTCACTCCCAGGAGATGCATTGCTTGTCCTTCGTGTACTTCTGTATTTATATGTGGATGTGCGTGTTCATTTTAGTGTGTGTCCGTATGTTTTAACTATATCCTGAAGACCATTGTGTCACTGCAGCTTCTCACCTCAGCAGTGCTTCCCTGTGATGTGGCACACCTCCCTGTCTGTACAGCTCTTCTGTCGACTGCCAGCATGTGCCGGGCAACAGCTGTGTCTCGCGTCTGTTGAGAGCTGTGTGCTCTGTTAAGTGTCGTCCATGTTGATTGGGCACTCTTCTGTAGAGCAGATAATGAAACCCTCTTTAACCTCATATCCACGATCAGATCAGGATCAGACTCTCAGGGATTCTATTATCAATGATAAGATCTATTCTCAAAAAATCTACGATATTTTGCATAGATATTTTGCATTTGTACTGCAGTATGCTGTAATAAGTAACAGTTGAAAATAATTCCAGATGGTATTTCTCATCTTTCACTGGTTTAACGGTTCTGCTCTAAATATTCACTAGATGTGCTATGAATCTAAGCCTGTTTCTGCCTCAGATAAAATTAAAGTAATTTATTTGAATGACTCTATTTCTAACATTTGTGATTCTATCATAACTTTAGATCTCATAATTGTGACTACATCTCATAATTGCAACATTTTATCTCAAACGATTTTTTATAATTGTAACATTAAACCTCAATTTTGCTTATAACTCAATCATGACTATTTCTCATAATTCCAACTTTATCTCATAATTGTGACTATTTTTCATAATTGTGCCCTTGCAACTCACAATTCAGACTATAGCTCATAATTGCAAATATTTAAATTGCAACTTTATTGCCTGGATTCACATATCACAGACATTAACAGGCACCGTTTAAGATGCATGTTTGAACTGTCTCACCACAAAGGAACTTGCAATGACATATTTTAAAAAATGTCAGTGCTATTGTTTGTCTCAAGATGCACACCTGTAATGTTTTTTTTTTCTAAGGCACTAGGCACATTAAAAAAAAACTACTTAAATGCCCTAATTGAACTAAGGCCTAACCCTGGCTTAATCTAAGTCCTGTCTGTGAAACCAGGCCTATATGTCACAAGGTCACTATTTTATTATTTCAAATGTTATCTCACAATTACCTGTTTAAGGTGGAAACAGGCTTCTATAGCTATATAAAAATGAAGTGAGGTGAAATTGGACGTTGGTTTGCAGAGCTTGATTGTAGAGCTCTCCACTTTAATGAAACATCATCCTTATTTAGATTCTGCAATGAAGTTTTCAAAATTCTTACAAATCTACTGGTTTAATTACTGCATGTCGCACGAAGCCGTTGGATCTGAATGTTCCACTCAGGAGCAGATTAGAAAAAGTCAGTTTGCAAGAAATGTGGGATGAGCAGAAACACAGTTCTACTTTGATTATTCAATTTCCTCTTGCATTCGCAGGGATTAAGTGACTAAAGTTTAAATTGCAATAATATTTTTTTTTTCCTTGTCGCTTTATTAATCCAAATGTATTGATCCAATTCAGTTGATCCTTCTAAAAAGCACTTTGTATAACATTACAAAAAAGGATTCCTGAGGCAATAAGCTTGATTTCCATTTCAATACCCAGAAGCTTTGGAGGGAATCATACCAAAATGTGTAAAAAGTTAAAATAACACAAAACCAGACTTGTTTATTCCTCTCTTGCGAGTAAAGCAGCTCATGGCAGGAGTGAATTGCTCCATTGATGTAAGTCAGAGACAGGCTGGCATGAATTCTTATCTTATTTTTCTTATCATATTTCATCTTTTCTTCGACACCCCCTGTTTTCACAGTCGCCACATTCACTCTAGTGCCTGCTCTCATTTCACAACAGCTAATTGGGTCACCCATTTTTGCCATTTTGGGACTTAGCAAGCATAGTTCACATAGTTTAGCCTGACAAAATGTGAGTCAGCAAGGTGATTTTCTCACTGCTTTAAGATGAACCTAAAATGGCAAATTGGATTTGGCCTCCTCTCCATCTTATACATTCCTGTTCTCATGTTCATGATTTTTTTATGGTTCTCATCATGTTTTCCATCTTGTTTCGTTCCACTGGACATCAGGCTTCCCTTTCAAAAGTAAGTGTTCCATCACTCTGCTCTTCTTTCTTTCACATTTCTGTTTTTTTTTTCATTTGCTTCTATTTCAGCCATTGCAACACTCCTGCCAAATCTACTAGTAAGCCTTTAAAGAAGGTAGTAAATGCTTGATTGAAAGTTTAAGACTCCATGAAATGTTATAGATTGCAGTCTTCTTTTCTGCTTTTGAATGAAGGTTTGTATATGGAAGGGCTCATCCCTTTTTAAATAACTAATAGGCTGTTACTTTGTCATGAACCTTGATTTGACCTTTAGTCAAATGGTAATTTTAATTTACTGACAGGGGACATTCTCCTTCTAGAAAGCATTTGATTGGACAAAAAATTGTAAGTCGTTGGATGACTCATATTTTTGGTGTGTATCTGCTAAAAGTCAATTTTATCAACTATTGAGAATTAAATTAGTCTTAAAGTGGACTCTCATATCTCCGTGCAAATTAAGTTAAACTTTCTGAGGGGTTTTCACTGAATTTAAAGAACTTTATTATAGGTTTTTGATTATATTTTTTGCTTTAGAGAACTATGACAGCTCACTTTATATCTGTTGTTGTACTTTTCAGACGGAATTCCATTCTATTACTCAAACAAGGATAAAGGTTTGCTATGACATCATTTAGACCAGTCATGAAGGCTTAATTGAGAAAATTGCCTTTTTCCCCAAAACCTACAGTAAATATGCACCTGGTTCAACTCCATTATGCAACATTGGAGGAATTAACATTTGATTAATTGAATCAGGAGTGTTAGGTCATGCCTTGAAACTAAATTTGTATGGGCTCCCTCGGGTCTGTTGATTAAAATCCTTACATGCTAGCACATTAGTATAAAGGATTGCTGTTGGTATGTAGATTTCCCTCTAGTCAAAGTCTGTGTCCAGTTATCTCTCCATTTCCCCTCATAGTACTTCACATAAATCCCACAAAAGTCTTAAAACAAGCTATTTATTTCACACTCGTAGGATAGACGTGACCTTGTTGTCTAATGTTGGTGTTTATCTGGTCTTTAATAAATGGCTTTGGATTTTTTTGGATAATAACTTAACACATAGTGTTTGTGAGGGTGATTGTTTTGCAAGAGGCAATTGTAAAGCATTCAAACTGTAGAATGACTATCGTTTGTTTATCCAACCAAAAGCAAAAAAACATAGTGATGAAGCTGTTGCTAATTTAATTGACAGTATTTTCTTGTTGTGGCTCTCTATTGTTCTCAATATTTGACTATGGAATCATTCTTATGATCACAGTGGAATAAAAAAAAGAGTCGATGGGCAAGGCAGAGACCGTATCTTGTAATGGTTGTGGGATGTGGTCGTGTTCAGATGAGATTGATGGTGTTTCCGCTCTTTCTCCGGGAACTATACCTGCGTGAATTTAAGAGGTGATTGGCGGCACAATGATCCAGGCACTCCAAACACTTACTAATCATTTATCAATTTGTACATGACAAACCGAGACCATCGGCAGCATCGACACTTGTCAAATTATGACTACACACATCTGGTGACAGTCCAGATTGGGTTTATTTGTCTCGAGTTTCAAAACCAAAGCAAAAATCACTTCTGAAGTAAATCTTCTGAAGAAATCCTAACAATAGCGAAATGTTTTTGCGAGCTTTCTTTTTCCTCTTTGAATATGAACAATTATAATCAAGTTGTTTATCTGGGAAACAACGAGTCTTGCTATATTTAGGGGACACAATGACTTCTTGAAGCAATAATTCACCCTAAAATTCTATCATTTACTCATCCGCATGTCTTTCCAAACATCTATGCTGTTATTTTCTTAATGTCCCTGCTTAAAAAAGCAACAAAAATACATGCAGGTTTGGAGCAACATGAAGGTGAGTAAATAATGACCAAATTTAAATTATTTGGGTGAACTATTGCTTTAACAGTTAAGGAAGTATGACAGATTGACTCTATCCATTATAAAGCAGCAGCTTGTCTTCACAGAGTGGCATAACTTGACGTAGATGGAGCTTCAAGTAAGATGTACGGTAGCGCTCACAGGTGCTTGTCAGAGATTTATCACCAGTGGCCATCCTGCAGTCTCAGCCAATAGAGTGCCCAGAGCGCTGAAGGAAGGGGGGGACGACACAAAAGACTATGTTGCCAGTAGCGTGAGTGAGTCTTTCTCTCCTCCAGAGCAAAGATCCATGCCTCTTGCCACGACAACCTGTAGAAATTGTAAAAGAGTGCTATAAAATTCACATTACTGCGGTATGTGCTGCAGGGACTTGCGATTCAAAGCAAGAGAGCTCCCTCTCCATTTTATGTGCTATGAGCGTGAATGAAGAGGCTGGAATTGTGTATGGAGATGGAGTGATGACAAAGCTAGCTAGGCCTGTCACGTAAGCGATAGAGGCAGGAGTGGTGGACACCTCTGGGAGTTTTCTGATGGATAATGCCACCTCTGCAGCTCACTGCAGTAGGGTCATCTTGGGTGACAGCTAAAATATTCACAGAGACAAATAGGGACTCTTTCCATGACTGTGTGCCAGGCTTTCTGATTGCTAGCCTGTGTGCGGGTCAGCCCGCTTTCCAGAGGGCAGGTAGACTCCACTGAGCCTTATCTGATATGAATGTGATCACCACAGACCGCAAAGGATCAGAGAGCATCGTGGCAGGGACTGCACCTTTGGAGACCTACAGTGGAAATTGCCTCTGATAAGAAAATAGTAGATTATACAAAGTTAAAGGAGGTCAGCTCAGATCCCAATGCTAAATTCAAAGGCAAATGTATGCGTTTGAACTGCTGTGTAAAAAAAAGAAAGAAAAGTGTCCCGCTGTGAGAACAGGTTTGACAATGTCTTTTTTTCTGCGTTCAGTATACAAACCTTACATTTCTTCTAATATATAAAAAATATCACAGTCAGTAAGCAAGGTAACATACAAATTATTATTATTATTTGTCAGATGGTGATGTTTAGAGCTAATCTTTTTGTCTTCATTATTGGTTTTTATGTTGTAAATGTTATTTTCGATCGTGTAGCCATTCTTTAACATTAGGCCTTTAATAAATGGCAATGGAGAAACATCTCAACTTTGTAAATAACTGCCATTTATTCTCAAGTTAAAATGATTTAACTCAATAGCCCAAAACAAAGATGGAATATTATTGTATTTTTGTTAATTATATTCTTTATGAATGTTTATTAATAATAAAAAATATTAATAGTGCATTATTTCGGCAAAGTTGTTTTACAATCTAAAACATTTAAATGAGCAAAATAATAATAATACTGCTACAATTTTTTTTTATCAGGTATAACAAAATATTCATTATGAATGCTTTTAAAATTGTGGTCTAATGATCATTTATTTATTGTTGTTCTGCATATCCAAATGTTAAAATAATTTATTTCAAGGCTTTGTGGAAAACTTGATTCTTATTGGTCAATCGCACCATCCTGAAAACAGATAACGCAGGCTCATCCGGGTTACTGAAGTCAGACACTTGCTAGGAACGTTATTTCTTCGTGGAAGTTTTGCGTTTGGTGAGCTTATAAAATATTAAAACTCAGTCAAATCAATATTTTGTGTACAGTTATTTAATAATTCCATCCACTATCGATTACTCGCTCTCTCTTATTTCGTACAAACGCACCTGCTGCCATTTTGCAACTATTGTTTTTTACACTGTTGGATTATAAGATACAAACAGGTACGAATTTAAAACCGTTTCCTCTCAAATAAATATCTCTTATCCCCATAATTATTTATGTGGCGAAATGCTGTTTAATAAGTAGCCGTGTAATAAGCAGGATAATGTACATCCAGCCAGTTGTTATCTCAGAATAAACCCCTTCAGGTTGATGCAAGACCTGATCACCCTGTCTGTGTTTATTCTGAGATAACAACCGGCTGGATGTACATTATCCCTTACTTGTACTGTATCAGTTCTGTCTCAAATACAATCCAACTTGTAGAACCAAACCTCTTTAATAACACTTAATGCAATCAGAATGGGAGATAGAAAGTAGACGGTAAAACAGTTTACGTGGCACTTCATCAGATTGTGCTCAGTAATTTAGTACCCCTGAGATATGCATTACATTAAGTCTATTGCCTAGCACATCTGGTGGTTCTCAGTAGTTTCTCTGCATCAGTGCCGGTGAATACAGCTCTCACAGATAGAGACACAGGCCAGCGACCTAGCAGATGGTCCACGTCCTCAGGTGAAGTTCTGGAGTGCTTTAATTGTGATCACCACTGCAACGGCATTAACACCCTCTTCCTTACCCTTACATGAAACACTTACGATATGATAATCCTTATTATTCTGCAGAGCAATTTTCTTCTCTGTCAAAGAATCTCTGCGTGCTTTGAACCTCACCCTCTGCTCTGTGATATCTACAAAGCATTACACAATGTTACTGCCCCTCGGTGTTTCATCAGACCACAGCTGATAATACAGTCCCATTTTAGCATGCATTTTCTCATTTGCAGAGCTGTAGACCAAACTGAAGGAAAGAGTAGTGTTTTGTGAGATCGATAAGGCTGCAGTAATTAGTTTTGTGCAATTCAAAACACTGGAAATCAGGGAGAAGAAAGAGTTGAGCCTCAAAATATTGTCTTGAAGCTAAACAAAAATTAGTATTGGAAGCGTTTCAGATATTTCAGTATCGATATGTATCAAAAAAATTATATTTTTGACAACACTACATTACACTTAGTTTATTATTTCAGATGCCTTTTTAAAAGACTAGAGTTGAAAAATGTACATATTATATGTAAAGTCATTGGCGGGTGTTAAAGGCAGGGTAGGTAGAAATCCCCAAAAATACTTTTTTCCAAATTTGTTTAAACTATCTTTATATATCAATGCATAATTAAAATGTAAGTAATCTGGAAAAGAAATTATAAAAATCGAGTGTCTGTAGTCCACTCAGGACTGCAATAAACACAGCTCATTATCCCATTAACGCCATCCCCCTCCCTTCTCGGCTCCTTCCAAAGCCACGCCCCCAAAACACATGAACCCGCGATCCCGGCCGTTCGCTCAGCTGGAAGAGTCGGACGCGTTCACCAGCGCCGAGCAGAGGGGAGCGCAGTGCATGTAGTGACATCATGTCAGAATCACAAGTAATAAAATAACTTTATTAGTATGAATACAAACAATTGACATGGCTGTTAGTGCACACTATCAAGCTCGCATGTCGATACTGGTAAAGTTTAAAATATTTTACTAGCTCGTAACCGAATCAAACTCAATATAAGACAAAGCTATAAATAGCTTCATTGATACACGTTTGCCGTTACTATCAGTTACACTGTGATGAAGGTGAATTTGTAAGATTCATAACATATACAGGTGTTTTGCATGTAAGAGCTTCCACGATGAAAGCACTGTTGGCTCTGATGTATTGTTTACAGATAAACTGAGTAACATACACTCAAACACCTTCTCACAACTGCATTGCAGACACAAGATAATATAACACACACACACACAACATATATTGTATAACACATACAGATAAAACGGAGCAGGTAGAGTTTACCGTGAACATAGGAACAAAGTTTTGGCAGAGGGTAAAGCTAGGTATAAAAATAGATCCCCTAAACTTTTTAACCTAAAGTTAGATTTGGCGAAATTAAACAAAACAGCTTTCAACTGCAGATAGGCCTATTGATTATTTATCGTCTCAACCCTGGCTCACTAACAGTAACGTTATAACAGTCGACACCAAAGTTACACTGTCATAGCTAAGCCAGTGTAACGTTAGTCATGCTACGTAACTTTAGGTAGCTATATTAGGTAGCTACGTGTGCTAGTGATACATGCTTCATGAAAAAAATAAATGCCATCAAAATGAAAACAGCGAGATTACCTGTCCAGCAGAAATAATGCCATCATGGAGTCACTTTTCAGCCCCTTGAGATCCCTCATTTGTCGCCACCGCTGGAAAGCCACGCCGATATTGACTCGCGTATGATTTCTTAATTTATCCAAAGACTTTTTGTTCATACTAGCCTTTTCAAATACTGTCTTCTTTTTTTTAACTTGTTTGACTTCGCTGCCTGTATATGCAGGTACTGAGAATTTTGACTGTTCTTTCTCAGCCATAATTGTTATTACTAGCTTCCGTGCCTCTTCAAACGGGTGCGCACATTTGGGCTTCTCCTGTATCAGCAGAGGTGGTATCCATGGTAGCGAGGGAGAGTGACAGTCGCCCAATATTTTCTTTCGTTCCGAATGAAATAATGAGCTGTGTTTATTGCAGTACTGAGAGGAATACAGACACTCGATTTTTATAATTTCTTTTCCAGATTACTTACATTTTAATTGTGCATTGATAAAGACAGTTTAAACAAATTTGGAAAAAAGTATTTTTGGGGATTTCTACCTACACTGCCTTTAATGTCAAGCCATGCACAAGTCATATCGACTTTTTCTGAGGCTTTTATGTGTTTTAAGTCATTTTGGCAACTTTGAAGCTCCAGTTCCCATCTGAAAAGAGCAGTCAGTACTTTATTAAAATTTCTCCTTTTGTGTTCCAATTTTGTGTTTTGTGAATCAACAGTAGGGCGAGTAAAGTACTTGACAAAAATGTTCATATTCGAGTGAACTTATCCTTTAATCCTACAAGGACTAACTCATGATGCTGTTAGCACTTCAGACTCTTTTTGTCACCAAGTAACTACAAGTTCCTTAAAATAAATTCACGACTTGCACAGAAAGAAAGAGATTAAAAGACAGAAGCTCTGCACTCTTTAATCAAACAGTCTTTGAAACTCTAACATAGTCTGTCATCTGTCAGACACTCAGCTTACAAACAGGCTGTGCCACTACCTAATTGCGTTAAGCTTAAAAGAGGAAACAGGGGATATTTCGCCCCCATCATATCATTACCTTCCACTCAAAGTACTTATCGTTTAACTCCAAGGCTCTGAGGTTCAGCTCAATGAAAGCCAACCTTCTCTCTCAGATTAGATGGATGAGAGTATATTGAAGGTGATGATGTCTGAGTCACTGGCACTAATGGACTTTCAGGAAAATATCGCACTTTGAATCAAGCTGTGTCTGCGGCTTGAGACGGCTGTACTGTCATGGCTCAGATCGGCCATGACATTTAAAGGTTGTTATGTGCGTCTCGATCCCGGTAGTATGTGGAATGTTAGTACTGACTGGCCCGACAGACACTCACCATCGGCTTAGTGTGTCACGCCCTTCAGTGTCACGTGATCATTCAAATCCTTCTTATTAATATAAATGTTGAAAACAGACGTGTTGCTCAAGGCTTTTTTTTAAACAGTGATAATATTTTTTTTAAGATAATTTGATGACTTGAAAGCTTGAAAGCATTTTCTTGTAACAAATGTCTTCACTCTAATTTTTTATTAATTTAATGCACCCTTGCTGAATAAAAGTATACATTTCTTAACAAAAAAAATCTTTCTGACAATATTCTTATAAATGGTATTGTACGTGGGATTCGCTAAAAAAACTGACTTCTAAACCAACAGAGAATTATTTTGTAGTTATTTTTATTTTAGAATTATATTTCAAATGTTGTATTTAATTCCTTTTAAAACGAAGTAATGACATATTCCAGTAAATGTTTCACCATTGTGATATCACGCCTGTGTTTTGTACAATTAAAATGACAATCTATTTGGCATAATAATTTTTATTATTTCTTCTCATTAGACTTTAGTTGCCCACCTCACATATCCAACTGGACAACTGAAGTTTAATCAGATTAAATCATTTTAAATAAAATTGTACCATGCACATACATTTTGTCATTGCTGGGATCCAGATGACATCCCAGTAAAGCCACTGGTGTTCCATTTAGACATCACTTTGGCCATATAGTTGTGTCTCTACACTGATGCACTTTAATTTGGGTCACATGCACTTCTGCCTGGACTGTTGAATGTTGCTACACTGTGATGTACACTGGTTAGTTGCTATGAAGCTGTTGCAACAGTGGCTCTACTATCAGTGCGGCAAATGAAAGCACATCTCATGTTCTCACCATCTTCCAGTGTCTTCAGAGACTCCGACTTCTATTCCTCCAACCACTGCCGACCTTAGTGAGTATGCCGACTGTGTGCAGTGTCGTTTGCCACTCTTTATCCGCCTGCTACACGTTTGTTCGCCTCACCTACTGTAGACCATTGTTCCTGAAGTCAACACCGCTGATGTTCGCAGTAGAACGACAACGCACGTCTGTGATAGAGAAGAGAGACTGTATAGATGTTAGTTGAGGGCGGGGGAAGTGAGACGCAGAGATTGTGCTCATGATCCTCAAGCCTTTGTAGAGAACCATCACTAACTTCCGCTTGTAGACCAGCTCACCTGTCTAACATGTCACTGCATGGTAGACAAACAGAAGTATGACATGATCCAACATGCTAATGGTTATTGGTTTATAAACTCAATGATGTGTGCTGATTTTTGTATGATGTTGGATGTGCAGAAAGTTCATAAACAGCATGAAACATGCAGTTCTCTTATTGCGTCTCTGATATATTAATTAGATGTGTTGCATACTTCTTGAATGTGGAAACTAATGGAGCTGTCTTCCCAACATTAATCAAAATTGTCAACATTAGCATTCTTAGGAGCACACATCTTCCCTCAGAGATGCAAGAACGGAGTCATTTAGCAAATGCGTTTATCTGAAGAGACTTGCGGTACAGGATCATCCTGGAACAACCTGTGTTTAAGTGCCCAATAGTGATGGCTTATGGATCACATTGGAATGGGTTCAAATTTACAGACTTGTACAATCAGCAAATTAACAACAGACCTCTTACTGTATATTTATACAGTATACTGCACAGACATCTGTGCATTTGATGCTTTATGTTTGCTTGTCTGTTTCTATACAAGCGAATTTTTATCCTAAACACTCAAACATGCTCTCTCACTTCCCACAATCCTGCGAGATGCTACTAAGTGTTTGTCTGAAAATAGAGTTACCATGACAGCACGGATTACACCTGACCTCTCAACAAACAGACCGCAAATTGGGAGGGTCTGAATAGGTTTTTCTGGGAGACAGCTATTCTGTCTCATTCAGCCAGAGAAATGACAAGGTCTTTATCTTAGGAGTAGGCAGTTGTTTGACTATATTCTGCTTAGTTGGCATTGAGTGGCAGGTTTAAGATTGCACCAAACTAAAACTTTCTTTGGATGTCAAAGAAATTACAATATAATAGTGTTTTTAGGGTTGTATGAGTAGATAAGAAAACAAAAGATATGTTCTTTTGTATGACAATGTGCATTATGTCATAATCAGCATGAAGATTTCAGACTTTCTAAATTGCTTGACAGCTACAGCATGTAAGGAACCCTGGTGGTATACAGATACTCGTTTCAGATGGCTTCAAAGTCAATGTGTGGTGCTTTTTCTGAGTCTTGGTGCGTATGTTTATGTGTAATGTGCCAATTTGTTCTTTTTAATTGGTTTAGTTATCTGTCTCAGATTGCAAACTTAAGCACACATGAATTAGCCAAAGTCTTACATTTACTTTCCAAAATGTTTGATGTAAAGAATTATGATCACTACCTTCCTAAAATATAAGATATATATTATATGTTATATATATATATATATATATATATATATATATATATATATATATATATACAGAAAATGTGCAAAATTGTGATTAGCTTTTATTTGTTCTAAACACAAAATAGATTAGTTAAATTGAATCTTTTCTCCCCATTTTCGATTAAATGTAAGTATAGAATTTGTGTAGCACTTTAAAACAGGTATAATTCCAAAGTGTTAGTGAGTTAGCAAAAGGCAATAGAGGTGAGAGGAATTCTTTAGAAAGATATACCACGTATATAACTATTCTTGAAAATATGTGCATCGCGAGAAAGATGAAAATGTTTTTTTCTTTTTTAACATATGCTTAAAGTTTTCTAGATTATTTGCAGTATTTCTCTCTCTCTCTCTCTCTCTCTCTCTCTCTCTCTCTCTCTCTCTCTCTCTCTCTCTCTCTCTCTCTCTCTCAATTTTTCTGTTATGAACACCTATTTTAGCAGATGCTGTTCCATGAGACTTCATTCATGCATTTTTACATGCAACTTAAGTGTCTGAATGTGTACATTCAGCATCATATCTAGTTTAGTTTAGTTTTTCCTCTGCCCTTCTCAGCTGCAGTCCTGAGCTCATATATGCAAACTTCTCAGGCTGAAAGTGCTGATCTAGGATCAGTTTTGTGTTTGTATATCATTATGACTAATCCTAGATCAACATTTTATAGTATTGTCTGGGACAATACACATGGGCAGTCTCTTCCTCATCTAATGTCCATTAGATGATGCAGGTTTCTCTCTGTACTGTCTACATCACAGAGATCCCTCTGCCTTTGGCTGGTCTGCTCTGTTTCAGCTGGTTTTTACAGTACCATTGATGCCATTCAATCTGCAAAAGCATTTATAGTTCGATGTACACTGCAAGTTAGCTGTATTTGAATCCTCTTATTGAAAGTACCTCTCACATCCAGGAGAAAAACTGCTCCTGCTGAAGTGGATTCATAAAGCAATTTGGACCCTGTTCTTCCCCCGAATAATTTCAATGGGATTCAAGAGATGATATTTTTAAGTACTTTGATTTGAATTTGTATTTCAAAAAATCACTGTCCGGGAATTGTTTTATGGATCTACAGACACTGTATCTAATGTTATAGAGAAGTATTTATGTTTATAATTTGTTTTCTTTTTGTTGTTTGTGTTCCTGTTTGTACTTTTTGGTCTTAACACGTTCCATGTTTGTATAATTTTTTTCAATGTTTTGTATTTTCCATGTGACCCCTCCCCCTTCCACTTTCCTTTCCACCAATCATGTGCGTGCGTATCATGTGACTTTGTCACATGACTCTTGCATGGTGCTGATGATGTCGTCTTCGCTGGTGAACAGAAGGTAATTTTTTGTTGATTTATGTTTTTTGTTGTTGGTGGGTTTTTTTTTTTTTTCTTTTTTCTTTTTCTTAAATTTGGTCCGATTCCCATTAACAGTGAAAATATAGACAAGTTAATGACGGGAAGATAAAGGAAACACCCACCCAGTACCATCAGGATTTATGAGCCATTTCATTTTTGAGTCATTCATCCTTCAGAAACCTCACACCACCTACTTTATTTGGCTTTTTGAAAACCATCAGCCTCTCAGCCTAGACAGTACCAGAGCTTAGTCTCCTACACATGCTGCTAAGTGCACTGAATGTTAATCTTTTTATTGATTTTCAATTTATTTTACTCTATTGGCTTTAATTTTTACCCTCCCTTTTCTTTAAAAAATAATAGAATACCTTAACATAGTGGCTTAAAGACTGTAAAAATGTATATATATATATTGTTTTTGACATCTCACAAACTCATTTATTAAAAAAGACACCTTTATATAAAGCATAAAGAACATGAGTCATCATCTTCTCTTTCATTTGCACATCATGTGCTGTATATGATAAATTTGTGCTGTAGTTGCAGTGTGTGCCTAAAATGTGCATACCACAGACTAACAGAAGCACTGACGTTCTGCTATTGCATGAATACATTCACACGCACTTCTGTTCTCTGTCTCTCGTCTGTATACTTAAAGCCTCTCATGCATGTCCTAATTGTACGTCTTTGTCTCATGAATGTACTTGCTCACTGTCCCTGTCTGCTGTTCTTGGCAATGCAAAAGAGGAACAGCTTCACTTCCTTGTATTTGAAGACAATAATTCTACTCTTTATTTTCTCACCCAAACATTTTTAACGACACACTTGATTTGAAATGAGATGCTGTCTCTGTCATTTCTCTGTAGTATATTTCAGTTTCTATTCCTGAAATGTGTCAAGCTAGGATAGCAGTTGATATTATTAGTCATGATCGAGTGGCACAATAATCCATGACCCTTGAAACTAAACTAATCCGCATTCAGCATGGTAGAGCATGTTTGCCTTCTTTCTCTCTGTAACCCTAATCTATCCCTCTTTGTCCTCTTAGCATCTGGAAATCCTTCAGCTAACTGGAAATGATGACTGGATCTCAGATAACTTGTTTAAATGCCATCACTCCTGCACTGCTTGTCTTAAATTAACTTGTCTTCATTTAAATTGCAGCATCCAATTACAAACTTTAATCAAGCTTCAATTCATCATGATGGAAACACCTTAGGCCTCTACTTTCATGCATGCTTAACTAACTGCCTGATGGTCTGAAATTTTCAAAAATGCCTCTATCTTAAATTAAACTTAATTACAGAAGACTACAAAGAGATTTATCATGATATGAGGCCATAACAAACGACTACATAGAGGTTTACGGTTTCAAGTTTACATACTTAACGTAACTCTTTGCAGAATCTATTTTTGTATTTAGTACTATACTGCAAATATGTTTACATATGTTATACAACATGAAATGGTAACTTAATTTACACAAATTATCCGGTTTACAGGTTCTTTATGTCATGTATATGTGAAGTTTTTTTGTGATAGTTTGGTATTGTCCTAAGTGGTAAAACCGAATCTCCACATCAAGAAGCCACTGTGAAGAATAATTCAAATATGCAGAGCATGCTGGGAAACCAAAGAACTTACAGGACCTGGAGAATAGTGGGCAGCTTCACTTCACAAACCTGAGACTTAAACCCTGCTATCACAAAAGACTACAAAAATCATTGATGCTTGTGACATACAACAGTAGAAACCAAGAATATGAACCAAGCAGGTCTTGTGGATTATATTATATTATATAGCCAATTGTATTATATAGCCTATTATATTATATATTATATTATAACGGTTCAAAGCTTTGGAGTCGGTAAGATTTTTTAAATGTTTTTGAAAGACGTCTCTAAGTTTCACCAAGGCTACATTTATTTGATCGAAAATAAAGTAAAACAGTAAAATTGTGAAATATTATCACAATAAAATCATTTAAATATGCTGATTTGGTTAACAAGAAGCATTTCTTATTATTGCCAGTGTTGAAATATATATATAATTCATTATAATTGCATTATGTGTTTTACTGTCGATTTTGATCAGTCTATTGCATCCTTGCCGATTAAAATATATAAAATTATTTATAATAAAAAAACGTACTGACCCCATTATAATATATTATTTGAAAAAGTAAAACAAAACATTAGTTTTATGATCCATGTTATTTTGCACAATAAAATGATAAACATCTTGCAGATTCTGCCAGGAGAATGCAAACTTATGAACAGAACTGAATCCAAACCATCAATTTTAACTTATGCATTATATTTCTTAGGTCAAACAATCAGATATCTTATTACTTTGACCTAAAAATTCATCTCATTTGTCATGTTTTGTATATTGGGTGGTGTATATACACAGTGTCACGTCAGTTCCTAATAGGGACTCTTGTCTAGCAGCTATTTATGATGATTAATGGGAGCAGAGCGCTGTGGCCTCTTCCCAGGCTCCTCTAGTGACACAGGTAGACAGCTAACATTCCAAACAAGCGCCCACACATGCGCATTTCCCTCTCCCTTCGGCCCGCTGATATTATTAAATGTAATGGCTGAGAATCTCCAATCAAAGCATGGAGGATAATTAAGGGAGTTCTGTCATTAACTAGTGGGCAAGTGGAGATAACAAGCTCCTCCAGAGACTGCATTACAGCAGCGCTCACTCCCTCCATCACTGCCACCAACACAGGTCCAGCTCTCATTACAGCCCTCCACATGCCCAAGTGACTCAGCTCCACATTTAAAAGAGCCAAGAACTTTCATTAATGTTCCACATTTGGAAGGATAGGAGGCAGAAGTCATCATTATACTGCCAAAAAAGCCTCTACGATGAGATGTCGCAACAGTTTAGCCAAAAATGAGAACAGAGGAATTGAGACTTTTATAAGGGACTCAAATATAAAGTGTTACATATCACCCTTTGATCTTTCATTTTACCATTTTTCCGTGCATAGTTTAGACCATGCACCGCCATATAACATCTTTTTAAATTCTCCCAGCGGGGTCAACACTGTAAATTAATTGTAAGCTAAAATTAGCCATGAGTTTAATTAGCTAACCTATATCTGCAATTCATATTCAGAGATAAAGAATACCTTGTGGATTACAAAGTCAGCTGTTAATGGATAAGAGGACGTTCACCTGTGGAAATGCACCTGGGTTAAGGGCACATTTTGAATTTGTGCTGGGGTTTTCTAACGGCGTTGTTTTTGTTTTTTTTTTGTTTTGTTTTTTCTGGCCATTTTCTCCTCAGGGGAACCTAATTCTCCTAAACTGGAGGCTAAGCCACTGTCCACAGGCAACGAGATGAAGGTCTACTGGATCAAGCAGGATGATGGGGGCTCTCCTATCAAACACTATTTAGTGCGCTACAGAGCTGTGAGTATGATTGGACATGAGGGAACATACTTGACTTGTCTAGTCATCTGAATTATTTATACTGCCATTGCAACAGTGACTTGCCTTTAGGTTGGTAGCAAAGTTCACTGGTCAGTGATGTATAAGAGTGTCCACAACAAAGAATAAGGGGGGAAAACTAAAAATCTTTTTTAAAACATTCTTAGAAATTGACTCTCTGTATTCATGTTGGTCTCATATGGTTTTGAAAAATGTCTATACCACTTTCAAGAAAAAGTAAAATGTAATGATTCAAAAAATGTCATGTGGCATAACCAAAAAAGGTTGTGTTTTTTTTTTAAGCCAAATATAAATTAATTCAGAATTTTTTTGGGGGGGGGGGGGGGGGGATTTTTGGATTTTGGTGGCACCATATGACTTTAATTTGGCAGACATTTTCAAATATTATTAAGGAGTTTTATTTTCAATATTCAATTATTATATTTATTCAAATGTTAATACATATCATATTTATAAATAATTATTTTAATGAGACTTTTTTTCTTCATTGTGAAATCAGGAGAATTATATTACCCTGTCAATTCCCTCCAAAAATATTACATTAATTCTTACTTGAGAAAATAACATGGCATGCTAATCAGGTGTATTTCAAATCAATGTAAGTGTGAATTGTATTATTGAAGAAATTATATCCAGACAAAAAAAGAAATGCCATTGACCCTTATGTACCATCCGTGCTTAAAATATGTCCACAATTGTGTTCATAGAAACATCGGCAGGATTGGAAGCCAGAGATCCGCCTGCCCAACAGCAGCGAGTACATGGTGCTGCGGGGGCTGGAGTGGAACACGGAATACGAGGTCTACGTTGTGGCCGAAAACCAGCGAGGACGATCTGATCCCGGTATCCTCTCCTTCAGGACTTTGCCAGAACCCACCGCCATCCCAGGTACGGCCCAACCCCTAACCCTGAAGCACAGCCACTGCCAGCCAGAGCAGCCAACAGCCTGACCGCCTCACCCCAACCCCAGTTAACCCCCATCCTACTAGCAGGTCTTGTTGTGGATTACACTGGCCACCCTTGTGTCAATTCAGGTTGTGGCCTGGCCTCCTCTTGAGAGTGATTTGACACAATCTAAAAGTAATAAGAGTCCAGAGGGATAAATGTCGGCGAGAGGTGAAGCCTGGAGACCTTTAGCTCCTCTCCAGAGCCCTGACTCCATCTGGCAACCTCCCCTTAACTCTTGCAGCCAGCGTTATTGCTCGTCTCAGAACGATTGTAGATGATATCAGTGGAGATGAGATTTTCTATTTGGCACTCGGGAGGCGAAAAAGCCACAGCAGGTCCGTTAAAACCATCCACCCCCTCCAACCGGGCTCGTTTGGTGTGCGCTCCAATGGCGGTGCTGTGTTTTTGTTTTCTTGTGAGCTGCTTCCCCACTGATAAATATTGGGCCTTAGATCATCTCTCTCTCTTTCTCTCTCTGTTCCTCTATGTCTTTCTCTCTGGGCTGAACTGAGGCTCAGTTCAGGCTCATTGCGGCAGACCGATTGAATTGGGCTGACTATCTGCCCGCTCTCAGTGGGGATGCATCCTCTGGTTTTGCATGATGACGCCTCAACAGGATTAATGGTTTAATGCTTTACTGAGGACCTAACAGGCATCTGCCGGTGCATGGCCAAGAGACCTGCTTTTTCTCATCCGCTTAGTGGGAAGCAGCCATATAGCAGTGGGAGCTTTGGATCTCGGAGCACTTGTGCAAGACAGGTTCAGATGGATAGAAAAGCTTTCCTTTGTCCTCTTTCCCATCTCGCCACACTTACACATTGCAGAGTTGTTAACCTCAATGTGTAACATGTGGGAGTTTAAAAAGCGGCTTTATTTTTAGCCTAACATCTGCATTGCCTCAGATGGAGCAGCTGCCGTTAGAAAAGCTGGTCCAAAAACAGCTGCTCAGACAGCGATTCATGCTTCTCTATCGTCTTATATTCGGACCAGTGTGCGTGAGGCAGGTTAGAAGCACGTGGAACAATCTGGGACGCTGTTATTATCACATGAGTTTGTCAGGAATTAAAATAGGGAGGCAGTGGATTTTGGTGCATGGTACAGGGAGCGGCTTGAGCTCAACCCTGGCTGCTAGACAAATGCTGAATCTCTACTTCCTGTAATCCAAATCTCCCCAGCTACAGTTTACATGGAGTAAAAGCTGTTCTAATACAATACCCGTTAACGTTTGTGCAGTTTAAGTAACATCAAGAAAACGTATTCAGTCATCCAGAACAGTATTACACTGTATTGCATCATAACCCGTTTGTTTCACCTTGTTTTCTGTCTGGGCAACATTTCCCTGGTGTTTGCAACTCAAAAAGACGAAAGCCTGTTTGTTTCCTAATTTCATGTCGAATATTTTTCATGTCGAATTCATTTTGATGTAATTTTCCTTGAAGCACTTGTTTAAAGTTGAAGTGTGTATTTTTTATTTAAAATAATATCACAATACTTCTCTATCACTGCTCAATATGCAGAGACAATTATAAATAAGCCATTCGTAGATGGATTTTCCCCAAAAAGCGTAAACACAATCTCGGTGGCAGTTTCAAAACATTGCTACATTGACCGACAGCAGATGGGGGGAGTTTGCAATTCAGTTTTGGTGACGCTACTAGCTCAGAAATGAGACACTTCACCTTTAAAGAAAGATGTACCAAAATTTGTGATAAAGTTTATATATACAGGTAATGTCAAATACCAGGAAAGTTGTCTGATCCGTATTGCTTGGTTGTATGTGTCTTCGTGTCCCTTATCATTCCATATTTCCCATCATCTGGCTTTCGTTGTCCTTTCATTCTCGTCTTTGCTGTCATTTGCTGTGCTTTTAACATGCTACGGCCTTCTTACTTTGGTTTTTTACTAACTTGCTTGAACTTTCCTTTGATATTCTTTTCTAATCTTGATTAACCTTTCAAACTTATTTTTCTGTATTTGACCTATTCTCTGTCTCTCTCTCTTTTTTCTCTCTCCCGATTTCTTTCCCTGTTTTTTCCTTCCCTCCCTCTTTCCCTTTTTCTGTCTCCATGTGTAAAATCGGACATCACCGGACCATCGCATTTTCAAACACGCACTCAAAATGTTTTTGTTTCGTTTCCATGTTGGCCTCTGTTTTATTTGTTTCTTTTCCTGTGCACTGTCCCTGGTGTGTTTTTTCTGGTGGTGTGGGATGTGTGGTCTCAGCAACCCTTGGCTGCTCCTCTGTGACGTACGCTCTCGTCACTCTCATGTTCTCCATGCTGACTGTGCTAGTGCTCTCATAAAGTGTGGCTCGCCAGAGGAGAGGAGCCCCGTCCACTCTTCAGCCGCACCCTTCAGTTTTCTACGCCTTCTGATCCTCTCGCAGGCTAAACAAACAAACAAAAAAGAATATCAGTTACATGTTATCGGAATTAAGCAGAGTGTTCGGTGCTTGTATCATTCTGTTTTCTTTTTTGTTTCTTGTCACTTTCAGTTTCTTATTAGTTTTATGTTTATGCAAGGCAGCGTTGGTGGGTTTGAAAATGTGTTTTTCAGACCATGGACTTTTGGGAATGTTGTAGAAAATCTTTCCCTATCAAGAAGATTGATGTTAATCTCGATATAATTATTCTAGGGCCCATTTAGGAGAAGTCCTTTCTGATCACCTTCATTAATTTTAAGTTTCTTATTTTTTTGGTTATTCTTCTTTTTATTATTAAAATATTAACTCATTTTGGAAGGGTGTTTTAAGGAATAGGCACCAAGTATGTGTGTGTTGACATGAAAAACGTGTATTTTGTGACAAAAATGTACATAATTTTAGATGATTCAGAAAATATATACTTTCTGTAATGGACTTTTATTTACATTTTCTTCTCTGCTTCTTACTTGAAAAGACCATTCAAAACTAATGCTACTGCTGTTAAACTCATTCACGTCAATAAGTGTCATTTTCAACAGTGTAATTTAATTATGTTCTGTAATACATTTTTTGTATACACATACCAGTATGGTGTCATGCAGTAATCATTGTAGGTTTTAAGAAAATATGGGAAGCTAGATGGATTGTTTTTAACAAACACAACATGGTTTTGAAATCTTGAAATCTCGCGGCAGCGGGTTGCATGGGACTGTAATGAGTGACCGTTTCATGTGTTTGTCCCATGATGATATGGTGCTCAATGTCAGTTCAGAGGGACCCACACAGCCTTTTACTTTTAAAGGGCAGGAGTGTTCTTCAGTACTTCTGATTGACCATCTCTTCTCTGAAATGCTAAATTCCTTAAGGCTGTTTTTTCTTGCTTAGACGGGATTTAACATAAACGACCCCCAGACTGAATTTTAATGCGAAACCCACAAGTGTTCTTGTGTGCATGGCACCGCCTCCGTTGTAACCGTATAAATCAGTTTTGAACATTAGCGATGGACGAATACAGGCATGGATGCCGATTGACCTCCAGCCGACTGTCCGTATTAAAGAAGGTGGTGGTCAGTTTACATGTCAAAGGCTGCCGTATGTCATCGAGAGCTGAGATATGAGTGCCATTATTATGCAAGACCTATGCAGGCATTTCCTGGGAGGGTGTTGAGTAAAGTGCAACTAATGTAATTAAGTGTCTTACATTAAAAAAAGCTCATATATAAGGCAGGGCTATGCAAATAAATGGGGGTTGTTTGTTCAATAAAATGGAGTAGCATTTATTTCCCATTTTTGAATGGATTCTCATGGTAATAAAGTGATGCGCCCCGGAGTTTTGACTCCTGGAAACGCATGTGCCAATCAGTTTGTCGGGCTCATCATTCATATCCAGGTGCGTTTCTGTCCTTAATCACTGTATGTTGGTGCTAGGTGACATTTCATCAGAAAAGCAGCACCCCGTTTGGCCCGTCTGGAATGTTTAATGCCACCCTGGATGGATCATCAGCTTCATTCAGACTAACAGAACCAGAGGCAAAATGAGTTGAGAATCCAAACTTGGCACAGGCAGAAGTGCTGCTTGTTCGCACTTATCACTGAGAGTGACTGGAGATGAAGGCAAGTGTCAAGTCTGAAGGTGAATAACCTGAGAGTCCTCAGAACAGACTGAACATTTGTAATGACCGTACCGTGAAGGTTAAAACGGGGTGCTAGCGATAAGTCACATTGAAACAGTATTTAGTGATCTGTTGTAGATTTTCGCAAATTGTTAAAGCTGCACATTTCGATTTCAATCCCGATGTCTCTCTTTTTTAACTCATTTATATGTAATATTCAATCTAGGGGGGTCAAAGTTTGACAAATTAGCATGAGCTAGCATCTAGCCCCTGCTGGTAGGTGGCATACACAATTCAGTGGACAAAAGCCTATTTTTTCCATCGATGGTCATTCAGAAGTTGCCACAAACTTTAATATATTATATTATATTATTATTATATTATGTTATATATAATTAAGTTGTATTACATTATATACAATTATATTATTATTTTTTCTGTTTTCCATCAGCCAATGCATCATTTTCCTGTGGTTCTAGTGTGATTAGTCACATGACATTTACAGTACAGCTCAGGCGATTGGCTTAAAAAATATGTTCAGAATTGTGTGCCTGTGATGAAGGTTGAATGCTAACAAATAACTTTGCCCAGGTATTCCAGAGCTCCTTGATTCAACCCAACGCTCAACTGTAACATGCACTTTTTTTTGTTCAAGAACACACCAATTTTCAGTATTCAGAATGGGATAAGGTTTGGAATATATGGAAACGGCTGAAGCATCCAGAAGACCTTTTTAAAGCACAGTGCTGAGTCAGCAGAGCAGGGTGTTTTTGGCCGGTGTGGGAGCTCAGTGTGCCTTTGTGCTCAGATGTGTGCTGTGATTTATCGCACTTGTTAAAATGCAGGCTGAAGCTCAGGAAAACAACTGCGGCCCACTCCGCGCCCCAAGCTAGGAGAAGTGTTTTTGGCCCTCTTCTGGCTGGCCGGTAGATTAAATCTGTCAGATCTACCTACCGTTGCCCAGCCTCCGATACACTTCCACAGAGTATGGTGACTGCTGACATGGCTAGATTTCCACACAACGTCTACAGCACCAGATTACCTATCATACATGTTTCTTGGTTAAAGTTCACATTACATTTTGGTTTATTGTAAAAAAATATATTGCATGTCTTGACAGTTTTCTTAGAGCAGTAAGTTTTGTTTTTTTGTAGCCGCAGGTTGTGATGAGGTGGGTTTTTTTTTTTTCTTCTTAGAACAGTTTTGTCTAATGTATTTTTCCTCCAGGTCTCTGATAAGTGCATCCATAATTCATGATCTCCTTGATACATGTAGATGTGTTTTAGCTCTTTTGGGTGTTTTATATGGTTCCATCAATGATTTAGAAGGCCATCTCATTAGAGACAATTCATACGAAGTTGCCTAGAACTCGATATCAGCCTAATTGCAAATGCACTTAGTTTGTTCATCTTAATTCATGGTATAATCTATGACTGTATAATGTACTCAAAAGAATACTTGAATAAAGTGCCAAATGGAGTGTTAGGCTAACAATACAGTAAGTTAGCTCAATTTTTGCAGCCCAAATATTATATCAAAGCTGTCTGTATATATGTAGGCCTATGTATGTATGTATGCATAATTAAATTATATATATATTACTGATTTTTTAACAGTACATTTTTGCTTTTTACTTATCTAAGTTGTTAATATACACACATATATTTTATTTATTTGATTTGATTTGATTTTACTGTTATAATCTGTCAAAAAAAATTATGTTTATGTTTTGTATTGGCCTCTAAATTATGTCTCTGAATAAGCATGCTGGGTTCATTTCCATGTGAGTAATGGATGCCCTGCTTCAGAATGACGCTGTATGTGATGTTATGTTGTATACTGTGTTTGTATAACACATGGAATTGACAATCTGTCACAACCTAAACATCATGGGGGGGAATTCACTAAGAATGAACTGATAGCGCTGTTTATTTGCACACGCTTGTTGTTTTAGTGATTCTGATTCTATGAAGGAGTTATGCAAATCAGGTAACGGTGCAAACATGCCCACATAATCTGTGCTATTTGCATTGCACAGTTCCTGATCTTACTAGGCCGTGAAGGACGTATCAGACAACCCTGATCTGGCATTCTTTTCTGGAACTCTACAGCATGGTTTTACCACTGTGATCCAAGCACCTCTTTAAAATGTGAAATGGACTCATTTACATGCATTTGGACATACGCCCGGTTATATTGCTCTTCTGCATCGCTTGATTATTTGATGAATTACTGCTGCTTTGATTAATAGAAAATGTACACAAACAAATAAAATTCTGTTTATCGCTCATGGAAGGCATGACATTACCTTTTGTGAGGTTCAGTCTAAAATAATTCCTCATTTACATAGAAAGGAGGGCATGTTTGCACTAAAAACAATGACTTGAAGGGGAAGTTCACCCAAAAATGAAAATTCTATCATCATTTACTCACCCTCTTGTCATTTTAAACCTATATGTATTTCTTTTTTCTGGAAAAAATAAAAAATGTCTCCTTTTTGTCCACATAATGAATGTCAAAGGGGTCCAGTGACTTTTATTGAATGGAGATGAACAGTTGAAACATTCCTCAAAATATTTTCTTTAATCTTCCTCAGAATAAAGAAAGTCAAACATGTTTAGAAAGACATGAGGGTGAGTAAATGATGATGACAGAATATTCGTTTTGGGGAATTATCCCTTTAATTTGAATACAAAGCAGCACATGCAGTATCTGGTTAACTGGATTGCTGGTGGTTAGTGAAAAAAATGCAGGTTTTAAGATTGTCAAATTAGTGAATTCGCCCTTGTGTGGTTTCTATTGGTGTGTGCTGGCTTTATTCTTAACTGCCTTCAACAAACCAATCTCTACAACTCACTTTAAAGTAGTACAACCGACGTACAAAATAGATTGTATATAAATGTAATGTTTTTCTAGATAGATTGCGTAGATCACTATGGCACTGTGGAAACTCACAATTTAAAGCCTGGCATGCAAATGACATTTCTCCTCTTCCTCCTTCCCAAAGAAACCAGCGCAGGTTTGGGCACCGGGGCTATCGTGGGCATCCTCATCGTGGTCTTCATCCTGCTCCTCTTCGGCGTGGATGTCACATGCTACTTCCTCAACAAGTGCGGCCTCCTCATGTGCATCGCTGTCAACTTCTGCGGCAAGTCTGGGCCCTCTGCCAAGGGCAAGGATATCGAGGAGGGAAAAGCCGCTTTCACGTGAGCCTGTCTTTTCCTTCACCTCTCATCTGTGTGCGTTCCCTTGTCCGATAACGCCATCCATAACCACTTTCCCATCATTATCGTTCCCATCAGCTCTACAGGAGGGCTTGAGGCACGGCTGATTGTGACATCTGACTCCATGAATGAGAATGATGTGAATATTGGCTCATGGCAGCAGTGTTAAGATAAGAGGAGAGGAGGAGAGGTGCATGCTGGTTAGGAATGAGAAGATGCCTCTGGTTGCCTCTGTTTTATAGCCATTGAAAATTCTGTTTCAAGAGAACCTAGCCCACACTTTTATGTAATTTTATTGCACTAAAGGGCTCACCCATATAATATTTATAACACTATGTTTTATGTGTCAGAAATATAACAGTGTAATCTAAGTTTATTTATATTTTTAATTGAATGTTTTTTACTTGCCCTGCCAGCAGTTTTACAAAAAAAGACTTTTTTAGCATTTATTTTCTTTCTGTAAGAATAAAATATATTTAAATTTTGTTAATTGTTTTTCTTCACTTTAACTGGCAAGAAAGTTCAGTGCATGTTTGTGAGCCATAAACCCTCTGCTAACCCTGGTGTGTCATCTTTTACAGTAAGGACGAGTCTAAGGAGCCCATTGTGGAGGTAAGGACCGAGGAAGAGCACACACCAAACCATGGAGGAGGTCCCAATGAACCCAATGAGACCACCCCTCTGACGGACCCCGAGTGAGTCCCTGAAAACACACACTCAATCCATGTCCGATCTTTTCTTTAGGTTATTAACATCCCTTTCAATGGTCTCTCTGTGGTAGTTTAATTCTTTAGGTACTACACATTAGGGCTGCACAATTTATCGCAACGAAACTGCACGCGATTTGGCAAAGACTGCAATTATTTGATGCGCAGCTTGTCAGTGCAGTGCGGCTGATCGGTAGTAAATGCTGCTCCATCTGAACTCCAGAGGGCGCCCTCGCGCAGACATGCCAAATATGCCCCACCGCAGGAAATCCCTATCGGGCATCATACTATCACTGTAGCTGAATAAACAGAAGATTGAAACGCTTTGATTGATTAAATGTGACTTATAAACACACTACTGCCTTATTCTGTTTAAGAAGCCACATCATCTCACTGAAGGATGCTCAACGGTTGTTATGAAGTGAGTTTGATAACATAAAGTGAGTAAAAGTGATTAAATGTTGTCTTTTGTTGGACAAGAGGTTCATAAATGCTTCTCATGTTTGGAAAGATGTTTGACCTGTGTTGCTTTTTCAAATGCACGTTATAAGTGACTCAAGCTCACTGCTTTCAGATGGAGAAGCGTTTACAGAGCCGCACATCAATGACAAGCTGTGTATACAAAATAATCGCGGCCTTTGCAATTTCAAAATCACGATAAGCCAAATCGTTTTAAGTGCGATTACATGGAAATTGCGATTAATTGTGCAGCCCTACTACACACCCCACACTTTTTGGCAATTACCTAACATGGTATGTTTTATTTTGATATGCATGTTGGACTTACTTATGTATGTGTATTTTGCCTTGGCTTTCCTTCCCTCCCTCCTCTCCCCCACCTTTTTCTTTGTGTGGATCTCTTTTTCCCCCGTCTCTCCTCTCTCTCTTCCCGTTGTCCTCACAGGCACGCTGCTGACACCACAGCAACAGTAGTGGACTTGCTTCCCTCTGTAACCACTAACTCAGACCCCGGCACTGACAGTCCTGCTAGTGATAGCACCACCCTTACCTCGAGCACCGCACCTGCGGCCGACCCTAAAGCGGGCCCTAAACCTACTCCCCAATCCAGCACCCCCAAACCTAGCGTCACCTCTTCCACCTCCCCGCAAGCTGCTCCTGCAGCCGTGGCCCCTCTGGTGGACCTGAGCGAAACGCCCCCCAGCCAAACCTCAAAGTCCTTAGAAGCCCCCCAGCCGTCTGATTCAACCCCTGCAGATCTGGCCAAAGCTGATGGCCAGAGCCCGGCCGAGCTGGCCAATCCCCCCCAAAGTAAGGACTCTCAGGTACAGGGAGGAGCCCACACGACCTCAGATAGTGACCTTGCCAAGGATGCGCTGGTCAAGCCCTCCAGCGACTCATCCAGCACACCGTCCGCACCCAACCAGGACGAGTATGGCCAGCTCTAGATGTTTAGTTGTGTTTGTGTCCCTGTCCTTAACCATCTCCAACTTCCTCATCTGTTTTCTTCGTCACACCACCCCCCTTCCTCCTCGTATAACTTACTCAGTTTCTTCTCACTTCTTAATGTCTTATCAGAATTTCATCAGGTTCCTCTTGCATCTTCAATCTTGCCGTATTCCCTTTGGTATTCAAATGAGAGATGACTTGGTACGCTGAGACAGTTTGCACGGGTTTATTTACACCTCAGTAAAAAACAGTTCAGGGACGGCGCTTCAAAACGCACCAGCATTATGAATGTGTAAAATCGTTCTTTTGGTTGTGTTTTTCAGAGCGAGCTAATTGATTCCTAAATTATCGCTGGCAGAGCCTCACAATGAGCCACGCAATTTCAAATGGCACAATTCCACAGCTGATGATTTGAAATGATGGCTTCCAAAGCTGAAAGGACAGTGAGAAATAAATTAGCAGCATTAATGGTGCTATTGAAAAAAGAGCGTCTTAGAGAAGGCTAATGTATGATCATTGTAATTACATTAACACAGCAGACGAGGTGCAGTGTCATTTGTAGCTCTGTGGGTGAAATGGCCAACTTCAAATGGCCAGCTGATGTACAAATCTAGTCATCAAAGTTATTATTGGTAACAAACACTGAGGGGAAAAAACAGCAGTGAAAAATATTTTTATTAAAGTGGTACCATGGAGCTAAAGTAACACTGTTACAAAACTACTGTACCTATTTTAAGAAAAACTACAATGTGATGTTTTATTATAGAGAAAATGACTATTACTTCATTTTTAGATTTTATATTCCCAGATGATCAGATTTAATAACAATCTCCAAAATTGGTTTATTCTGTCCAAAATAATCACTGAGTTGGACAGAAAAAGTGTCTGGTTGTCGTGTAAACATCAATCAGTTCAGTTCACTTTTTGCATGGGATATTTAAAAGTTTGGGGTGAGTAAGATCTTTCTATTCATCAAAAATTGTATCACAGTTTCACAAAAATATTAAGAATATTAAGAATGTTTCTTAAAGGGATAGTTCACCCAAAAATGAAAATTCTTTCATCATTTACTCACCCTCAAGTTGTTCCAAACCTCTATGTGTTTATTTGTTCTGCTGTACACAAAGGAAGATATTTGGAAGAATGTTTTAATCAAACAGATCTCAATCCCCATTGACTACCATAGTATGTATTTTTTCCTACTAAGGAAGTCAATGGGGATTGAGATCTGTTTGATTAAAACATTCTTCCAAATATCTTCCTTTGTGTACAGCAGAACAAATAAACACATAGAGGTTTGGAACAACTTGAGGGTGAGTAAATGATGAAAGAATTTTCAGTTTTGGGTGAACTATCCCTTTAAGCAGCAAATCAGCATATTAGAATGATTTCTCGAGGATCATGTGACACTGAAGACTGGAGTAATGATGCTGAAAATGCAGCTTTGCCACCACAGGAATATTATTATTATTAAATAAAATATGAATATGAAATAAATGAATATATAAAATATTACATATTAAAATAGAAATTTTAAGAAATAAAGTTATTTTAAATTTTATCAATATTTCAAGTTACTTTTTTTTTTTTTTATCAAATAAATACAGCCTTTGTGAGCACAAGAGTCTTCTTTCAAAAAAGTCCTTACACACCCTAAACCTTTGATTTAGTAGTGTAAATATGCAATCGCCTGCACCACAATAATAAACCAGCATTCTTTTGTTACTGAAAACGATGTCTTTGTGAAACATTGTGAAGACAACCCAAACTAGTTTTGTTGATCCAAACAGCCTCAAACAAATCTCTTGAATATATTCCAAAGATTCTCTGCTATGAACTTTGGCACATCCAACCTGGTCTTGTTCTCCATCTGACACAACATCTGTGTGGATTTGGTGCATGAATCTGAATGCGCCAGAAACGCCAGAGTGGAAGTACTTACAATTCACCACAAAATGTAGCAACATTTGCATCATATCAGTCCCTCTAAATAGCAGTGGTTTCATTCTTTCATTGGTGCATATTACAAAACTAAACGAACATTTCACATCTGACAGATTCAGTCCTGCTAGTTTTGTGGAAGTGCCTAATGGAGCCAGAAGTAGCGGCATCTCCAGACTCGCACGAATCAGCCTCCTCAGAAGCAGAACGAGGAGCAAAACTCTCTCGCTCGGTTGCGAGGTACAGAGAAAATCGGTTGTTAAACAGTCAGCCAAGACTTCCAGCAGGGAATTAACGGGAGCATGGCGTTTGTTAAATATTTACCAGAGACTATGTTTTTCCCACTTCCATTTGTGCTCTGTAGTTTGCACGTTCTATGTATGGCCCAGCCGTCCCAGTCAGCACGTCAGGTTTGTTCTCTCTCTCTCTCTCTCTCTCTCTCTCTCAGCTCGGCTCACTTGTCTAATTTGAGCTGGAACACTCCAGGGAAGCTTCCTCTCATTGGCTGCCACCTGGGCTTATTGGCTCCATCTGTAGATATTCAACTACCTGAGCTCTTCCCTGGTTTCCACAAAACCTGCAGAATATCAATGGAACTCTCAATATGTTGAGAGTTTCCCCCCTTTCAAGACTGAGACTTTGCACTTTTGTAAAGATGTTTCGCAGTGGATGCAAACTGACAAATGACAGACGCGCTTGTCCCGTTCTTCTAAGATTTGCTTGAAACGGCAGCTCACTCAGAAGGAATGATGATGCTTTTGTGTCTGCCACCGTGGTTTGGGGGACTCTTCACACTTGGCCGCTCTTCATAAGAGCCCAGAATATGATCAGATAGCTTTATTGTGATGAGCGTAATGACATACGGCCCGGGGGACAAACAGCACAGACCTCGGACACGGTCAAAGCAGCCTGCTCTTGTGTCGTACCACCAAGATCGTGTAGATTGTAATGCGAGACACCCTCACTCCGCTACGCCCATTCTCTTTTTCACAAAGCCTCTCTGTGACTTTGCCGTATCCGAGAGAGCTCGAGACGCCAACGTTGGTCCCACGCCACTGCATGAAAGGAGCTGTCGGCTGTCCGGGCATGTTTGACGAATATAATGAACTGTCATTCACAGCTGATATCAGCCCTACAGCAGGGCAGGTGTATTAAAATAGGACTGTAGGGAACGTGTTAGAAAGGCGACATGGACTGTCCCTCACAATTCCCTGCTAGCAAAGCTCATCTTTAATTTTCGTGGTTCATTATGCATTTATGAATGATTTGGCACACCAGTACAGTCAATTCCATTACAGGAATTATCAGCCCTCGGAAAGAATCAGCCTACTGCGAAATAATTTAAGTAAACTTCCTTTTTTTCAAGACCCAGTATGTGCTCTGTCAGCTCCCTTGAGAACAAATGTCTATGTGCCTGTAAAATATTCAGTAATGGGCTGTTTGCGGCTGATGATTTTCATTTATTTATGATTTATTATTTATTATTATGCGTTTTGCTCCAGCCCGACCCCAAGAGACAAGCGCTCTGTGTATCAACAAACTATTACACAGGCAATAAGCGCAGAGGGAGAGGTTAACATTTATGTCGTTTATGAGGATTGTCTCTGCAGCTAAGTCTATACAGCAGAAGGGCAGCTCTCTGCACCAATGTCCCGCTGTTACTGTCCCAGACAGCATTATCTTAATCAATAATATGAATCATACCTGCATGCACTGTTCCTCTGTCTTCATACATGCTCATGAATAATATTTGATGTTAGCGTAAGATAACCAATCAGATCCTGTGAGCTGTGAAATCGATTGGCTACACTGAAGTCTTTTCCCTCAAATCTTAAAGGGACAGTTCACCCGAAAATGAACATTTGTTATCATTTATTCACCCTCATGAATGTATGACTTTGTTTTCATCAAAGAAGGTGTTTAATCATGTACTCATTGCTCTTTTCTATACAGTTACATTCACTGGGGAATGCAGATTTCAAGCTTAAAAACAGAAGCATCATAAAAGTGATCCATATGACTCATGCATTATATACACACTACTGTTCAAAAGCTTGGTGTGAGTAGGGATATTTTTATTTTTTGAATGAAATTCATACTTTCATTCAACAAGGATGCATTAAATTGATTAAAAGTGACAGTAAAGACTTACATCTGTTTTCAACCTGGATTATAATAATAAGAAATGTTTTTTGAGCATCTAATAAGCATATAAGAATGATTTCTGAAGGATCATGTGACCGACTGGAGTAATGATGCTAAAAAATCCGCTCTGCCATCTTAGAATTAAGTATACTAAAATAGAAAAGATTTATTAACTGTATTTTTGTTCAAATCAATGCAGCTTTGGAGAGCATAAGAGACTTCCTTTAAAAACGTTATTGAACTGATTCATCAGCAAGATTTGACTCATACCTTCACAAATCAAGACATTGCTTCTCGTACCAAGGAAACCTAGGGCTAATGTCAAGATTTTCATCACACAATGTTACCATGTAACATTGACACTAAACATGAGTCATGTGGACCACTTTTATGAGGCTTTTATGGTGTGGAACATGAAAGCTCCAGTCTTTCATTATATTATATAGAAGCCCTAGGATATTTTTCAAAAATCCATCTTTTGTGTTCCACTGAAGAAAGAAAGAAACTCATTCGGGTTATGTGGGTGAATAATCATGGCAGAAAATTCATTTTTGGCTGAGCCTATCCTTGGAAATAGTATAAAGAGAGGAAGCAGCCGAACAGAGGACCGAAAGACACTGCTGATGAACCTCTCTTTTCTGTTTTCCCCCCAGTGGAAAAATCATTGCAGATGACAAAAGCAAAGCGCCGGAGACAGAGGTAAAGAAAACTCCGGCGGAGGTGAAGACAGTCCCCAATGAAGCCCCTCAGACGAACGGCAACGAAAGCAAAGCGTGAGCCGGAATGGGCGAGCGCACGACAGCGCAGACAGACAGAAGCACGCCACCATCACCACCACCACGTCTCAAATACAAGGGTTTCTTTCTTCAGTGTCTTCTTTGAGTTCACAGATCAAAACACGTCTGTAGATGTATAGAGCGCCTAAAGAGTTTGCGCACATGCCTTTTATTTTGGACTTTTCCTTTGTTATTAGTATTGAAACGTGTCTTTCATAAACGCAAGAAGGAACGATTCTTCAGCTCTAGTCTAAGTCTCCTCGACCTCAGTGTCTTTCAAAGATGTTCAGTATGAGAAGTTAATCACCGTGAGGAACCGTAGATTTTGCCTTCACACATTCAAACCACAGTGCTGTTTCAGTTATGTTTCGTCTTATTACATGCAGTATTGCCATCATTATTGTCTGCCACATGATAATATTTTTTTGGGAACAGTTTTGATGTTTTACTTGTGGTTAAGTAATGTACAAAAGCAACCGGCATTTTATTTTATTTTATTTTTCACATTGTTTTTTTGAATTAGCGATAGATTTTTAGCTTGCTTGCTTTGCCGAATAATTTTTCTATATGTCATTTTTTTGTTTGTTTTATTCCAGCCCTGAGTGTTTACACCATTTTACTCTGATATCCCGCATTAACACGCCGTTTGCTTCTCTAGCAAAGCCGACACAAAACATTACACAGTGTAGGTCTGAACTTGCGATTACGGTTTTACAAATCGCCATACTCTTTCCTTGTGCGTTCTTTCATATTACAACGCATCCCATTTCCCCTAACCCTTTGTGTTTCTTCCATTTACTTCAGGTCTTTAAAGCAAGATTTGAGAGTCAAAGAGGACTCCCGCAGGGATTCTCGCTTAAAAATGTCCCGCAAAGTCCTTTAAAAAAACATTAGGAACAACCCGGAGTTCTTAGATATGGATCGAACGGCTCCTTTAGAGAATTCAGTACAAGCATTGCTGCTGCGTTAAATGCAGATACAGATGTTGCACTCATGGGCTAACCAAAACATCAGGAACACTGCTGTGCGTAACACTCATGGGACGTCCCGTAAGATGTCTGCCTGTTGCTCCTCTGGCATTTGCCCACATAATTGATAAACGTTGCATTAAAATGAAGCCGTGCCCCTTTGATACTGATAAAAAATTGAAATGTTTGTTTTGATTTTGATTTTATTTTTGTCATGTCTTAAAATAGCCAAATTCTTGTTTTTATTTTTTATTTAAGCCATAGTACTCCGGTGTGGATCGTAGCATTAAGAATATTCAGCCTGACTTTTTTTGTACAGTGTTTCTCATTCTTTAGGCTGCAAGCTTGTGCACTGTGAATGCGTGAAATCCTAGTGTGAATACAGTGTGTTCTTTGTAATAGAATAAAAAAAAGAACGTTTCCGTAGGTTGTGAAAGCCGTAGCTGTTAGTTCAAATGATGTTCATCATGATAAGAATAAAAAAAAAAAGATATAATAAAACAACAACAACAAAAACCACAATGGCAGCAGAAGTGAAATACGGACACAAAAGGAGTTGGTGCCTTCAATATAAACATCCACTCGTATGCAGGCCTGCAGTCTCTGACAACATACCCCGACGCTGTCAGATGCTCCAGATCTGTAAACTGTGAAAATATTAGTTTTGTTGTTTTGCTCAAATGTGTCGTCACTTGGGTCTAAGGGTGTAAATGGATCGTGGTTTTCTTAAAACTCGAGTTCTCAAATTCTCAACAACTTGCCTCTATCTAACTGATGCAAAACAAGACGTAGGCATATATATATATATATATATATATATATATATATATATATATATATATATATATATATATATATATATATATATATACTCACACATTTATAAATATAAATATATATAGGCCTACATAGAAAACTGTCTCGATGCGTTTTGTCTCATAGGCGCCCGAGAGTTTGCCTGCTCACCCGCCATTTAATTAAAAAATCACTTGTTTATCCCATTCGGTCAAATGCCTATTTTTAAACCTGAAATAAGCATGCAATGTATTCTGAACTGGATGTCATTTTAGTGTTAAGGTTACCGATTGAATTGCTAACTAACTGAAAATGTCAAAGCATTATTTGATGTACATTTTTCTGAATGTCAGTGAACACGTCATTCGTACGTTCACTGTTGTCACTTTTGCTTTTACATGAAGTGCTTTCATGCAGCTGGACGGTAACACGTTTTAATAACTTTCATTATTAAGTCGTTAACAAATCCGTAAGTTCATGAACAGATATATAAATAATCGTTTCATGCCATTTCAAACTCTTTGAATGTAGTACGTTTGTGTTCTGTTAAGCATTTGTAATTATTAATAATGAAAGTTGTTAGAACGTGTTTCCAGCAGGATTCCAGTTTAATAGGCATGTGAGAGGCTTGTAGAAACTGTACCGGGAGGCATAAAAGCTCTTCCTTGTGATCTTTAAAAAAAACAAGCTTTTGATTCATACTGCCATTTAACATGGGACCAATTTTTTTGTACGTTTACTCAATTTACCACCTCAATCATGCCACTTTAAAGACAAAAGTCTGTTCAAACGATTGTTTCCGAAAGCATTTAAAGCTCATCTCGCTCTCATCTCAGACCTTTACAAGACATCCATCCCTTCATACCCTACCAAGAGGCCCTTCTCACATACAGATTTTTACAAATCAAATGTCACTTCCACCCCCCCCCCCCCCCCCCCCTGTAAATACTAACCGACAACAATATCTGACTTCATTCTGTCAAAAAATTCTTGTGTTCAATAAAATGAGAAAAATATATGTCTGCTTCCACTAATTTCTTTCACAAGCACATCTGTTCTGGGCAGGATGGCCACTGTTTTCATAAGCGTGTTTCATAAATGCATGTTAATAGTTTCCTAACTTGGTAAAAGTGTTATCTTAGCATTGATACTAATATAGTTTTTATTCATATTTTGCAGTAGCTTTCATTTTTTTTATATTTCAGCTTTTAGTGTTATAGTTTTAGTAACCTTATGTGCTTTTGTCATTTTTTTTTTTATTTCTTTTTAGCTTTATTTAGTTTTAGTACTGTCTAGTATTTTAGTTGCCAAGGCAACATTTCAAGTTTCTAAAATGTCCCTTTTATTTTATTTTAGTTAATGAATGTTTTTATATATATTTTTAACAACACTATATACATTTGTTGACTGTTTTGATTAACAGAAGAGTAAACAAAAGTTTATTTTAAAAATGGTTTTATATAATGTTGTGCTGTTTAGAATGTGACCCTGGGGCATGTTGTCACAAAGGTCAGCATGTGTTTAATAACTGTATGTCTGTCCTGGGCAATTACAGAGGAAATGTTATTTTTCACATTTTCGGATTTCTCAGAAGCGGGTAAACTTCTGTAACGGTGAATGGGAGAATACATTAAATATATTTTTGTGTTCCCATTTGCTCAAATAGCAAAATAAAAACTCCACAATATGTTTCCACAATGTTCACAAATAGGGGGGGGAAATAGAGAGAGTAATGGCAGTCAGAAGAGAGAAAGATACACCACAGCCGCTGTATTAGAAACACCCTCAGCAGCGTTAACTAGTTTTTTTATAATTTGATGCAAAGGTAGACTAATATAATACAAAGTATAGTGGTATAAATGTACATACATTAAAAAAATGGAAATATAAAAAAACTTTGCAAGATTTACAACGCTGACCATTAAAAGAAGTCATCACAGTCTGTAAAGGGTTCATTATTATTATTTGTATCCAAGACTTTAAAGGTAGACTAGGCTACGATACGATGTACAGGAACTGACTTTAAAAAATAAACCCACACTGAGAAATGTGTAAAAAGTGTGAAAACTAGCTCATTATTAGTCACATAATGGCCTTGGCCTTTGAAAAGAATGTGAACTATTAGTGTTGTGTTAGCCTATAATATTCTGGTATACCAGAAAAATAAGCTATAAAATAAGTTGAATATTTATAAGAATGAGTATTTTAAATGCTGTTTACGATTCTTTTTCTCAGAGTAAAAGAATAATATAGATATATAGATATAGATGGCGCGTGCGCCTCATCGCCACCAGATAGCGCACAAGACCACGTTAGGCCTACTTTGAATTTCAACTCATTTAAAGAAGCTCTTGATCTGAATTCGTGATCTAACAACAGTCAGCTGTAGTAGGCCTACCTGCGAATAAACTGCAGTAAAAGTAGGTCATGATTTGCAATTTGCGTTTTGATGGAAAGCCACATTTCTCAGTCAATGTAGGCTACAATAAATGGTGTAAACTATTGTGTGGTTCCCTGATAATAATAATAATTTTAAAAAATCATGAAGTACACTGCTTTTTATGTGGATTTATTGTGAAATCGCTGTTAATCCGTCAAGAGTCCACATTTGTACTGGGTTGAGAGTTTACGATATGATTCTACATTGAGCACTTGCACTTTGTTGTCCACTGGGTGGCGCTAAAGCATCGCGCTAAATCATGTGTAGCAGACAGCCTTTGCTTTGACTCACAACAGGCCCATTTTATTAAAAACACAAAAGCAGTGTTTTGACACATATTGTGTGTATGTTTACCATATTCGAACAGCAGGTCTGTCTCACCTCGGATACAGTGAAAATGTGACAGTAAAATAGGAACTGGATGTAACATCACTTTCTTCTGTGGTTAGTCCAGAAATCTGCTTCTAATTAGAATGGCTTTGATTAGTTGCCTGTTTATGTAACATAAACAAAGTTAAAGGCTAGAGTCCAAGATCCAAAAGAGTTAGGTATAGGCTACAAACGTTTATCAAATATCATGTTGTTCTATATGGAACATCATCCTTTAGGCCTATGTCTTTAGCATTAACTTTCACTGCTTGGTTTCTCATTACAGTACTTTGTTGTTGTTTTTGCAGCTAAATTTAGCATGCATCATCACAGTGCTCACAAATCGAGCTCCTCTGTGACTCGGGAGTTTCTGAGGTGCTGAAGGCCTGGTCATCATGCTGGGAGGTACTCCAGAAAGCAGGTTATGTGACACACCCGTATTTAAGGGTAAGCAAGCAGATAACCTAGGCTTTTGGTCTAAAAAAAAAACCCAAAGTAACTGTAAGTAGCCATAGCAACTTATTCTCTGAACATAAACCTGCTCTGGATCAGGTTCTGCTCCAGGATTAGTTTACTTCAGAGCTATCAGGGCATGCGTGACCTATATGTGGACTCCAGCAGACATACTGTACCCCCCTGCCCTGGAGAAGATGTTGAGAATAGTGTAGTGTAGGTTTGATCAACGCCTCAAATGAGTTATGACAAACTTATCCTCTTTTCAGTGATTTGAAATATCACAAAAAAGGCATCATTATACATTTTGTTTTATTATACATTTACTTTTTTTTTTAAATAACATGATACGGTTTGACTCTGTAGTGTTCGTTGTAATACATTTTTGTTTATCTTATTGGAAAAACAATAATGTTTTGAAATGTTCCTGGAAGATTATTGGGGAAAAAATAATCCATAATGAAAATTAAAAATTAGTAACAACCATTGCTTATTTATGAATTGAATAAAACAAATAGAAAGTAATTTTGTCAGTCTGAGAGTCAAAACATTCACCGACAACTTTATTAGGTACACCTTTTCAGTTGCTCGTTGACACAAATATCTAACCAGCCAATCACATGGCAGCAACTCGGTCTGCTGAAGTTCAAACTGAGCATCATAATGGGGAAGAAAGGTGACTTTGAACATGGCATGGTGGTTGGTGCCAGGTGGGCTGGTCTGAGTATTTCAGAAAGCGATCTACTGGGTTTTCACACAATAGGGTTTACAGAGAATGGTCCAGTGAAAATATCCAGTGAGCAGCAGTTCTGTGGGTGAAATGCCTTGTTGATGCCAGAGGTCAGAACGCTCAACATGTTGAACCTTGAAGCAGACAGCCTACAGCAGCAAAAGACACACCAGGTGCCACTCCTGTTAGCTAAGAACACCAAACTCAGGCTACAATTCGCACAGACTCACCAAAAGTGAACAAGATTGGAAAAACGTTTCCTGGTCTAATAAATCTTGATTTCTGCTGCAAAATTCAGATGGTAGGATCAGAATTTGTCAAAAAAAAAAAAAAAACATGAAAGCATGGATCCATCCTGCCTTGTTTCAACGGTTCAGGGTGGTGGTGTAATGGTGTGGGGGATATTTTCTTGGCAGCATTTAAATGCCACATCCTACCTGAGTTGACCATGTCCATCCATTTATGACCACAATGTATCCATCTTCTGATGAATACTTCCAGAATAACGCGTCGTGTCACAAAGCTCAAACCATCTCAAACTGGTTTCTTGAACATGACAATGAGTTGACTATATAAGGCCTCCACAGTCACAGATCTCAATCCAATAGAGCAACATTGGCATGTGGTGGAACAGGAGATTCGCATCATGGATGTGCAGCCGACAAATCTGCAGCAACTTCGTGATGCGATCATGTCAATATGAAGCAAAATTTCTGAGGAATGTTTTCAGCACCTTGTTGAATCTATGCCACAAAGAATTCAGGCCAAAGGGGCTCCAAACCTGCTACTACCAAGGTGTCCCTAATAATGTGGCCAGTGGGTGTATTTTGAGAATGACCCATATCTAATTTCTGAGTTGGATTCTTATTCACCTCTTAAAAGGCTTAAAGCAAGGTTAATTCCATTAACTTATGTAAATGATCCTGGCAGGTTCCACTGAATGCTGTATTATAGAAACAGACTCAACGGGGGAGCAGAGACCCCCATCGATCGGGCACTGATCTGCGTACCTGGAACCTGTGTAAGTAGTCATTATCTAAAGTGCCACTGAGTATTCAGTTATTTGGAATGAGTTTTTAAATCTAAGACCCGTTCATATCCAGTGTTACAGAGGAGGCGGATGAAACTTTCTTAGACATTACAGATTGTCTGTGTAAGAGTTCAGTTGTATTTGATTAGTATTCACACTGTAAATGAAAGTCAGTGAGATTACGCTGGTTGTTGGAACATCCCGTTCTGGAAGAACTTGCTTGACATTGTTTAAAGGGACACTAAGTAAGAATTACTCCCATCTAGCGGTGAAATTGTATTTTGCATTCAAACGAATTGTGCTCTCCAGCGCCTCGCGTTTTCAAATGCGTGTTGCATCTACGGTAGCCGTTATGTACCAAAAAGCTATGACAGGATGTCTTCTAATAGCACTTCGTCGAGTTTTCCTTCGGGTGAACAGGTTTGTTATTTCAAACAAACTTCAAATTGACACAACGAACAAATGAATGTTACAGTATGAAATAATGAGTGTCAAAAACATGAACTATTGTAATTAGTAGTTATGCCTTCTTTATTCGTTATATTTTCTGAAGTAGCCTACGTGCATTGTTAGATATCATCATCAACTTTTAACTATACATGTTCATCTGTCTATAAAATAAAGTACACAAGCAAACAATGAAAAAAGCTTGTAATTAAGACTGTAACACTGACTTGCCTGTCGAGAAGAAAGCAGGACTTCAGCGTCTCTTTTGAAATCTTTCTCCTGCATTAGCTCTATCCACCTGGAAAAAGCTATCCCGACATTAACTTGTGTTTTTTGTAATCTCCGGTCACGTTTCCTTTTACGATCTATTTTGGACTTTTCTGGCGACGAGGATTTGCAATGCAGCCTTTTAAACTTGCCGGGGCAGTGACAAGCGCCTCTCACTGCTCTGCTCCTCCGCTTCTGCTGCTTTCAGTTACGTCACGCTGGCTCTGAACGAAAACGTGTTGTGGAAACGCGTTGGCCTAGTACTTTTTGTCCCTCTCTGCTATTATAGTTTTTCAAGATGGCGGAACTACATGGAAGCCTCCGTGGACTTACCCGTCCCATGTATATAAATATAATAAATTCTTTGTTTACGAGGATAAATCAGATAATTGGCAGAGGTATTTGTGCACCATTGAGGACATATTTATGAATAAAAATATTGATTTTAGATTATAAATTAACTAAAAAGTTACTTAGTGTCCCTTTAAAGGAGCAATATGAGGCAGGCTTGTGTTCTTCTGGTCCTTGCTCACCTATTCACTGAAATCTTTGCAGGAACAACCAAATTTGAAGAAATAGATTTCAAGTAGGAGTAAAGATTCTTCTGATTTTGACAAATTAAATATCCAATAGTCGTGTATATTTTGCATATGATATTACATTGCTCTAACACTGATTTAAAAAAAAACAGAAAAAAGTAGGCACGCCAAAGGCTGGCACACAGGCTCGAAACGTAACCCCTTAGTGCATCCAATATTACATTTTTTGCACATTTTGGAGCTTTGGTGTGCCGACTTTTTTCTGTTTTTTATTATTTCTTGTGTCGAGCACCCAACCCTGAGGTTTTGCCGGTGATGTGTGCTTTGGTCTTGTTTTTTCCTAACATTGGTTAACAATTTGATTTGACAAATTATAAATGATTTAACAAAGATTTACTAATGATTGCACAAAAAACTATAAATGTGCTTTTCTGCATGCCAGCTGAAACCCCTGAGCTGCTCATAAATCAAATGTACCAGCTTGTTGCTTTTTGCCATCCTATACATAAACATGTACAGTACAAACATTTCAACATGTATCCATCACATAAACAACTCAATCTCTGCTTTCCACAATGCTTGTGCTACTGTCGTTGCTAAATCAAGCACATGGATCTTAGTTTATTTATGGTTTAAGGATTTCTATTTCATCCTTGAAAGCAGCTCCTTTATTCTAATCTCTAATAGTCTCAAATTAATTCTAATACTATAGTTTTTATTCTGAGTTCTGTTCAAAATGTCTTTGGTTATCATTTATATTGTAAAGAGTAATCAGATATAGTGTATTTTATTATTAAAAATGTTTTTTATTGTTATTTTAGTATTATATCATCTTCAGTTTATTACTTTGTTTTGATTATTTCACCATGACTTTCCTGTTAGTCACATGCCTTATTGGGAAATAAACTCCTAAATCTAGCACTGCCCCTCCTTCTTCTATACCTGGCCAGGAAGTTCTTCTTGTTCTCATAGAAGAATGCTGTTGTCCGTCGTGGCCAGTCCCGTCCCTCTCTGGCAGTCGGCAGACAAGATTATGTAACGCTGGTCCCTTAAATGGTTTGGCAATTTCCAAACACATGACATATGGTCTATCAAAAGGCTGATTTTAATATTTCCTGTTTAGTTGATCTCACTCTAAACTTCTCAAGATGTCGATGCAATGGAAAAAAAGTGGCTTTCGAACATTTATTTTGGTTTAACGTGCCTTTCTTCTGGACCGGGGCCATACGCGAAAACATTGGCATCACTTTTATCTCACTCTCTCTCTTTCTTCTTCAATAACAGCCAACACATACCAGCAGATTAGAGGCCCCTATAGTCCTCCCAACCCCCAGTACTTAACAATGGTGTTAGCTGGAGCCATACAGCTGGTCCGGTCCTGGGTGGATCTCACACACAGCCTCAATCTGAGCAACATGCTTCCTGTTACTGGAATTATACTGTAAACACTTGCTGTTTATGGCTGGAAAGGATAAATCTGACGTTTGATCAAATCAACACTTGGACGGTCACTCATTTACATAACACGGTAAAAATTAAAGCGGCCTTGTTTAAACAGATTAGACAGGATTGAATAACACTTTTAAATGACATATTTTAGTGGGACCTGTGTGTTGGAAGTAACTCTGCTAGCTGCTTGGAGTTCTCTGTTTGGTTTTGACTGCTTGCCCAGGCCCACGCTGTGAAAGCCAATGTGCATTCCAGCTGAGAACATTCTGCTTCGTATCCTCCTCCTTCTCTTAAATCATTCTCCTGTCATAGCGTTCATCCACGTCAATGGACCTCAAAGTCATCCTTGCTGCTCTAGCTCTCAGGGAGATCTGAGAACGGCCATCACCTTTTAACCCGAAGAACTGAAGAAGATCTAGATGGAAAATACATGTCGATCTCTTGTAATTCAGAGTTTTAAAGTCCAGTTTGACAAATCAACTATTATAAATCAGCGTGGTATATATGCGGTCAATCATTACAGCTTGCAATTCATTGACAGCGATGCAGAAGTCGTAACTCAAACAGAAACGAGAGACAGTCCAGTATACTTTGATATACAGCATCTCCATTAAATGGTGTGTTCAACATCTGTTAGAAGACCAGCTGGTACCCAGGAAAAATAGCAAGCAGGGGTTTCTTTTAAATTAGCCTATGTTCTCTATACATGAGCCCAGCTGGATTTGTTAGCCCCTTTTATCTCTCTCCAGGTGTAACTTTAAAATAAAATTAAATTGTTATTATTATTATTTGCAACAAATTTACTATTTCAAAGTTCCGGGGAAGAGTATTTGGGGAACACCAAATAACCTGTTAGAGATACTGTGAGTGTTAACTCTTCACCATAACTAGCAATCTCGCAGAGCAAGTAAGGTCCTTTCTCACGATTATGGCCGACAGTAGTCTCAGCTTTGCTGCACAATTCAGACCAACAGCATGCAATCATATATACAACATATACAACGTTCACTAAGCAAGACGTTAATATTCAATTTAACATGGTAACACTTTAGTTTATGGTCCAATTCTCACTATAAACTAGTTGCTTATTAGCATGTATATTAGGATTTTATTGCTTATAAAGCAATAGATGGCTGTTTATTACTTATAAAGCACATAGTAAAGCCTTATTCTGCATGAACTTATTCTACATCCCTTAATCTTACCCATTACCTAAACTTAACAACTGCCTTACTAACTACTAATAAGCAATTAGGAGTTTATTGAGGCAAAAGTCGTAGTTAAGAGATAGTTATTTTAATAGTGAGAATTGGACCCTAAACTAAAGTGTGACCCACAAGGTAACGCTTTAGATTACAGCCCAGAAAGTACTGTGTAATTAAGAGGAATTTACAGTGTAACTTTCTGTAATTATTGTGTACCTATAAAGTACTTACATGCAAGTATAAGGGAACAATATGTAAAGTTTGGGGAATAAAGGGGTAACAACCAGGAGAAATAAAAAAATATTTATACTGTAAGTATTATAGAACTAAGGGGTACTTATTCTACTATTATGATACAACAATCTTACATTTGGGAACAATTTAGCGAGAACATACACTGCGTACCTTTTTGTAATAAATGTGTACCAAGGCAATACATACTGTATAGGCTTTTTAAAAATGACACGGTACATATCTATGCATTTATAAAAAAAAAAAAATAAAAAAAAATATATATATATATATATATATATATATATATATATATATATATATTTATATATTTATAGCAAAAGTGCAGATGTTTAAGTTTGGGCTAACATGTTTCAAGGCAAGAAAAGCTAAGACTATTGCAATTTTTTTAAATATACTGGGAAATAAATCCGGTTTCATGTGGTTACAGGGTAAGTGGTGCTTGTATAATAAATAAAGGTTTCCGAGTCAGTGATATAAGATTGTGTGGATGCATTTTTATTGTACTTACCCTGTAACTACATGGAACAAGAGGGTAACAAGCACCACTTTAATTTACAGCCCACAATGTCACACTTACTCAGTAACTACATGGAACAAGAGGGTAACAAGCACCACTACATGAAACAAGAGTATCTTTCCCCAATATTTAAGCAAAAGTTGCAATAGTTTTCGTTTTCAGTGCACTTTTGTTAAAAAGATTACTTTATAAATGCATAGATATGTACCCTGTAATTTTTAAAAAGCCTATACAGTATGTACTGGTTCACCATTATTTAAAAAATGTATGTTCTTGCTAAATTGCTCCCAAATGTAAGATTGTTATATCATAATAGTAGAATAAGCACCCTTTAGTTCTTTAATACTTACAGTATAAATAATTGTAAAATTTTCCTGGTAGTTACACCTTTATTCCCCAAACTTAAAATATTGTTCCCTTATACTTATATTGTAAGTACGTTATAGGTACACTATAATTACCGAACGTTACACTGTAAAATCGCTTTAATTACTCAGTACTTCCCGGGCTGTAATCTAAAGCGTTACCGAAAATAGTTTAAAATTAATTACTGTTGAGCGTCTCTGAACAACACACAGTTCCAACACATTCGTTTGTTCCTGAACGAATCACGATATCGGTTGAACGGTATCGGTATCCACTTTTAAGGACCGTCCCTTCTTTGGTCTGTTTATGAAAGCGAAAACACAGGATTTAGCAAGTAACTAAGTAACACATTTACTTTTAAATTTACAGCAAAATATCTGAGTTACTTTTTAAGTATGTTTAAGTAACGTACTGGGTTACTAACGTAACCTCGGTTCCCTGAGAGGTAAGCAACGAGTATTGCGTAGCTATACGCTATGGGAAAGCTCCTTTCTTGAGAATATTGAAGCCTTTATTTTAAAACGCAGTGCAGCTGCACAGTGAGCACAGTGCAGGCTGTCTAAGCACGCTGATTTGGCTGGGCTGCAGCAACTGCACGAACCTATGGCAAAGCAGCGAGGACGCGTAAACCTATCAGGGCGCTTCCCAACTCGCATGCGTGCCAGAATGAGCGTGGCTGCTGAATATATAAGCTGCCCATATCGCCATAGGAATCAGGTTAAATCGACTGAAGCGACAGCACCTGGACGTGCAGCGTAATAGCACGGCCGGCTACGCAATACTCGTTCCCTTATCTCTCAGGGAACCTAGGTTACGTTAGTAACCAAGTACGTTCCCTATCGAGAACGGTTCACTCATATTGCGTATGTACGCTATGGGAACCCATTTTAAAATGCCGTGCTATTAGCTGATGACTTCGCTCTGACTATCGCCTGGAGCTGAGAAGCCCGAGTCTTATAGTAGAACTAAAGTCAAAATCCAACGGGGACCGGATGAAATGGGGCCCTCGAAGGGATATGTAGAGGCTTGGGCCCAACAGGGGCCAAGACCTCTTATATAGAAAGGATTCGTGCCTGCAGGGTCGGCACTTCCAAGTTGTAAAATCTTGCAAATGTGGACGGCGAAGACCAGCCGGCCGCCGCACAAATGTCTTCAATCACAAATGTCTTCAATTGGTACACAACTGGGCCATGCCCATGAAGAGGCCATGCCCCTTGTAGAATGAGCCCTGACGCCTATGGGGCATTAAAGGCGCATTGAAGTGTAGGCTAAAGAGATAGCATCTACTTTCCATCTTGTTCTTCGTGAGCGGGAACCTTTTGGTGGGGCCACCAAAGCATACAAGAGCTGTTCTGACTGCCTGAACGGGGCAGAACGTTCTAAATAGACTCTGAGAGCTCTGACAAGGCAGACTGCTGCTCCGAGATCGACCAGAGGCCAGAGACCTAAGTTGGAGGCGTCTGTTGAAATCACCTTCCTCCTTGAGACCAGACCAATGCTTACACCAGACTGGTACCAGCTGGTGTGTTTACAAGGGGCCAGGGTTTTGATACAGCCGTGGTTTACCCTGACACGTAGGCGGCCAAGCCGCCATGCATGAGCCGGGACTTTGGGTTTCAGTCAGCACTTAAAGGGGCGCATACGCAGTAGGCCTAGCTGGAGTACTGACGATGCAGAGGCCATTAGGCCCAGTGCTGATTGAAACGTTCTGAGGGGCATAAGGGAGCCCGCTTTGAACGAAGCAGCTAGGCTAGTTGTTGAACGGTCTGGCTTGACCCAGGCTCTCATCTGGACAGAGTCGATGACTGTTCCCAGGTACGTTATACGCTGGCTGGGGGACAGTACACTCTTGGAGAAGTTTATCCTGAGCCCAAGGCATTCTAAATGGCCGAGGAGCCAGGTTTTGTGAGTCTGTGACGTAGTGTAGCTGCACAGCGCTTCTGGGTTGTACGTCACACGTCGGCTCACTATTGGGCGACGCTGCTCATGTGTGTGATAAGTGTGATGCGTTACACCAGTGGTTCCCAAACCTGTCCTGAAGGACCCCCAACACTGCACGTTTTCTTTGTCTCCCTAATCAAACACACCTGATTCAACTCATCAGCTCATTATCACATGGGTTAATGAGCTGATGAGTTAAATCAGTTGTGTTTGATTAGGGAGACAAAGAAAACGTGCAGTGTTGGGGGTTCTTCAGGACAGGTTTGGGAACCACTGCGTTACACTACGTGAACACATCTGTGTCCCCACAGCGCCTCCACCTGGTGTGGCGACCCTAAGCGGATGGCAGTGTGCGGCGCTTACGAGCCTCGCCACTCTCGTCCCCCTCTGTCGCCAGACCCCTGACAGAGCAGCCCCCCCTGGCGAAGGGTACGATCGAGACCACCCCTCCAGCCAAAATGAAGTCCGGCTTCTCAGCCCCAACTTCATTGTACCCAAGAAAACCGGTGGGTTCGACCAATCCTGGACCTGCGCGTCTTGAACCGTTCCTTTCTAAAAAGGCTTCCGTTCAAGATGCTCACGGGCAAACTCATTTTTGAATGTCATTACAGTTTATGGGAACATTTTCATAATCGTATCCGTGAAACCCAGATGATACACAATGCTACAGCTGATGCCACAGTAGAAGTGAAAAAATACCTCAACGATGCGTTTTTGCCCAGAACTCATGATCCCCTAACTTACTGGAAAGAGAGAGCAGTTTTGTATGTCCTTGCTAAAAAATATATTTGCATGCCAGCAACAAGTGTCCCTTGTGAGAGCATTTTTTCAAAGGCTGAAGAAATTATCTGTAAAAAAAAAGAAGTAGGCTGAGACTTTCGACAGCAGAGAAATTAATATTTTTGAATAAAAATCTATAAGAAAGTGAGACATTGTGGCTTGATTTCTTTTATTAATATTTATTTTTCATGAACAAAATAACATTATGCAATGTGAAGAGCCTACAGGTTACAAGCTTCACATATTAGAAAAATACAATAATAAAAAAAAAACACATTTTTTAATGGCTCATTGTAAAGGTTGTTTCAGATCAATACCTACAAGTGACCACTAGGTGTCACCGTGGAGACGGGTGTCGGATTGATTCGAAGCCTCGAAACAATATGGCACATTTCCTTGAACTGTTTCATTGCTTCACGAAGCCTCGATCTGCCCACCACTAATATTGCCTTGGGATGAGAACGGGCTGTAGGCTACAATGATTATATATATATATATATATATATTTCCCACTAAACACTGGACGTCGGATAGACGTGCAGATCATGTCTATATTGGGTCCGTCGGTCCATGACCAATTCTGGACATCTATTCGACATCCAAACTAGGTCCACTATTTGGACCGTTGAACTGGGTAATTTTTTTGGACCTTATTTGGACGTCTATTACAGGTGCAGGAAATGTACATGATTAAAATGCAATATTTTTTTTATTTACAAATATCAACATTGTTGTTATCAACATGATTAATACATTTGAATACAGATTATTTATAATTATTTAAGATAGTTTTCCAAAAACTGCATTTGATTGTCTCAAGCAGAAGGTGGTAATTGACACATACAAAGATGTATTGCTGTAGCTCAAACAGTAGAGCGTTGGCGCTTGTGAAACGGCCACCTAATGCAATGCTTAGATCATGGGTTTGATTCCTAGGGAAAGCAGGAATGTAAATGTGTAAGTCACTGTGGATAAAACCATCTGCCAAATGCATATATATCAATACATGGTACAGATAACATCCTTTAAAAATGTCCTCTACCTTTTTGAAACACGGGACTACAGTTTTAGAAGATGTAATTTGATGTTGAAAAGACGTCCACAAATGACCACATTTGGTCCCACCGACGTCAATATTAGACGTGCAAAAGACGTCGAATAAAGACGTTGCCTGGCGTTACAAAACACCCCCTTCAGTGGACCGAAATTGGACGTCCAAAAATTACATAGAAAAGACGTGACTCTAACGTCACATCGCGCAGTGGGGTGTGTGGGTGTGTGTGTTTTGTGTGTGTGTGTGTGTGTGTGTGTGTGTGTGTGTGTGTGTGTGTGTGTGTGTGTGTGTGTGTGTGTGTGTGTGTGTGTGTGTGTGTGTGTGTGTGTGTGTGTGTGTGTGTGTGTGTGTGTGTGTGTGTGTGTGTGTGTGTGTGTGTGTGTGTGTGTGTGTGTGTGTGTGTGTGTGTGTGTGTGTGTGTGTGTGTGTGTGTGTGTGTGTGTGTGTGTGTGTGTGTGTGTGTGTGTGTGTGTGTGTGTGTGTGTGTGTGTGTGTGTGTGTGTGTGTGTGTGTGTGTGTGTGTGTGTGTGTGTGTGTGTGTGTGTGTGTGTGTGTGTGTGTGTGTGTGTGTGTGTGTGTGTGTGTGTGTGTGTGTGTGTGTGTGTGTGTGTGTGTGTGTGTGTGTGTGTGTGTGTGTGTGTGTGTGTGTGTGTGTGTGTGTGTGTGTGTGTGTGTGTGTGTGTGTGTGTGTGTGTGTGTGTGTGTGTGTGTGTGTGTGTGTGTGTGTGTGTGTGTGTGTGTGTGTGTGTGTGTGTGTGTGTGTGTGTGTGTGTGTGTGTGTGTGTGTGTGTGTGTGTGTGTGTGTGTGTGTGTGTGTGTGTGTGTGTGTGTGTGTGTGTGTGTGTGTGTGTGTGTGTGTGTGTGTGTGTGTGTGTGTGTGTGTGTGTGTGTGTGTGTGTGTGTGTGTGTGTGTGTGTGTGTGTGTGTGTGTGTGTGTGTGTGTGTGTGTGTGTGTGTGTGTGTGTGTGTGTGTGTGTGTGTGTGTGTGTGTGTGTGTGTGTGTGTGTGTGTGTGTGTGTGTGTGTGTGTGTGTGTGTGTGTGTGTGTGTGTGTGTGTGTGTGTGTGTTAAATAGACGAGAACGGACAAAGAACAAGGCAAAACACAGGGCTTAAATACATGGGGAAACAGATCAGGGAAACGAGACACAGTGACAAGACTAACGAGGTGACAGGTGAGACAGATGAACTGATGATAATGACAAGTGATATGACGACAGGTAAGTCCAATGAAAACAAACTAAACGGAACACAAATGTGACAATAGACCTACAAACGTGTTAAAGTATATTGGATATCAATTGTTTATGTAAAAAATTTAAATTTAATTATAAACAGGCCTATATATATATTTATATATATATATATATATATATATACAGGGACGTGCACAGACATTTTGAGGGGCAGGGGCTCAAGTGAAAAAAAAGGGCACTTCTCATAATTACGTTTTTTTACGTTTTTTAAACAAAAAAGTATGTATGTTAGTATGTATATATAAGTATGTTATATATTAACACAACTTTGACTTTTAAAAAAATATATATTTAAAAAGTTAATTAATTTTATCTTCCTCAAACTCATGCAATTTTTTCATTTTCAAAAGGTCTACAAAATAATCAGTTCACAGAAATCATGGTCTCCTTAGTATTCATAGGTTTATAGAGCAGCAAAGGAAACCATGCCACAATGTGCATGTTTTCTATGCTAGTTTCAATCAAGTATTTGATACACCTGATGGTGACATGGACTTAGTTTCACATTTGAGGGAGGAGTGTATCATCATCATCATCATCATCATCATTATCATCAAAACCTTCAAAATCCACATTTAGATGGAGTTTGTTTTAAATCTACTATCCTCCATCTGTTTGCATCTGTAGATTTTTCAAAATTCACCCATTTAGATTTCTACATTTCAGGGGGAAATACTCGATGTATGTAAGTCATTAACTTTGATAATAAGAATTTTTGGGCATAAAAAGTCATAAAAACGTCGGGATTTTCCATACAAGGTCAAGTGTTTACATTTAGCCACGTCTTAAATTGATATGCTCATTCATTCATTATCGCGATATACTTTTTCTCGATAAAACGATATCAAGTTCGAGTCAATATCGTCAATACTCGATATCATTATCGAGTTTGATAAATGTTCGATAATGTTTATGTGCCAAAAGCAGAACCAAACTCATTTGAACCGCGCGCGCATCCGCTCGGCTCAAAGTCCAAACCGCAGCGCAGCGCGGGGGACAGAGCAGACGCGTTTAGGGAGCGCTTCAGAACTCATGACCTGATATTTAGATACACTATTCAATAAATATATTTGTTTGACAGGGAAGCTGTGCGCAAACAGGAATATATATTATTTTTCAAAAATGAAAAAAGCACCCCACTTTCTCTCCAGGAATAAAAAGGGCAGGTGCTCAAGCCCCCTTTGATGTCTATGTGTGCACGTGCCTGTATATATATATATATATATATATATATATATATATATATATATATATATATATATATATATATATATATATATATACATATATAACAACATAAACATTTCATATACAATATCATTTAACACGTTTGTAGGTCTATTGTCACAGTTGTGTTCCGTTTAGTTTGTTTTCATTGGACTTACCTGTCGTCATATCACTTGTCATTATCATCATTAGTTCATCTGTCTCACCTGTCACCTCGTTAGTCTTGTCACTGTGTCTCGTTTCCCTGATCTGTTTCCCCATGTATTTAAGCCCTATGTTTTGCCTTGTTCTTTCCGTTTTCGGCTATATTACGTTAATGTTTCCTTGCACCAGCGAGAGTGTACCTTCTGCCGTAATCCCTGTACCTGTGTTAGTAAAAGTCTGTTTGAGCTCTTGGCTGTTCTCCTTTCTTCTATACCTACACCACACCGTGACATCTATATTGTCTTATTTATCATTGTAAGTGGATTTTCTGCATACTGTGTATTTATTTTTGGACTGATAGTGGTTAATAAAGTCCAATAATGGTATGAGAGAGTGTCAGTGGTAATATCATTGTGTTCCTGTTGGTCAATGTTAGAGGATCTGTGTAACAACTGAGGCTTAGCCTGACAGTTAGCCTGCCCTGGACCAGGTTAGTTTCCTGGCATAAGTTGCCAGAGTAACTGAGTTTGAACTACTTTAAGTTTGCTTTATGAAACAGAATCAACCGACAATAAGTCTGACTAACCAAAATAAGCCTGGCTTGTATTCTAATCTTGTTTTATGGAACGCACTCTTGATAGCAATCACTAAATTAAGTGGTTTATATTATCTGTGGAAGGCATAGGATCATAAAATGTTCATCCAGTCATTGCATACGATGTCCTACCTGCCTGTCAACGTATGTATTTCCATACCTTCGCACACCCTGCGTGTTTCATGCTATGCAGAGTTGGAAAGATGTCAGTTCCCAAGCACCTCAACTGAAACAGCAGCCAACTTTTACAGTTCTTCCTAAATCAAAACAACCACCTTATGCTACATGTACATGCCATGTAATTTGTAAGAGATGAAAACCCGTGATGTACTCAGAGAGGTTGATAATTCGAATTTATGCGTTTCAACGGACATGGACACTTGAACACTATCAACGGCTAAATTAATCAGGAGCAGTCAGGTGGAAGTAGAGGTCAGTGCTCTTTAAGTTGTTTATGTTTATTATTATTGTAATGTTATGTGCTTTGAGACATGAGGTAGGTAGTTTAACACTGTCTCTCGTGACGCTTTTGTTTTCTACCTGCTGTTCATGTGTTTTGGAAGAGGCGTGGCTTTGGAGATGCTCTGAAGGGAGGGTAGGATCTTATGCTTTCAAAGATAGCTTGCTATTGCTAGCCTCTCTGAAAATTGATTTTTCTCCGGAGAAAAAAACAACAACTTTTAAATGCCTCATGACTCTCACTTTCGTTCCTGAATGAATCAGTGTTTTGAATGAATCAGTGTTTTGAATTAATCAGTTGAGTGAATGATTCAAATGACTTACTTGTAAGAATAATCACTTAAAGGTGCAATGTGTAATATTTCTGAGGATCTATTGACAGAAATGCAATATAAGATCCATAACTTTGTGTTCAGTGGTGTATAAAGACCTTACTCAATGAACCGTCATGTTTTTATTACCTTAGAATGAGACTTTATATCTACATAACCGCAGGCACCCCCATCTATGAAGGTTGACATATTGTGACGTCATGTTTCTACCGTAGCCGACAGCGAACAAACAGCGCTACAGAGCGCGTTTCGTTCATACCTTGAAAGAGAAGCCGCAGAAAGCTAGAAGCTAGCCATAGACACCGTGAGTAGTGACTTTTCCCTTGTCAGTGGTGTAAAATATGTAGTTGGATTGTTTCATGTAACTTAGTTCTTCTCCCTCGCTGTGTTATGGCTTTGACAATCAGCTGATTAGTACTATTGACCGTAAAACAGTAACATACACGAGTCACCAACCCGTCGATAGCGGTCGACAAGTCGATCTTGGAAGCATTTCAAGTCGATCGAAGTCGAAGAGTTTTCAAAACCAGAGAAAAAAAACAATATTTTTATTCATTATTATTTATTAATTTGTGTGTAGTAAATGGTGTCTAGGGGATGCGGAGGCGCCCACAGTGTTATAATCATGTCATTTTTGCCACGCACACCTTTGCGCTCAAGCGGACGCGTCGAGTGTAAACAATACTTTACGCTTTAACCAGCTCAGCCACAGCCCTACAGCATAACAGCTCATATTAGCCAGCTAAACTTTTACTACCCTATTAGAAAAAAATGTGTAGTTGGATAGTTTCATGTGGTTCTTCTCCCTCGCTGTATTATGGTTTTGCTATGTGGGGAGAAATGTGCTGGTTACGTTCGTGAGACAATCAGCTGATTACTATTATTATATTATATATTAAGACCCATTAATCCTCACCTTACTATGGCTTTGTAAACTTCATGATGTGGTTTATTATGGACTGTGGTACAGAGACTTGGCTTACTCTGGCTATTCTCTGCTGTCTCAGACGACGATATGTTTGTCCCGTTTTAGCAACCGTAGCTTCTTCGAAAGGGAGGGGTGAGCAGTGGGCTGAGCCATTATTGCAACTCGCAACCGAACCGCTAGATGCCGCTAAAATCTACACACTGCACCTTTAAGATTGTTCCTTAATGAATCAGTGTGTTTTAAAAATAATTGGTTGAGTGAATGAATTAACTTATTAGGACATGAACTTAAAAAAACTTTTTTTTTTAAAAACATCCTATTGCTCTTGGATCTTAGATGAAAGATGTCTTACATCTTACATCCCAAGGCGGGACAACCTGTTACTCACATGACATCACAACAATAGCAAACCACAACGATCCAAACCACAACGATTGTTCCTAATGGACAAAATCAAGTCCCATCCTACATTTTTCTTGTTCGAGAAGCCGTTTCAGTATGATGTAAGTCACAAGGGGTGAAAAGACTATCGCAACTTACATTTCATGCCAGGTTTAATCAAAATAACTTCCCCTCTTGCAACATTTCTTCTCTCTCTCTGACAACCTGTCACTCACATGAGATCGCAGTCCACTTAGTGTTATATTGATGTAACCTGCATAAAGAGTCACTGAAAAATCCCCACCACTAATTAAGATACTAAAAGTCTTTCTGGAACAGGAAAACACAGTAGAAGTGATCCAAACAGTAGAAAGTCCCAGCGCCGTTGGACTACATCAGTGCTTTTGGAACGCCATCCAGCCAATCAAATTCGAGTACTGGACCTGTTGCATACTAAGATTTACAGTTTTTATTTTTTAGCTGAGCAGATAATGATTTTCTTTGCAGACCTACAGTGTAAATTAAAGTGAATGCTAATAATGTTAATTCTAAATTATGTTCAAATGCTCCCATGGGCTGCAGCAGAATTACTGTACAGTGAGAAATGTTTATAGTGCATCTATTTGCATTATTGATGGGAATGAGGCTCATTTGAATATCACTGGACACAGACCCAGGCTAGTAAATCTACAAGACTCCGCTGACTAATATGTTTAATTAGAGGTGATATATTACAGCTTATTAATTATTTACAGAAACGGCAATCATGTCTGCAGTCATAGGGACAAAGAAAATGAGGATCCGTAGAATAAAGAAGGTGAGGTAATGAAGGTACCAAAATAAAATGGAACAAATGAGAAACGAAGAGCTGGTGTGCAATGCCGAGTGTTCCGCTCTCTGTCCTTCCTGCCATGACGTTTCTCGGTATGTGCTGTAGATCTGAAGGGAATGCAGGAGGAGAGACGTGAATCCGATATCCTTGAGCGGTTAAAGGCCTGTGTGCCTCCGAAACCGCTGTGAAAGGTGGACTCGGCACTGGAGAAGAAAAGCAGCGGCCTCGCAGGGATTAGCCACAGGAGATTCCCTGTGGATAGCTGTCCCTTTTTTCCCAGGGACACTGTAATATGATTACTCTGTTGTTTGCGCCCGGTCCAGTGGTTAAGCACTATGGAGAGGAGGGTTCGGCCACCTCCAGGATGGACAATGAGAGAATTTTTTGGAGGGAAATTTGGAATTCTGCTTGACTGAGGACAGCTGGGGTCTTGCACTTAGAGAGGAGAGATGAGAAAAAAGTGCCCCTTTCTTTAGCTGAATGAAAGGCAGCTGTATGGTTGCTCTGTACCACTGCGATCAGCAGAGGTGCACCAGGCAGGGTCAGCAGGGCTCTTTGAATCTCTACAGAGGCCCCGGGCTCCCCTCCTGCACCCCTACTGTTACACAGAGGAAAGGCATTCTCCGACAGACGTCATCGCAAATGTTTATCTGTACAAATAACAAACAGTTTTCCTTGTTACCCTTTTGAAAAGCTCCGGGACGTGTTGTTTGCGAAAAATAAATACTGTCGAATTTCGTCACATGTGTTTCATTTCATTCCAATTAGTGAGTGTAAGCACACACAATCCAAGGCAGCAACCAAATGTAATAGTTTAAGAATCGGGGCCCTGATCGAAGCTGGTTAGAGCTCTATCATGCTATATATTTAACCTCTTATTTGATGCCTTGAATGATGGAGTGTGTGTGATTTTTAATTTTCTTCAGGCACAAGATTGGTGTGAGCGCAAGCCTTGGTCAGCGCGGTTTGTTTGACAGGCCTGTCATTAATCATCATTGGCATTGTTTAAACTGTATTGAGTGTCCAGGTCTTGTTCAACACGGGGACAATAGTTTCTCAAAGCTGCTTCAGACCTGAAAGAAAGTTTATAAAACTTCCACCCAATTGAAACTGCAGGGAAGCTCCGTTTAAAAGGGGTTAGTATTCATTAGAACACTCTGGTTAAGGGCCCGGGCCGCTCCCATTAAAAGGAAGCAAACCACCCACAACCCTGATGGAAAAGTGCTCCTATGATGGACAGCGCATTCTCATCACTTCTGATCATTTTGAAGCAGCACAAAGGTGCTTTCTTTCCTTTCATTTAAGTGATAATGTCCTGCCCAGTGCTAAATTTAATCAGAGTTTTACTACCAATTTTGAAATGACAGTAATCAAGAGACGTTTTTCTATTTAAAGCGTGTGATTAATGACGACAAAGTGTATAAAATATTGAGATGACCCCCTGAGTACCTTGCAGATTCAGATTATTTGGTATTATCAGTCATTAGCATCAGATGAGCCCGTTATGGGGAAGAAAAGAAGATTGAAGATTAGGTGTATGGGACAGAGGTCAGTAATGAAGAGACGTCGAGTACACGTGAATCGACATATGATGTGAAAGAATGACTGTATCTGTAACTCAGTTATTCATAAAATGTTTGAATTTAATTTATGTCAATGAAATGTATGACATACATAATCATGTCAGATACATTTATACTACAACATGAAGCCTGGTGTACGTACGATTCATGGTCTATAACTGTAAAGGGGTATGTAATATTTGTTTAATAAATTATTTTATATTTTGTCTGTAATGTAAATTTAAATAATTGATATGTTCATGTTAAATGGATAACAGCATCAGTGAACTACAACAGCCGTTTAAAATCATCTCTTAATATTAATATTTATGGCAAGAGTACAGTATGTTTTTATATGGTCCTCTGTGTAATTTTCATGCATTAAAAGATGTTACATTCATGCAGACAGGATTCATGTTGACAGGAACAACACAAAACATTCATAACTTTTGAATGAGCAACATTGTACATGATTTTATTACAGTAAATAAAAATGAAAACCTCAAATTTACACAAACACATTTATGTGTGTGTGTGTGCGTGCGTGCGTGCGTGCGTGCGTGTGTGTATGTGTGTGTGTGTGTGTGTGTGTCAATGGTTGCTTAAAACTTTCCAATATTCTGGGAAGAGATAGAGGATTGAATCATGTGTACAGGCCTGATACATGTTATTACTCTAAAAAAAATTATAGTAATTTTAACTGTAAAAGACTGACATGTGACAGTAAAAACTTGTTAATTGGTTAACAGTAAGTTCCTTTACTCTATACAGAAAAACTGTAAAAGATCTAACCTTACATAAAGTGTAATTTTACCATACCCTTTTTTAAGTAAAAATTAGCAAATCCTCTTCTAATTTAAAGTGAAAAGTCGTAAAGTGGCATTCCAGGAATTCCCTGTGTGACACTTCAACGTTTGATGTTTTATAATTGTATTTGTTGTTTTTTTTCTTAGTTTTTTGTTATGTACATTAGGGTTTTATCTTACAGATTAAGTTGTTATGTTGATGTATTCTGGCAACCACAACTGCTTTTTTTTTTTTTTTTTTAAATTACAGATTTGTTGAGTGTTACAATTATCCCTGCTCTCCTTCAAGTCTGCATCCCATCTTGCAAATACAAAATAGTAATCAGTGGCCAGAATGTGTCTGTCTAAATATATAGAGCAGTCAGAGATTGTGAGATCTGTGATCTCTGAAAATGAGATTCTTGTCACTTGAAACCAGTAAAGGTTTACCAGCACAGTTCTATTGTTCGGCCTGCTGATACCACATCAGTATTGATCAAGGGATCACCTTGTCATCTAACCAAACAGGTATGAGGCTGGAGGGAGAGTGGTGGCAAATATGCACTCAGTAGAGTAAACGGCTCTGTCAACGTGACTATTTCAATCCATTAACAAAGAGAATGCCACCCATTCTTAATGAAAAAAAAAAAACACTTATGCTGTAAAAAGTGAGATTAAGTGGTGTTTCTAAACAGATTTAAGATTTAAAGTACCAAAAATGTAAAAATAAATAAAATAAAATTAATTGCTCTGTCCCACACACTACTTATATGGGTCAAATCATAATGAACCTATGTAATTTGGAAAATGTCTTAAATGTAAGGACGACTCTAAACATGCGGTTGACGCAGATATGTTAGCCTTTATGTATGATAGCATATACGGGATGAAAGGTCTCAGAAGGAATTTTTAGCCATGCACAGGGAGGGGCATTTTGTACAGGAGAAAATCCAGCCAAGGTCAGAGGTAGGGGTCAGAGGTCATGGGGGCAGGCCCCCAAAGCATAAGACACCCCCAGGATTAAACAAATGTAAAAATAGCCTATTCACTCAAAGCCTTGAGTGAGATTCACAAAGATCCACTGTTAGCTCATATCTCTCATGAGCAAAACCTTTAGGGCATGTCAGTACCACACCCCAGTACTTCACTAATGATTTATATATGCGAATATGAACTATGTGGATAAATAGGCAGCACACATCTACTCTTAGTGCATTCAGAACCATTTCAATGGTGTTATGCATCATAGAATGTGTAATTACATATATTCAATCATAAGTGTCAGCAAATGTGCTGCAAAGCACTCCTGCAGAGCCAAGGCCAATGCACTTAAATGCAATTCTATGACTATGCACTTAAATGCAAGACTATGCACTTAAATGCAATTCTTTCAGTAAAGAACATCATCTTATTTATGTTTACAATGTGTGACTTGACCAAGGGGTTAAGTTTTAGAGTTAGATATCTAAATATGAATGCTTTTAATGTGTGCTACATATAAACATAATGCAATTTATACATTCTTGGATTTACTTTACAGATTTCACTATTTTCAAACCTGTGTTGGCTTGTGCTTTCCACTTTTGATTATAAAAATGTCATTGTATAATTTCAGTCTTATCCAGTAAAATGTGGATTACATGGAGATTAGGGCAGTGTCTTTGTATTTATCCCCAAGTAAGCCAGCACAGCATGCAGCTCAAAGGTGATGGCACTCTATGATCTCCCATCTCTCGCGCAGATTCTCCACAGTTTCCCTCCATTTTCAGGCTGTCATGCTCTGCAGACAGGCGGGATAAATTGCACTGAAAATATGAGTGACAAATAGCTGATGGCAGTTGGAAATGGATGAGAACATTCAGTTTGCCATTTTTTACTGAAAGGTCTGCATGGTTTATTTTGCCTAATACTATAATTTAGTCTATTTTTAATTGAATTCAGCATATATCATTATATTCTACCAAGAAATGTTGTTTGAAAAACATTTAATTAAACATTTTAAAAAGACATGTAAGATTCTGATCGACTGAATAAGTACAATTTACAATCAAATGAGTGATACATCTATTAAATCTTTTTTAAAACATCTTGAATCCCATGTATCTGTCATTCAGTAATTAGTTCGAATAATTTCTCTAATGATCAATTTCTTTTCTCAAAGAGGATAACAGACTTTTAAATAAAAAAGAGCTTTCACAAAGTTAATAGCTCATGGTTGTCATTATAAATACTGTTTTGTGGATATTTGTTTTTTTATTATTATGTTCTTATTGGTAACACTTTACAATAAGGTTTCATTAGTTACCATTTGTTTAATACTTTAACAACTAAGAATGAACAATTTCTACAGCATTTATTATCTTAGTTAATGTTAATTTTGACATTTACTACATTATTAAAATCAAAGGTTGTATTTGTTAACATTAGTTATGCACTGAACTAACATGAACAAACAATGAACATCTGGATTTTTATTAACTAACATCAAAACAAAGTTAATAAATTCTGCACTTCATGATTTGTTATCACATACTTTTTTTCTTTTATCAAATCAGCTTAGATAATTTACGTGGTTCAGATAACATAATATTTTAAGTTTAAAAATAAACCAATCTCCATTGTATTAACTCTTTTTTTTATTTATTTCAATGAACACATTTGTTTAAGGCAGCTAGGTTACTTATTTTTTAAGTTACACCAACAATACTTTTCTACAGTGTGTAACAAATGTGTTGCTCATTGTCAGTTCATGTTAGTTAATGAATGCATTAACTAATGTTACTAATTTAAGACCTTATTGAAAAGCATTACCTTATTATTATTGTTATTATTATTAGTAGTAGTATTTAGGTCTATTTATTTATTCTAAGCAGAATTAGAATCAAGTGTTTTATTGGCACACAAGAAGAAATTTGGCATGGTAACAAAAGCTTCTGGTAGCCTAAATCTTATAAATAAAGGTTATTTATTGGCATATATGGCTCCATGAAGAACACCCTTTTGGAACCGTTATTTTTTAAAGAGTATCCTACTCAGAAATATCACAGCTAGACGAGAATTACAGTACAAAAAAAAACAAAAAACATTTATCCGTTTACTAACATAATTATAGCTACAGAACGTTGCTTACACGAATGTGTAAAAATAGTGGATATTGCACTTATTGGTTTGCAAAGGTCTAAATATGAATTTACATATCGCACAGAACTGTAATATTTCAGTCGGCGCAGAGCTCATTGAGAAGTTAGTCGGCTGTAGAAGTAGTAGCAAAGGTGATGATGCTTGAAGGTTAATGATTAAAGTCCAAACGCTGTGATAGATAGTGTCCCAGACACGCTGGCCTATATTCGACAGCCCCCTAGGTGTCTCACTTTAGCAGTGTTTGTCAGGACTCCGGCGAGGATGTGCGCTGACGTCACCGCAGTGTTGATTTGCTAAGCGGCGAGCAGAGAGGAGTTAGTGCGCGCGCGAGAGAGAGAGCGGGTACTGTGAACTGCGTTACTATGCTACAGTCCTAATAACCGCACGCTCGGAAGCCAAACGTGCAACACAGGTGAGGTGAGTACAGGCGCGCACCTTTAAAACACCCACAGCTCCTGACATACCCCTCTGTCTGTGTGTTTTCACTTTAGGGAAATGTTCACATTAAGAGATAATCCGCGTTGTGTTGATCAGATGTGTTTGCGCGCAGCATCACATCAAGTTACAGTGGTTCTACTGTTGCTTCAAGTGAAGGTGAATTGAGAGTGCACCGAAAAAGTAAAAGTGTGGCTGTCAGCGTTGTGCAGGCTCAGGTCAGCTGATGGATATGGCTGTTTATGTTCATCTTTACACATGTGGAGATGTTATGTTGACGTAAGCGTGTGTTTTAGTATTCGGGGGACGTGAGGTCTGCTCGCGGACCAGACAGTGACGTGCTTCCATGTGCTTTATTCTCAGCGTGACCGCTTCAAATTGAACGTTCAGACAGTTTAAATATGCCATAACTGAAGAAGTTTGTCGTTGATTAAACAGTTATCGGGTTTTTTATGATTATTTTGGTTGTCAGTCGGCCTGATCCTTAAATCAGCGCCACCGTGGAGGTGCGTGTCACTGTCTTTCAAAATGAACTGAATTGTAGGCTATTGGTTTTTTTTTTTTTTTTTTTTTTAAGTAAAATGACTTTTTTGTTTTTCCTATGCCTGCTTTATTCCAATATTGAAATAGATTAGTTAAACCCAAACGCTATTGCTTCACCTCTCGACGTGTCTATGAAATAACAGGCGGGTCCTTTAATCTAACGTTAAATTGATTCACGTGTGAACAGTCGAATAATCATGAATTGATCCGTCAAATGAGCTCTGCCTGGACTTTTCATTGATCTTGTTTATCGTATATGAGGTAGATAGCTCCAATCACAGCAGTAGTTGAATAAAAGGATTAAAGGAATATGTATTGGTCGTTTCTTGACTGTTGTTTTAGTTGTAGGCTACAGTTCGCGTGCGTGACTTAGTGCTAGCCTCTCATCAGTTACTGCGGTTCAAAGAAACTGTATTCATTTCTCACTTATTACTCGTCTTCCTGTATTCTCAGGTAATTTAAACAGCGTGAAACCCCTGGAATATATTTCTCTGTCGTCCTTTATCATAACTTTCCCTTATTTGCTGTCGGAGACGGTAGGCTACATTTACAATGAAAAAGCCCGTCATTCACCGCTAAGATCATAGTGTTTGACAAGGACCATTAGCTTACTCTTCTCTGGTGAGGCTTTTTGTTGATAAAAAAGTGTGAAATTACATCTGAGTAAATCTCCCGTGTCTTATCTTCTATTTTAATGTATGTGATAATGTTATTGTTAAAGGGACGACTTCCTCTCCGCTCTTACCAAATGTTACAGGTGGATCTTCCTCGGATTATGTTTACTCAAAAGTGATATTACTCAAATGCCACGGGAATTTTTTTATTATAATATAGTGCTAGGTTGTTGAACAAAGTACATTTTAAACTCAAATTATAGGGTGTATTTTTATTAAAGTAGCCTAATAAATTATAATAGTGAAGTAAATGTAAAAAGTGAATTGTAAATGTAACGATAAATGGCCAACCATGAGCTTTTTTGTTAATTAACAAATGACAGTTTTTGTTTTTAAAGATTATATTTTATGTGCGTTGATGCTTTATCTTTAAAATATTATATAGCTATCTGATATCAGAAAAAATGACATATCTGTATATAATTTACATATGGTACATGGACGTGTATTTAAAATAAAAATGGCATTTTGATGCGTTTTAGGAGCTCTGAGCTGTTTTGTGTCATCCTCTGTTCCAACTATTCCTGGCAACAGCTTGCCTCACTCTCCATGCTCCGCTCAGTATCCCTGTCTGTGATGAGAATACTGAATAAGATGCCATTTCATTTCAGTAGGCTGTTGATGGGCTTTGTGAGGCGAGCTCGAACACATAGAAACAAAGGCTTGATTACTGTCAGCCTTTACTAGCACTAAAGCCAAGTTTTCCCGTTTCTCATGTGGGCCATTTGTCGTTTTGGTTTATTTTGTGCGATTTGACAGACTTGTGGTTGGATTTTGCACTTGTTTCTTAAGAATCTTTTGCTGAAATATTTTTGGCTATTAAATGATGATTTCTTTTTAACAGTACAGAGTGGACCGGAAATGTAATTTATGGCATCTTTTTTTTAAATGGAAAAAACTTGAATGATAGATGTTAATTTAGAAACAAAGAATAAACATTGAGACTTTGTTGCATTTAACTGTGGGCCTCTTTCATCTCTTTCTAGATTGACCTTATCTTGTTTACAAAGATAACTGGACAGACTGCTACGTTGAAAGAAAGACTCATGAGTTGGCCGTGTGGATTTCAGAGACGTTATGGATTTGACTAAAATGGGTATGATCCAGCTCCAGAACCCCAATCACCCCAATGCCCTGCTGCACAAGGCTAATCAAATGCGCCTGGCCGGCACACTGTGTGACGTGGTCATCATGGTGGACAGCCAGGAGTTCCACGCTCACCGGACCGTGCTGGCCTGCACCAGTAAGATGTTTGAGATCCTATTTCACCGCAACAGCCAACATTACACTCTGGACTTTCTCTCACCAAAGACCTTCCAGCAGATTCTGGAGTATGCCTATACTGCCACGCTCCAAGCTAAAGTGGAGGATCTGGATGACCTGCTGTACGCAGCAGAGATCTTAGAAATAGAGTACTTGGAGGAGCAATGCCTGAAGATACTGGAGACCATCCAGTCCTCAGATGAAAATGACACAGAGGTCAACATGAACGATGGCGGCACAGAAGACGACGAGGAACGCAAGGGACGGCACGGCAGGAACCTGGCGGGTTCGAAAAAGCATTCCGTGGAGGAAGGCGGCTACGTGTCGGCTGCCCAGCAAGCACTGGGGCTGCCAGGAATGGTGGATCAGAGTCCCTCGGTCTCCACCTCTTTCGGCCTCTCCACCATGAGCCCAACCAAAGCAGCCGTGGACAGCCTAATGAGCATCGGCCAGTCCCTCCTGCAGAGCACCATGCACCCCGGCGTGGGTGCCGAACATCCCCTGCATGGCAATTCCCACCCCATGATGGGAGAGATCAAGACGGAGATGATGCAAGTAGATAACAGTGGAGAGCATGAGAGCTCTAAAGCCATGGAGTCCAGCGCCTCCAGCAACGGCGAACGCAGTGGAGAGTCCGACAAGAACCGCGACGGGCCCGGCACCCCTACCAGGAGCAGCGTAATCACCAGTGCCCGTGAGCTGCACTATGTCAAGGAGGAAGGTGTGGGCGACCAGCAGGCTGAGGTCAGCCAAATGGGCTTGGAGGCCATGGCGGGGATGACCGAAAAACACTTGGCGTCACTCTACGGCATTCCTCCTAACCACAAGAATGAAGCGATGCTCTCTATGCCCGCCTCCATGGCCTCGTCCTTGCACATGTCCCCAGCCCTGGCCATGTCCATGGACTTCAGTGCCTACGGGGGCTTGTTGCCTCAGAGCTTCATCCAGAGGGAGTTCTTCAGCAAGCTTGGCGAGTTAGCTGCCGGGATGAAGCCTGAGGGCCGCGTCCCGAACGTGCGCTGCAACGTGTGTGGTGCCGAACTGCCTGACAATGAGGCCGTGGAGCAGCACAGGTAAGCTACCGTTTTCATTTTGTTGGTCTCATTCAAGTTGGTGTGCATAAAAGCATGTTGTTGTTTTTGTCTCCACTGGCAAAGGCAGGGTCCCTAATTCAATTAGTTTACCACGCTCTGTGAAACAAAGGACCACAAGGTGCCCATTTTTAGAAATGCTTTTGATTAAAGAACTTGGTTGCAGAGAAATGTTAGTGGAAGATGAGTCATGATGGTTAACTGTTGATTGCTTATCATCTTTCATGCTGGAGGTCAATTTGCTTAACACTCTGCCTGCGGTGGATATGAGAGAGAGTGATTGCAGAGCTGATTTACGCACGTATGTTTTCCTCTTGCTTTGCCCTTATCAAGAAAAATTGCTCTTCAGCTAAAATAACATTTGAAAGGAGTGAGGGGAAAAATTGTTTCAATCAAGTTGCAATATAACTATTTGAAACCGTTAAAAATCACTCATACAGTTAATTCATCTTGAAAATGAATGTATTCTATAAACAGAAAATACAGTATCAATTAGGTGCCAATTTGCCAGTAGTAATGTTGACAATTTATAATAATAAAAAAAAATCTATTTTTTTATGAGCGTAAGAAATTAGTGAAAAAAAAAAAAGAAAAAAAAAGATAGACTTTTGACATGCTCAGTAGTTCAGTAAATGTGCTTGCAAGTTTATATTCTTCATCTTTACTTTAAGATGTCATTTTCGGATATATTGCCATAACTGCACAAGACAAAGCATTCCCAGTGTAGTGAAGAAAAATAATTATTTTTAACTTGGTTCCTTTAAGTGGGCTGTCTGTTTGTCACGGCTCCCAGGCGTTGGGTGCTGATCACTTCCAGGCCTGTGTTGGTGGCTGCCTTAGTGGTCCTGGAGAGGCTCTGGCTGAGCCCATTAGTTGCACCTGGAGAGGGGACAGGCTAATGGGAAGCAGCCTCCCCACCTACCCCTTGACCCCCATGGTGTGGCCAGTGATGAGTAGGCCAGCCTGGGCCCCAGCCACCCGGGACAAGGAGGGCCTTATTAGCTTTATGAGTAGCGCAGACTGTCCAGCCCAGGAAATGAGGGACTGTGTGTAGGACCCGGGCCGACCTCCACAGCGTAACCTTTTGGCCACTTTATTGGCCTCTGGTTTTTGTCAGTGTGACTTGTGGGGGTGTTGCAAGGAGCTGACATGAGGTGAGGAAATCCATGGCAGACGTTATCAGCTTTTGAAGGCCGGAGCCGCACCCTTGTTGCACAGAGTGTTGCTGTCGACTAGACAAGGCTTGCAGGATTCATACGTCAAATTTATTTGTACAATATTTTAGAATTGGACAAAACATTTACATTTATTCAATTTTTTTCATAAGATCCAACAATATTCATAGTATAAAAAGCTATGATTGTTGTTACTGCACTTAAGAAACAGCTTATGACTCGAATGAGGAGCTGAATGCGTTTATTCTGTCTTGGAGGCTGTTCAGTTGCTGTCTAGCGGAGAGAATTTTGATGGGATAAAAGATAAAGTTAAAGTGAGCCAGTCATGCACATCCTGGAGTCAATTGCAGTGAGGTGCAATAAGATTATAAAGCAGCGACTGTATGAAAAGGCATTGAGGGAAAACACCACACATGTCTCTTAAAAGAGATATTGATTATGTAGGTCCTGCCGTAGTCTGTACAAACCATAGTACGTTATTTTGATAATTGCGTGAGTTTTAGTGCCGCTTGTTTAAAGGATTTCAGTAGATCCGCATACTGCGGGTTACTTAATGGCAGGCCTAGGATTGAGAAAAAAATGGTTTGAGCGTTCGTCCTTAATCTGTTGGAATGCACAACGGTGAAAGTTCATCTGAGGATTCAGTTTCAGTCCAAATATTCATGCGTCTTTGGAAGTGCTCAAGATGGCATTAATAAATCCCTCTTAATTACCTTCATTATTCACCAAGTGAAAAATGGTCATTCAACCTTATGAACTTTAAGGTTTGTGTTTGTCTTTCAACAGAATAATTGACAAGCCGTGTTAATTTAAAATTTCTCTGTGCTTGCTTGTGTGACTCATCGAAGTAAGCGCATTGGCATGTCAGATGTTCCGAATTTGACTAAAAAGGATGCAGCAGTTGCTGAAACATCCAGTGACATGTAATTGAAGTAGTTTAAGCAGCACTGTGTTGAGATTGAGATCCATATTGTTATTTGATTTGGTACATTAAATGTTCTTAAGGTGGTCACGTTTCAGTTTAAATTTACATCATATCTTCACAGTATAAATTCACTGCTTCAAAAAAAAAAAAATTCTAAATGACGCATGACAGTGATAATAGAATCTAATGTCAAATCATAAAAAAATCTAATGATATTAGATCCTTCTCCATTCTTATTTTATGCCAGAGATATCGGTTAGATGTACTTATCTACTTTACTTTCTTTTGAAGTTCCAATGATCTTCCTTTTTTTAATAAAAGGAATGAGTGTCAGATTTGCCATGGTGAGGTTTCCTTTTTAAAGGTTTTTTTCCCCATCACAGCTCTTGACGGCTTGCAGCAGACGGGGCGGCAGCTCTTGTGACTAATTACAGATTATTTTGCAACATCTTGTGCCAGGGTTCCAGCCATCTCTAGCTCTCTACTTGAAAAATATTTCTATTTGAGAGTTCATTTAGGGCAAACAGGTCAAGCTAACGTCTGTAATTGTTTCCAGATTAGGCACAGGGTTTTTCTGTGTGTGCGTGCGCGCATTTGGGAGCGAATGCATCAGTAAGTGCTTGTTTCCTGTATAAATTTAGCTTGCTGCATTCATTCCCCATTGCCCTGGGTTATGTCATAAAGTTCTGAATGATATGTGCATCTCTTCTAAAACTATGCGAGTGTCAAGACTATCCTATTAACTAGACCACTGGAGAAATATTGTAATATCTGGAGTAGATGGATGTCTGAGGGTTGCCTAAATGAACATGTTTATTTGTATTTCAACCACCCAGAGTTCCCTACAGGAGCTAAATCGAAGCATGGTAGGAGATTTTTTTTTTTTTTTTTTTAAACATTTTGCCAAGGAAAACAGTGTGGTCCTTTGACGCATGGAAACTTATTACAGAAATATTTCAGCAACCTGCCAAAAAGAAAATAAACAACATGCACAGCATCGAAATAATTCAGAAAGAAAGAGGGACCATTTTTTAGACCGCCGTCTATGTGAAAGAGATTGACGTAGATCATTTTTGAAAGCAATAGATGTTTGGTTCTTGTTCATGGCAGACAGGTGGAAGATGGTTGAATGTAGTCAAGCTAGCTGTGGAGTAACTAGTGCTAACTGTGGAGCTAGCTACGGTGTTTAAACAGGAGGCAGGGTCTTATCTGTGCATCAGAGACAGTGCTAACCCTGTGCTCTCCTTTCCACTATACCAAGAGCAGATGGGGATGATAAGTCCTCATGGTGCTGCAGAACGAGATAACACGAGGCTGCAGTGAGGTGAGAGGTACCTCACAACTTTCCTTGTATGCTCACAAGTGCAGCTGAATCTCACCACATAGCCGTTACTCTCCTGCCACGGCTGTTCCATGGATATCTGACACAAAATTAACTTGATGTTCCGTTTGTGTTCTGCTGCTGTAGCGTTAAACAGCGAGCAGCTATAACATGGTGTATTTTGTTGTCCGCCTCATGAAATTAGGAAAGTAAGTCCAGTGTTTCCCACAGGATTTTGTGAAACTGTGGTGGGTGGACCTCAGTGCAGTTTGAGTTTAAAATTAAGAGCTCCAAACCATGTTCAGTGTGTCTTGTACCTTGTGGTATAGTGTCTCAGTTATTACATTACATACTACTATTACTACTACTAATAATAACGTTCTAATATTATTCCTATTACAGTAACAGCCATATATTGTAAAACAAATATGCTGAAAGATAAACCAAACTTTCATAATTAGTTTTGTCCTAAATCTTATCTATGCAAGAGAAAAACCCGTGAGATTTTATTTTGACGGAAACCGCAGTCGAGCTTTTATTTTGGCGGAAAACAAGTGTACAAACGCTATGGGCAACTATGCAAATGTGAAAATAATGTATAACTGTGTTCCCAAATGCACACTAAACTCAGCACATGCACAGTTCACTGCATTCATTCACTGTGAACTGAGATGCGGAGCTGAACACGTCAGTGAAGCACGCACTTCTCATTGCCCAGCGCAAGTCTTTTGATAAGGACACAAAGACTTATCGCACTTTCGATTTTAGTTTGTTTGACAGCAGTGGCGCAAAACATGACATTTAAAGAGCTTTTATGTTATTATGAGAAGTTTAAATATATTTTCGGGCCGCTACAGTCTAGTTAATGGATGGGAAGCACTGAAATCGTTTGGTGGCGGTCAATGTTGATATTGTGTTGGGTCGCCACAAATAAATCAATGTAGGGGACTGAAGTCATTCAGGTTTGGAACGTCATGAGGGTGAACTAATGTTTAGGTGAACTCTCCCTTTGAGACCAGTGCCCGGTTGCATAAGGGAAAAACTTAAGGTGCTTTAAGTATGATACTTAAGGGGCGATTTACCCTTACCTAAGAGAATAACTTAAGGGTGTTGCATATAATATCTTAAACGGTTCTCTTAGGTAAGGGAAACATTTAAGTGTTTCACGACAGCGATCCTGGATTCAGGTTATAAAAGTCTGTTGTTGCCATAGATACGCAAAACACTAACATGTCGGAATATCACATGTCAGTCCAGTGACGCTATCACGCAACACAGCGTTAGCGCCGGGTCGGCCACACACTCACCCCTTTTCCACCAACAAGAACCGGGTGCTGGTTCAGAGCCAGAGCCAGAGCTGGTTCGGAGTTGGTTCGACTGACAAGCTTACTAAGAACCCTTTCCACCGGCTTGAGAGCCACAACAGAGCCAGATCTTACGTCACTGCATACGTCTCATGTTGCCCAGCAACGCTAGTGCGGTAGCGCCAAACACAAACACGCCAGGCTTGTTCGAGATGCATCGGCTTCTCGCAGATCGATCGCCGCATGACATCAAAGCACTGCGAAAGCGATCCAAAAGCACAAGGAGATCTCCATGATCTCCAAACACTCCCGCAGCTCCGATCGGTCCGCGCCGCTCCGATGCATCTCGAACAAGCCTTCTATCAACAATGGCGGCCGTTGCATTACTATTGATGCTCATGGCTTTGCGAACCTAACGTACATCGGCATCCAAACACGGCGAATACAACGTGTTCGTGCAGCTCGCCGTAACTTGCATAAACGGAGATTACAATCGAGCTGCTATTAGCTCGATTAGCTGCTAATTCAAAAATGGCGGTCACAAGTTTCTGTTCGTCTTGTTGGCCACGGTAACCCCGCCCCCCAGCCGCTGACGTAAGCGGTTCTTACTTCTAGACCAGCAATGATTTGGTGCTACTTAAGAACCACTTTTACTGGTTCGGAGCTGGTGCTTTGGTGGTCGAAAACCAAAGAACCGATTTGAAACTAGGCTCTGGCTCCGAACCAGCACCAGCTCTGCCTTGGTGGAAAAGGGGCGCACTGACTTAACGTTGTGATAGTTTACATGCGAGTCGCGTGTAATGACAGATAGACAGCCGTCTAGTTTGATAGCTATGTCAAATATTGCGCGTCGATCAAATCGGTATTCTTACAACAATTTTTCATCGCTAAATTGGTCCAAAGGGTTCTCCCTATTCCCTATGATCTTCAGCTGGTTCCATAAATTCAGCCATGTCATCTTATTTTTGTCCGCGTTACTCTTAAGGTTACGATTTCCAAACCTTAAGTTATACTTAGGGAAATTACCCTTAAGGGGTTTTATGCAACACTTAAAGCTTACTTAAGTGAAAAAACAGTATTTAAGGGAAATTGTGTTTATGACGTTTCACTTAAAAAAACCGTTAAGTAACACTAAAGGGTATTTTTATGCAACACCCTTAGGTTTAAGGGAAACATAAGGGCGACCTTAAGGGAAAATTACACTTAAGGTGCTTTATGCAACCGGGCACAGACCATTTACCACGGCCATCTTGGTAACACCCCTGGCCAGTGGTTTACTGTGCAGGTAATATGCTTACAAGCACCTATTTAGGACTGAAATTTCAGTTATCAAAATTGCATAATATATTTCAAATTGGTAATAAATTCTGTCAAAAAATGGCATTTTATTACAAAACCTTTTTCTGCATGTGCTTTCTAAATTAACATTATAGTACTTGGTTCTTTTAACTGAAACACTGGACTTTCTCCCATTTATTTTGCTATGAGTGGCCAGTCTCCATCTCCTTACATTGTCTTTGGTGTGACTAAGACTTGGTCATATTTTTAATCCAAAATAAATTAAAACTGGGCTGGGAGTGGATAAACGTACCGTGTAGAAAATGTGATGGATAGACGCGTGTTACTTGCGTAATGTACAATAGGGTTGTGCCGATAGTATCGTCTATCGACAATGGTCAGAGATATCGCTGATGCCTTTGATATCAAGATGATAATTGTCTCGTTTTTCCATAGATGCATTAAACTATTATAATCATTGTCAGGCTAGTATTGTCATCAAATTAATATTAGGACCTAGAATTAATTTGCCTTCCCTAACTTAAAGGGTTAGTTCACCCAAAAATGAAAATTAAGTCGTTAATTACTCACCCCCATGCTGTACCAAGCCCGTAAGGCCTTCGTTCGTCTTCGGAACTAACCCTTTAATAACGACATCACCACATACTTGCGACACCGACACGTGCAGGTGAGGATTGAGGACTCCTCAATGAAAATGTTTTTAAAACAGACTACAAAACTACATTCCACATCGAAATTGAATTGCAAGGTGATCTATTCAGAAGTTGTCAAGATTGCTTTTTATAAAATAAAAGTATCATTCTTATACAGTTGTTTTTTAAGCCAAGGCGAGCCGAAAACGGCGTTGTTTTGTTTATAGCAGATTAACAAAACATTTTAATTACACTAATGACAATGCAATTACTAAAAATAATTATTAATAATAATATTACAAAAATATTATTTAAGTTATAAAATAATTTTTATTCCACCCCCGCACACACACACCCACCAGCGAAAAAATCATGTTCTGGCAATCTCACAGGCTAACAATAGGTCTATGAAAATATAACTATGGAGCACATTGCCCAACACTAATGTTAAGGCATTATAAAGATCCTGGAAAGACAAACCCAGCAAGATATTTTTGAACTTGGACAATTTATCCATTCAGCTTGCCTTAACTGTGAAACATCCACCATGCCAGCTAATTTGATAGTGTGGTGTTTAACTCTGGAGCTGTATGGTAATTAAGAATGATTGCAATTAAGCCAAAGAGACTTCAAACAAGTGGACCCTTCACTTTGTCAAGTTAGCCAATTAAGTTTCTAAAACTCCTCATGGCTGCTCTGAAAATGGGAATAATTCCCTCCAAAAATGATTTTGACATTTTCATACATTTTTGTAACAAGACAATTTGTCTTGTAAAAATTATGATTCTCCTATCTAAAAAATTTGAAATGCTTATTTTATGTTTGAGATGAGTTTTTTGATGTTTTAAGGATGAGAGTCATTGCCTAATTAAAGCTACTTTCTTTCTCATCCTCTATCGTAAAGAAGACAGCTAGAGGAAATCATAATTAATGTGAATTCACAGGTTTTCGTACTGTAACTTTATTTTACAATTGCATATTAATATACCATCACACACTTTTATAGTTTTAGTTAGCGATGAGTGAACTATATAAAGAGATAGTTCTGTCATCATTTACTCACCCTGAAGTTGTACCAAACCTGTATGACTTACTTTCTTCTGCTGAACACAAAATGTTTGTAATATATAGGCCTATTGGGGCACCATTGACTTCTATACTATATAAATTTATTTTCTATACTATGGAAGTCAATGGACACCACAACTGTTTGATTCCCGTCATTCTTCAAAATATCTTCTTTTGTGTTCAGCAGAAGAAAGAAAATCATACAGGTTTAGAACAACTTCACGGGTGAGTAAATTATAACAGAATATTCATTTTTGTGTGTACTATCCCTTTAATGTCTTTAAGAAGTCTGTGTATCTGTATTTTTCAATGCTTTTTGTTTCTGATGCTAGTATTTGTCTATGCAGCCCACATACGGCCGCAGCTGGCAGGCGCCCAATTATGGACAGGCTTTAAAAGCCCCGCTTGAACTGTAAAGATTTACACCGCCACCCCTCTGATCTGGAATCTGCCTTCTGTCCTCTCTGTCAAGACAAGAGATGTATCGATTAAAGACTTAACACTAGGTTGCATCATGTGTATTGGACTTGCGCACCTTAACTACAGCTCTGTATCTTCAGAGCCTTGCTGACGTAAAGAAGTTTGTTGATTCTTGTATCAGAGCAGTCCATCAGGTGAATTGCGCCACCAAACTCTTATTTGATTCACTTCTGTCCGCTTGTATCTGAGGCGTCGCCTACACTGGGCTCGGGTTCGGTACTCGAGTGTAGAAAATAAAGAGACTTTTTCTCTGGCACATGAATAAAAGTAAACAGACAGGCAAGCAGACAGCTCTGCCCCATATTATTAAAGCGATAGGAATCTGGCATGCCCAGTAAAAAGACATGACAGTTGCGCACAGGGCTTTTTTCACTGAGGTGCTTTTCACTGGCCGCTTTCTTATCTGTTTTCTACAACTGGAGATGGATGGATTACAGACAGAGCAGGGCGCTGCAAGCCCACTGCGGTGCCAGGTGGCACACTAGCCCTCTGCGAATATATCTGAAGCCATTCTGCTCCACCACAGATGTAGATGTGCGTATACATGCACCAAAATCAGATTTAAACAGTAACCGTGGAGATGTAGATGAAGCGAAAGCAGGCTGGTTGAGATAAGGCGCTGGGGTTTCATAGAAGGGGCCTGGTCTTTTTGGCCCTATTCTGGTCCTTTCTCACTTGTGTAATTGGTCAGAAGTCAGATTCACTGCTTTTCCGACTCTTTGTTCATTAAGCTGGATTTGATAGGGAAAAAAGCGATTAGTTGCTGTACTGCCACTTGTTTTTCTTAATACTCCCAAAGTATTTTAAACAAAAATACATTACACTTCTTATTTCCTCAAAGAAAATCAGCTGCGTTTTATCACAGGTCCCTCTTTTCAGTAAGTACAGTGTTTTAATCCCATCAATATCCCATTAGCATCTGGTTTCTGGCTCCCGCAACATGAAAGAAGACGTGTCGGTTCCACCTCGCTAGTTCTAAGGCGCTGCCGAGCTCCGTATACAATGAAGGTCTGGAGCAAAGGGCCAAGCCAAGCGTGCACGAGGGCTGTGTGAATGCACTGCTGGGGCTTCGGAATCCCCTGGAAGTATCAAATCAGAACCTTCCTCAGGCTTCCACCGAGAGGGGCTCTAATTAGCTTCTTTGTTGCCTGTTGAATGGGGTGCCAGAGATTGGCAAGGGGCCCCCGATAGAGTGATACAAGTGTGCTATGGAGGGGGTCATAAAATACCCATCACATTAGATCTGTGTGATGTCGGACCAGGTAGGAAGTGGCCAAGCTGCACGTTACAGGATTTGTTTGTGTAAAATGAAATTACAAGCGTGGTGGTTGTTAGTTGCTTAAAGTAAATCCACTGTGAATCCATAAATATGGTTAAAACTACGGTATAATGCTAATGAAGCTTATTTTAAGACTTTTTGCATAATGTTTACATCTGTTCTTAAAAAGAAATTAATTGTGCCTGCATTGTAAAAAAAATATCCACATACTTCAACTAATGCAACTACATCAAAATAATGCAGAACTGGATTTTCGAGTGCAAAAATTCACAGAACCACAGTAAAGTGACCGCAACTAAAGACACGTTTTTTTTTTTTACTGTAGCTGCAGTTCACTGCTTAAAAGTGCTATTATTTAGTGAATGTATTCATTATTATTTACTGCATTCGCCTCCTTAGTGTTTTCTCAGTCTCTCTGCCCAATCTCTTTTCTTACACTCTCTAACTTCCTCTTTCTTCCTCTTTTTGAAAAGGGTGGAAATTAAGTTAGCGGAGACATGGCCTAAAGAAGCATCCCTCTCTCTCTCTCCTCTATTATCTCCTGCTGAAGGCATTTGAGAGATATGGGATGGCAACTCTCAGCGAGCGCAGAAAGCCAACCGGCACGTTTTAAGCCATGTTGTAATCCAGGGGGATCAGTTGGGTAAATGGTAGAATAAAGCTCAAACCATAATTGATTTATGTATTTGCTGACTGAAGACGCCTGCAGTGATCACTAGCAGGACAGAATGAATGATTAATGGCTTGGCCTTAAGAGAGCTTGTTTGAGTGAGAGGCCGTGCCCTGCACTTACATTACCAAATACATCTGAGCTGTAATTCAATAGAAGAGAGATTATTTCACTAAGCACACTACCTTCATTTAGCTCCAGATTGAGCGATGCCCATCAGTAAATCGCCATTGTTTGGCATACGTTGTGACTGTCGTTGTGCTTTCTGCGTTACTTGCGAGACTAAAAGCATTTTAGAAAACGAAAATGTCTCTGTAACGTTTTAATTACCTCAATGTCTGTTTCTCATGCTACGAACAGCCAATATTCTCTGTGACACACACTTTATTTCTCTCCCCGTCTGCTAGAGACATGAAAATGAAATGTTTTTGTTTTTTTTTGCAGATGAATTGATATAGTTTTCTACTCTCTCTCTCTGACTATTTTTGACCCGTCACCAATTTTGGCACTTGAGTTTTATTGGCACGTTACACAGAAAGCTTTCTCTCCCTTTAGTTCAGGCTGAAGTGTTTTTGTGTTCCCGCACTGTCTGGGAGTCCAAAAGCCATTCCATTTACTGGACTGATCACCAGGGCTGCCCACTGTGACACGTCATGACTCACACGGCATCATTTCTGCTGTTTGTGTCCGTGGCAGAAGGAAACTGATGATGCTGTCAGGACATGCTGTACACCATTAAGCGTGGAGCAGAGCGGTGGCTCTCTGCTTCTCCCCTACATGAGCCACCACTGTCTCGCCTAGCAATTTTACACCCCCTGCTCTTTGTTTGACCTTCCCGTGAAAGAAAACTCACATTGATCCTGTCTTTGGGGGTTAGAGGTGTCTTTTAAAGAGCCAAAAATGCATTTGGCTGGGATTTCACATGTTGTTCAAGAAAAGCTATTGTGTCAGCCTGACTGTCTGATGCATGTTGGCTCGCTTTACACAACCTATTTACTTTACTTGTCATTCAGTTGGTCTCTTCCTGTCTAAGTGGGAGTTCTCGGCCCAGAATAATCTATAATGGCGACCATAATGAGGAGACCGTTTCCTGTGATTTAAAATGTGTGGCTTTTGCGAGACTAGAGAAGAGTTGGAGTCCTCAACAGGTGTTGGCGTCCTTATCAGCACATCAAACCTTATCTCAGAGGCTCAGCTTCCTGCATCCTCATGCATGCATCAGAATAACTTAGCCTCTGACCTTATACCACACCTGCATCTTGTTCCTCACCAAGCCTGAGCTGGATTTCACCATCAATGGTAAGCTCTCCTATCTGTGCTTCTACTCTTCCAAATAAGACTATTGCGGTGCAGGTTCTCAAGATGTGTGTTTTGTGTTACTTTGTGGGAAAGAACCATTTGTTGTGCTTGTATCATTAAGTACACATTTAGAGAATGAAGAAATGGAGGTTTGTTGTGGGCTTGGGTGGGTTGGCGAGATAAAAGGCGGTCTTGTAGAATGTATAGAGCTTGGTCGAGAGGTCTGACTGTGCTATTTTAAATCCTGACTTGGGTGTAGTGCTGAGAGGGTTGGGGTCTTAGAACCATGAGTGCATCCATTGTGAAAGGTTAGTCTGTTACAGTAGAGTGGATGCAGGGGTCTTGCCACAGACAAAGGTGGGGTCAAACAGGCCCCCATTATTTACAGTAGTCCCTTTCATTGCCCAAGTGAAACTGGAGCCTCAAGGGGCCTCATGGGAAAAGCAGTGTTTTTGCTCAGTCAGGCCTTTAAAAAGGTCAAAGAGCATCATGGGTGGGGTGAGCTGACTTCCAGGCCTTCATAGAGGGTCTTTTATTGATCAGCAAAGAATCTGTCAAACAGGCAACGTTTTGAATAACAACAATGGCAATAACACATTTCCATGGTGGGACCAATATGTTCTTTAAAGGTGGGGTATGTGATTTTCTTTTTTGACCATTTTTTCAAAATCACTTGAAATCCTATTCCTAACCCACTTACATACCCCTTTTCCACCAAGGCAGAGCTGGTGCTGGTTCGGAGCCAGAGCCTAGTTTCAAATCGGTTCTTTGGTTTTCGACCATCAAAGCACCAGCTCCGAACCAGTAAAAGTGGTTCTTAAGTAGCACCAAATCATTGCTGGTCTAGAAGTAAGAACCGCTTACGTCAGCGGCTGGGGGGCGGGGTTACCGTGGCCAACAAGACGAACAGAAACTTGTGACCGCCATTTTTGAATTAGCAGCTAATCGAGCTAATAGCAGCTCGATTGTAATCTCCGTTTATGCAAGTTACGGCGAGCTGCACGAACACGTTGTATTCGCCGTGTTTGGATGCCGATGTACGTTAGGTTCGCAAAGCCATGAGCATCAATAGTAATGCAACGGCCGCCATTGTTGATAGAAGGCTTGTTCGAGATGCATCGGAGCGGCGCGGACCGATCGGAGCTGCGGGAGTGTTTGGAGATCATGGAGATCTCCTTGTGCTTTTGGATCGCTTTCGCAGTGCTTTGATGTCATGCGGCGATCGATCTGCGAGAAGCCGATGCATCTCGAACAAGCCTGGCGTGTTTGTGTTTGGCGCTACCGCACTTGCGTTGCTGGGCAACATGAGACGTATGCAGTGACGTAAGATCTGGCTCTGTTGTGGCTCTCAAGCCGGTGGAAAGGCAAACCGGTTCTTAGTAAGCTTGTCAGTCGAACCAACTCCGAACCAGCTCTGGCTCTGGCTCTGAACCAGCACCCGGTTCTTGTTGGTGGAAAAGGGGTATTACAGCCACTGAGTTAGAACCACTGAGTTAGAAGCACTGAAATGAAAATTAAGCAATTTAATCATCTGTGGAACGGGCAGGACTCGAAAAACTCCAGCCAATCATTTCCAAGACCACCTAGAATCATTGGACTGTAAGTGCGTCAATCAAACGGTCGTACCACCCCCCCCCCCTCCCCCTCCTCTTCGAATGGGTGGAGTGGGTGGAGTCAGGGCCAGCGTTGGAGGAAAGAAGGTAGGACCTTTTGAGTTGTGTATTTTCAAAATCTGCCGGCCGTTTTGCAAATCCCATACCCTACTTTTAAGAAGAAGAGAAATATCAGTGAGATCATGTCTGATTTACATTGGTTGACTGACTTCTCCCAACTATTTATTTATTTAAATCTGTGTTTATGTATGTTTAAATAAACACTAATTAAATTTAAATAATAGTTGATGTTGTTTTTCATTTATTTTTACATTTTGATTTTTTTCATTTATTTATCATGGTTCTTTTGGCTTTGTGTGATTGGCAGTTCCTCAGGGAAATTAATCGCAATTGGACCATGTGTCTGCAACAGTGCAGCTCCACATATGGTTTTATATTGTTATAGTCATGCTCTTTGGAAAAAAAGACATGTTTTGTAATATTAGATGCCATCTTGTTGGACTCAATACCCAAAGCGTTCTGAAACCAATAGTATTTGTTTTCTTTCATTAAGTAAGGGAAAGTAGCCCAGCCAGCGCCTGGCTCCACTCAGCTTTATGTAGGAAAAAAAACACCATCTGCCAGTAGAATCCCACATAATCTTGGCGTAATCTTGACTTAAATGTTAAGGATGAGAGCGAGAGTGTTCAAAGAGGGAGCCCTACATACAATACGCATAACAGAACAGTCTGCCGGAACAGATTTTATTATTTTTAGGCACACAATACGGACAGGGTCAGAGGTCATGGGGCAGAGGTCTGCGTTGCGGGAGGTAGGAATGGGAGGGTCTCAGGGGTCCAATGTTGACCCAACCTTTCGGGCCATTGTCCTGAGGAGCACAAAGGATGGTCATCCTCCAGTTTGGCCTACCTCAAGCTGGCTTTGAATTTGGTTGACACAACAGTGAACAATAAAAATGGTGAAAGAAGCTTTTTTCTACAAACTCAGAAAAATATGCTAATAAAAATAGCCAAACTTTTATTTTGCGTATAGCTAGAGATCTAAGCAATATCACGCCTATTAAAATATTTTAATAAGATGTTGTAAGAAATGGTATACTTTTTCTCATGATTTCCCCTCAAACACATAATACACCTCTCTCTCTCTCTCTCTCTCTCTCTCTCTCTCTCTCTCTCTCTCTCTCTCTCTCTCTCTCTCTCTCTCTCTCTCTCTCTCTCTCTCTCTCTCTCTCTCTCTCTCTCTCTCCTCTCTCTCTCTCTCTCTCTCTCTCTCTCTCTCTCTCTCTCTCTCTCTCTCTCTCTCTCTCTCTCTCTCTCTCTCTCTCTCAATCAAGTGATTTTTTTTTTAGTGTTCTTTAGACTATACTAGAGAACCAATCACCTGCATTAGGAGCACATCACTCTCCATCCACCTTAGAGTTTGCTTCAGTTCGGTGGGCTGAAATAGAGTTGTGCTGTGGAAATACTGATGTGAGAGCGTGAAGTGGCCACAACTCCTCTCCCTCTCTTTCCTTTGTCTCTTGGTTTCTTGCTCTCCCTCTATTGTGATGAGGTAATGGATCCCTCATTCTGCCGCTGTCAGTTGCTTTCTGTTGTCTAATGTGTGCAATGGTTAAAAATAAACCTTTGTAAACTAGTTAGTTGGGGAAAAGAAAAAAGAGAGACACAAATTTAAATCCTCTAAGTGAGCTATTAACTTCTGCTGGCAGGGAAGTCCATATGCTTCCTATTATATGTGTGAGAAAGGTGAAGATGGGAAACCCTGAACATAAACTGTACTACTAGCATATATGTGTGTCGTGACTCCAGGCCGCAGTAAGAACAATCAGTGTGATTACTTTGATTATTATTAATAGTGATATAATCATTATCATTGTTACAATGTTCCCTATTGCCTTTGTAAAGGCTTATTGAAATTAAACAAATTGTTTGCATTGGTTAAATTATGTATTTGTTTAATTGTTACATACATATCTAGTGGTAATGGATGCTTGAAAATCTCTGTAAGGTAAAATCTTCAAAAGGTCAAAATGTTCTTTGGAAAGCAAAATGTAGCATTTCGGGGTTGCTAAAATGAGGTAACCTTGTCCATTTTCCAGGCCAGCTGGATTGGTACTGTTCCCTGAATTGAACCAAAAACAGTTTTTTTTTTTTTTTTTTTAAATGTAGGTTTATCCTTCAAAGTCTGTGAGTCAGTTACAGTAAAGTCAGCAATTTTTATGTCACTTTGGGTGGTTTCGCCATTTTAAATGTTTACGTTCTCATTGACATTGCTGTGTGGAACCAAGCAAACATAGTCAGGGCTGATCCTCTCAAAGCTGTTGTGCTCTGGCTGCTGTAGTTATGTGGGTTGGAGAGTGTCACATTTTCTTTCTAGATATAGAAAGCCACAATCCACTGCAGTAGTGGAACTGCGAAATCACCCAAAGCTAAGAGTTGATGGAGACTTCTTTATAGTGTCATGGTTCTGACCCTTGCCTGTGTTCAATGTGTTTGCTTTCCCTCAATGAGAGGCAAGGATCCTCAGCCTTGAGAGATTAATTGACAATGGAACTGAGTTAATGCATATTACATCACCAGCTGTTGTTTTTTTATTAGGTTTTGCAAGAGAGAAGCATTTTTTTTCCCTTTCAAATGAAATAAACAAATTATTTTGGACATTGAGTGCATTACACTGATTTAAATGGAAGAAGCCGATTTTAGGACACAGTGTATGCAAAGTGTTGACTTTCCAGGTGAAGTGAACCTTTCACAGACGCAGAAATGTCCAGGTATATGGTGCAGTGGTGCAATATTGAACAGCTGTTGATCACTTATTTTCCCCTTCCCTTAGATTTCCACCCCGTCTCCATTTAAATTAGAGAGAAGGGTGACAGAGTGCAAGCTTTTTACGATTTTATTGGAGCAATGTGACATGCCTTCAGAGGTGCTGTATCTTGTCTCCTACCTCCAATCTCAGCCTTATTTGATGACTTTTTGTGAGCTTGTTTGTTTTGTAATCTATGTCTTTAGCACTATTCAGATTGGATTAATCTTTTAATTGATCTTGGAGTTATAGTTATTAACATAGGATGTCTATGATTTCATTCATATTTCTGTAGGTATTCACAAGTTGCGAGTAGGCATGTGCCGGTATCAAATTTTCATGCTGCGATTAATTGAATGAGCTTTTATCACGGTATACCGGTATTATCACGATATTTTAATTGCTCAAGAGAAACGGATGGATTGCGGGTATCTAAAAAAACAACTTGCATCACAATGTGTAATTGTGATTTTCAAAACATGGTAACTAAACAGAATTTTATTAAGTTTAGTGACAACGTGTTACAATGTTTACATGGTACAATGACTGGTAGGTTACTGTTTGTATTATTCAAATAAATGATTGTATTTGATTTTAATCTTAATTCAATATTGACTCATTTGGATAAATATTAGGTAGGCTACAGTCTGCATGTTAATTTTTCTCAAGAAAAAAATATATCTCACATAATGCTGTAAACAGAGAGAAATTAAATATAATGCGGTTTTCATTATAATAACAATTATGTAATGACAAGTAAACATATAATTAATATGTAATAAAGTGCACATATTTAGCAAAATTACCATTTTTTCTAGTCAACTAAAGTGCTGGTCATTAAATGGCTTTCCTGAGGTAAATGTAACGTTCTGTGACATAACTGTTCTCCTGCAGTTTTATTGACCTCTTTCCGTGAAAAACACTGATTGATCGACATTTTGTATGAGGCATAAGCCTTAAGGTAAGTTGTACTGTATCTTTAAATAAAAAGTAACAGATGATCGGTTTACTTGAACTGAGGCGCAGCGATCTGTCACAATGGACAGAACCTTTTTTTTTTTCATATCAAAAGTAACCTGCTCTGTCTAGTCTGTCGGTGTCAGTTTCCTCTTTGCTCCACGATTTTTCTCTGCGTGAGAGCGTGTGAAAAGTGTCAATTCCGTAAAGCGGCTTTCAGACAGAACGCGATTTGCTATTTTGCAAATAAAAAGTTGAACTATTTTTAACTTTGACCCCGGCGTGCTTTGGTCGACGCAGCAACAAAACGTCCCCGCGAGTATTCTGCGTCCTGTCTGAAAGGCGCTTGAGTCTCAAGTTGAATGCGTGAGAGTTGGCAGCCCTGCGGGGGGTAAATCGTCGGCAGCGTTCCTCCTTCCGCCATGCTTCTACTCTGTGAGAATTGTTTGCTTTAGACTAGAGTGCGCTCTGCGCCGCGTGCACACAGTGCTTATACATGTGGGGATTGTTTACATCAGAGTGCGCACATGTTTTGCGGAGCATATACGCAGTGTTTAAGCGGTTGATAGAAAATTAGCTAATGCGTGTTCTAAAAGTCTAAATTCAAATCTATTATTTTTCACGGTATTTTGAAGTGGCCGCGATAACAATATCGTGCATATTCATTACCGCGATTTATCGCATTACCGAATACCGGCACATGTCTAGTTGCGAGTGTCTGTTGTGTGGATGTGGGCATTAAAAACGGCAATGGGCTATGGTCTAAATTCATAATGAAGATTCAATGGGCAAACACAACAATAACTTTTTGGTGACAAGAAGGATTTTTGGTGGTGTTAACAATTTATTCAGAAGCAATATTTTCTGCATATTTTTTATATTTACCCCAGGGAGTTATTTACCTTTATAAAGGCCAATTTTAATCTTATTAAATGTATGCGTCAGCTTTCATGTCAAATTCTGACATTTGATCAATACATTTTATGTTATTAATAAGACACTATAGGCTGTTACCAATCAAACTAAATAATTTACACTGCTAATTTACAACTGCAATGAAGAATGTTTTGAGATTAATGTTTTAAATACATTTTTGAAAATACAAATAACAAATGTTGGAAAATCAATGAGTCTTTCATTTAAAACACCAAATCATTCAGTAACAAAACAAGTGTTACTTTGACAATGTGCAAATCTTTGTTTTTGATCTTTGTTTGGATCTATTTCCGTTGGTGAAATAGAACAAGAACAGTCAATATTTGCAATCGTGATAATATTCGGCAAAACAGCTCCATTGGTCGTGTTATGTTACTTAACTATATCATATGTTATAAAAAAACCTCAACATTTAGAATTTTTACCTTAGTATGTTTCTTCTGTGAGTTTCTTGTTTGTGCTGTTACGCTCATTTGTTTTGACCTTTCCAACGAAAGTCTCTCACAAAGAGATCAGCAGCGCGACCTTGTTACCAGAAGTGCACTAACCATTATCAATCACTGTTTACACTGAATGTAACAAAATCAGAATCATAAGTTTCGATGCTTCCCTAGTTATTTTTTGTCACTAAAGTTTTAATCAGGCTAATTGTCCAGTTGGGAAAGTAAAATTCTCTTTCACTTGCCCCCTCAAAAATTGTACTTTTCTCGGACAAGCGTGTTGAGCCCTGTATATAAAATATATTTACCTGAGGTGGGTGAACAGGTTGTAGGTATGTATTGCTAGTCTTGCGTAGCTAGTAGGGGTGTAACGGTACATGTATTCGTATTGAACCGTTTCGGTTCGAGGCTTCCGGTTCGGTACGCATACAAACCGAACGATTCCTTGAACCATTTGTCCTGCCGACAAAATTCGCGCTGGCGCTACCACCACAACGTTGCGCAACATCAAATGGCAAGCGTAATGAAAGCGAAACGAAACTGCGCTACTCATTATGTGCTTCACGGATCGTTTATCAGTTCGGGCCAGCAACATCTGTGCAGCGCGAGCCGATCTCGATCAAGCGACACTGTTACAACACAGCGCTAAGAGATCCAGTAAAGAAAACATTTGAATTCGCCACTGAAGTAATAACATCGCTGTGAGATCTAGTGAGAAGCATTCACATTTCTCCGTTATTAACCGTAGATCTCTATTAGATCAAACAGCGCTGACGTGGAAACCAGGAGAAACTTTGTGCCGTGAATGAACTAATACTTTACGTCCACAGACCAGCAACATTCACCATGGATTTAATATAGTAACACTAACTGTAACCAGTTTGGCTGGAATAGTGAAATGCTTTCAAGTACTTCACACATCTTTTTTCCAGCACTTCAAAACTCAAATAATATATAAATAAATGTATATATTTAAATGTTATTTTTAATGTGATGACCAAAACATTATTTGTTCATCCTTCAAAGATGACCCCCATTTATAAACCTGAAAGTTTCAAGATGTAGGAAAACTCACAGTTATTTACAAATATTTTTTCTTTTAACAAATAGGACATTTCTCTGGCATTTTTTCTTTTTGCTGTATCGAAAACGTACCGAACCGTGACTTTAAAACCGAGGTACGTACCGAACCGTGATTTTTGTGTACCGTTACACCCCTAGTAGCTAGACCTTCAAATTGACTGCAGAAGGTCTGGACTCCATCACAGCTTTCATTGGCCACCCAAGAGGACGTTTGACTGACATGTTACGGAACCAATCACAGTTCGTTTTGTTCCGCGTCAAATTTAGGGGCGTGAAAAAAGTCTATGTCCCTACAATGACAAACCAGCGTGCATCTCATAAATCATTCATTCAAGAACGTTATGCAAGTTTACCGCAACAATGGGGCCGTGAACTTCACATACTTTTGAAAATCCAGTTTAGTTGATCCTGATAAGCGCTAATTGTCACAGTTGTGAAACACAAAGGCGTTCTCTTCCACGAGGGGGTTTGGCGTCACGGCGGCTTTGTTTCCAGGCGGACCGCTAAAGAACGCAACACATACATCTCCTGGACATTCCGTAGATTTCAACCAATCAGATGGCAACTTGGAAATTCCTGAAGTGTTTCATTGAAGTCTGCCATATGCATAAAACGTTCAGCCAACGGTCTGTGGGTGAGACTATTATTTCCCCCTTTTGCGCCCACTGTTGATCCTGCAGACTGGGGTGATTTTAACAAGTCATCCGGAATCCAAAAACTTCCACACTGGCGAGCTAACTTTCTTGGAGTGCGGGTAGAGTGGCTCGTCTCTCATATCCGACGACATGCTTTTATGCGGCAGTAGCAGTTGCATCCTGTCTGCTAATCTTATGACGGGTGGCAATCAGCGTTAAGGTGCAATACCGCCACCTACTGTATGTTGGGATGTCAATCAGAAACTGGCGCTGTATTATTTGCAACATATCATGTGTACTATTAATTTTAAATATTATGGTAATTGCCAATACCAGTATATTGTGACACCCCTAATTAACACGATAACGTTAATGCAAAAATCACAAAAGATTTATTTTTCAAACAAATGCTGTTCCTTTGAACTTTCTATTCATCAAGGAATCGTGAATTTTTTTTTTATCACTGTTTCCACAAAAATGTTAAGCAGCACAACTGTTTTCAACATTGATAATAGGCCATTTGGGTGTTTGCAAACAGCAGTGATGCTTTTTGTGGGCGGAGCATATCTGGTGGCCTACAGTTTTGCAGTAGCAGTCTATGCAAGCATAAAATAATAAATTCTGATTCTGACATCCAAAGGTGCAAGAAGACATTTTTTTTTCTCTCTTATTCTGTGGATTTTGGCCTTTTTCCTCCACTTGTTACCACTGTTTTTCAGCCACCACAATGCACACACAGCTCATCTGCTTATGCCCCCAGTGACAGGTATGTTTGGTGTATGGTTAGGGTTGAACTTCATGCTTAATTTTTACATATCAGGAAAATGTATATATTATAAATCAAAATAAAACACGCATAGGATTAAATGTGTCCGGACAACAAGTTTACCCAACCTTCTCGGGTAAAACGAGTCCTGTCAGATTAGGCCTTTTGTGCTTTAGTGTTTTGTTTGTCTTTTCTTTTTTTTTATTAGGAATTTTACATTCAATGCATGTTTGACCAACATATGTTCGACGAAAAGGAGCGAACAGATGTGACGAAATATTTTTAGCCCTGGACAGTTGGGTTTTGTCACTGAAACGAAATCAGCAGCTTTCTTCAGTGGTGTCAACACGTGCAGGGGAAACATTGCTTTTTCTGTCAGCATCACTGATCCTGGTGTGAGGACACTGCTCTGTGCTTCACGTGCCCACAGGGCCAAATTAAAATTTGCAGTAGGTAGACGGAGCCCACGAAGAGAAGGAGGGTCAATATTAGATTTATCACCTCTCGAAACATTTGGAGAAACTAACCAGAGGGCTTTTTGCTTGTCGGCTGCACTAAAAATAAACGCCACATGTGGACCGCTCTTTCTCTCCCTGAAGGGCCACTCCTGGAACTGTCTGTGGCTGTGGCACTCAGCAGACCAAAAGATAAAGGAGGGAGGGACAGGAAAGGTACTAAACCCATGGAAAAAAAGTCACCTCTTAGACTTCCATTTTGCACTGTTGCTGTGGATTTCTTTTTATATCCAACATCTAAGCAGATATGGGTATGTTTTATGCCAAAGCCAGCTGTCCATCATATCATATCATGTCATATCAGACAGACCATCAGTCATGCAATAAAAGAACAGCCTTTTTATATTTAGCTTGAATTTACACAGATCCTGATAATGCAGTAATAACCAATTCTCAGCATTGTGTGTATCCTGTTTTCTTTAATTGGCTTATGAATTAAAACCAAATGAGGTTAAATTTCCTGAAGGAACAAGGAGCACATACCGAACTGTTGATATCAACTGAATTAATTTTGTTTTGTTTTTTGTTTTGTGGTGGATCATTTGAACTTGAGCAATCAATGGTGCTTAAATCACTCACATATCCTTCATAAAACTAAATAACTCTAATGGAAAGCCCAGTAAGACTTTTATATGACTTTTGTTATCCAAAAATACTTATTTTATGGGCCTGTAATTAATTCTGAATGCTATTTACTACACCAATTAGGCACACAAGAAAACCAGCCGTTTACTTACTCGAGCTATGAATTTTGCATGACAGGGAGCAGAATCCATCTTGAGTAATATGCGAGTCTGAACTCTGAGATAAGCGGCGTCCCATCCTGCTACAGACCGAGCTGTACTTTGCCCCGTATCGCCGCATCTTTCTTGCGGGGTGAGACTGTGCCAGTTCTGAACTGGCACACACTGGGGGAAATTGATAGCACCTGGGCATGAATGCCGGAGCATAGTGGGTCGTCTTATCTCGGGCCAATTTCTCCTACCTCACTCTCCAGATGAGAGCGGCTGTGTTTTTCTAGGTCAGTCTCTCTGTGCCCAGAGAATAGGGCTGTGTTTTACCCATTACTCCTAATATGATCACTAATATTTTTACTTCTGCCCCGCCCTGAGGTAAGGGTGGCCTGAATAGTAAGAAGATCTAGATCAGCGGCTGTTGATATTTCGTTGGAAATGTTTAAAATTATATTTTATTGAAGTTATAGAAAAAAAAAATATATATATATATATATATATATAATATATATATGCGTGCGTGTCTGTATATGTACAGTGGGGAGAACAAGTATTTGATACACTGCTGATTTTTCCCACTTACAAAGCATGTAGAAGTCTGTAATTTTTATCATAGGTACTCTTCAACTGTGAGTGACGGAATCTAAAACAAAAATCCAGAAAATCACATTGTATGATTTAAGTAATTCATTTGCATTTTAGTGCATGACATAAGTATTTGATGCATCAGAAAGGCAGACCTTAATATTTGGTACAGAAACCTTTGTTTGCAATTACAGCGATCATACGTTTCCTGTAGTTCTTGACCAGGTTTGCACACACTGCAGCAGGGATTTTGGCCCACTCCTCCATACAGACCTTCTCCAGATCCTTCAGGTTTCGGGGCTGTCACTGGGCAATACGGACTTTCAGCTCCCTCCAAAGATTTTCTATTGGGTTCAGGTCTGGAGACTGGCTAGGCCACTCCAGGACCTTGAGATGCTTCTTGCGGAGCCACTCCTTAGTTGCCCTGGCTGTGTGTTTCGGGTCATTGTCATGCTGGAAGACCCAGCCACGACCCATCTTCAATGCTCTTACTGAGGGAAGGAGGTTGTTGGCCAAGATCTCGCGATCCTCCCCTCAATACGGTGCAGTCGTCCTGTCCCCTTTGCAGAAAAGCATCCCCAAAGAATGATGTTTCCGCCTCCATGCTTCACGATTGGGATGGTGTTCTTGGGGTTGTACTCATCCTTCTTCCTCCAAACATGGCGAGTGGAGTTTAGACCAAAAAGCTCTATTTTTGTCTCATCAGACCACATGACCTTCTCCCATTCCTCCTCTGGATCATCCAGATGGTCATTGGCAAACTTCAGACCGGCCTGGAAATGCGCTGGCTTGAGCAGGGGGACCTTGGGTGCGCAGCAGGATTTTACTAATGGTTTTCTTTGAGACTGTGGTCCCAGCTCTCTTCAGGTCATTGACCAGGTCCTGCTGTGTAGTTCTGGGCTGATCCCTCACCTTCCTCATGATCATTGATGCCCCACGAGGTGAGATCTTGCATGGAGCCCCAGACTGAGGGAGATTGACCGTCATCTTGAACTTGAACATTTTCTAATGATTGCGCCAACTGTTGTTGCCTTCTCACCAAGCTCCTTGCCTATTGTCCTGTAGCCCATCCCAGCCTTGTGCAGGTCTTCAATTTTATCTGATGTCCTTACAGCTCTCTGGTCTTGGCCATTGTGGAGTGGTTGGAGTCTGTTTGATTGAGTGTGTGGACAGGTGTCTTTTATACAGGTAACGGGTTCAAGCAGGTGCAGTTAATACAGGTAATGGAGTGGAGAATAGGAGGGCTTCTTAAAGAGAAACTAACAGGTCTGTGAGAGCCGGAATTCTTACTGGTTGGTAGGTGATCAAATACTTATGTCATGCAATAAAATGCAAATGGATTACTTAAAAAAACATTCAATGTGATTTTCTGGATTTTTGTTTTACATTGTCACTCACAGTTGAAGGAGTAGGCTACCTATGATAAAAAATTACAGACTTCTACATACTTTGTAAGTGGGGAAACCTGCAAAATCGGCAGTGTATCAAATACTTGTTCTCCCCACTGCATATGTCTATATATATATATATATATATATATATATATATATATATATATATATATATATATATATATATATATATATATATATATATATATATATATACATATACATACATACACATACATACATATACATACATATACATACATATATATATATATATATATATATATATATATATATATATATATATATATATATATATATATATATATATATATATATATACATATATATATATATATATATACATATATACATATATACATGCATACATTTTTTATCGAATAAATGCAGGCTTGATGAGGATAAGAGACTATCAAGAACATTAAAAATAGTAATGTTCCCAAACTTTTGACCGGTACACTATATAAATATATATATATATATATATATATTACACACACACACACAGTCATGTCCCTACATTGATCTGAGAGTAGTTCAAGGCCATACACTCTGAACATTCATCCGAGCACAAAGGAGATGGCATGTTTCCTTTAATGGCTAGCATGTGTAAATTTGAGTCACTTTTTCTTTCCACTCGCCCCTCACACTGACGAAGGTGATAGACAGGACATTCCTGACTTTCACACGTCTCTCACAAGCTCTCAGCTTTCCACAACAATCTCCACTCCCCCTCCCGAAGCTGTATTTTCTCTCTTTTTATTTGGACACGGACACAGAGAAAAGAACCAAGTCTAGAGAAATTAAAACGGGCAGGTGTTGTGAACCTGGGAGCAATTTGAATGTGTTAGCCTTGGCTGTCCTTGTTTAGATGCAGTCTCACTAGACTGTTATATTTAACTCATTCACTTGTGAAGAAGTCTTGTCTTTCAGTGTGTTCCAAATTTAATGACCTCTAACTTAATTTGAATCACGATATCAAAAATATGTTTGACCACTTGACTAGATATCACAAATTGATCTGTTGCCTCAATACAAAGGATTCAAACTTCAAAAACAATGGTTTGCAACTGTGTGGTTTTTTTAATTTACTTAATGTATAATCTTTTAAAAACAGAGGCTCTAGCATGTCGCATCATAACCTGTTGCCCATTTTCACAGGGTCTGAAGTAATTTAGCAGCCTAAAGTCTTGTGTGACCGCAACGTTACTGAGTGCAGCGTTCAGGAAGTGAGGTAAGGTTTTTAGAGCCACATGGATGGAGAGATGTTCAGATTTCACTTGGTTGAAAACCACAATGTCACCCTACAGAACATCACGTACACTATCCGTCAAGTGCCTAGACGCACTATACTAAATGCGTTTCTTAAAAAGAAACTCCTTTCAAATGCTTTTTTTGGCTTGGCGTGTTGCTTATTCAAGTTTCAGTTTATGTCAGACGTGAGCTCTTCATTGATAATATAGTGTTTATTTGCAAAAAGATTCAAAATAAACATTTCTCCTGTTAATCAATCACAGTTCTAAATCACATCCTTAATTTAGACAAGAAAGATATTCTGTGTTTACCCTTAGTAGAGTGCTGGTATTTTCAGACTCATAGGTAAATCCCAGCATGCACCACTGTGAACTCTGATTCCTTTTCACATTCAAGCAGAGCACCGTCACTTTTTAATTAAGGTGACATTTTGCTCTAGTGCTGGGATCAATGCACACAGATCATTCCTAATGAGCAATGACCCTGTCTTTCATTTAGTGCTAACAGTGCTTCCTCATAAAGAAATGTTATGATTGTTTATCCACAGACGATTTGAAATGAGGCGCGACTCGCTGTTTTGGTCAGGAGGTTTTTATGTGCGTAAAATTAGTCTGGGAACATGGCTAAAGAATAATTTGTGGCAATTATTTCATCAGTTTGACAGGTTTCTTTAGTTCGACTTGAGCTGGGATATTGCTACCATTTTCCGGCCTCTCTCAGAATAAGGCTTATTAAATTTCGCCATTGTCTTAATGTTAAAATACCAGCCACAATTATGCCCATGGATGCCTTTGTTTGCCATCCAACATGGTGCCAACAGGACACACGCCAACAGTCTTGAAAGAATCCCATTCTCAAGCGCTAAAGATGTCTGAATAATTATGCTGCCTTTGTTATTAAAACAAGAGGTTATTGATAGCAATTCAGAACGTCTCGGACAACAATTCTTTCCCGCTGTTTAAGAAATTCATGAGTTGGAAATATGTGCATACTCAATTCCACAGTAGGTCGAGACAGATGATCACTATTTATAGCTCTCTCTCTCACCTACATTGGCTACTTGCAACAAATTTCATAAGAAAGGCTTGTAAAAATAACCACCATTTTTCTGTTTGCATGTGTACACGCGTGTCTTGTGAACATGTCGGTGTGCGCAACCACTTCCTCTGTTAGTACAGCAGCGCGGGGTTTACTGACAGACCTGTCATGAAAACAAAAAAAGGAAGGGCTACTAAATAAAAGGAAGACCTCTAGTTTTTTTTCTCCTCAGTTTGTGCATTCTTAAAAATTGGCACAAATGTTTGCTTGCTCACATGAGTTTTCGAGGCACTCTGAGGGTTTTAGGAAACAGCTCGTCGTTCCTGCCTAAAGGAAAGGGATGAGGTCTATCTAGAAGAACAGATGATACACAGACGGAGTGATCTTGCGTTAGTCGCTTGATTTTCCAGTCAGGTTCTCCTTTCCGTCTCGTACTGTTCCGTCTGATCTAGATTAGAACAAGAAGCTCACTCTACGGAATACCAATTTCTTTTATCCACTTGATGTAATTTTGTGTTTAGGCCTGCAACACCTAATTAAACGAAGCAGTATTTTTACGTTACATCAGATAGGAGACTGCAGTGAACTGGCTTGTCCGCACCTCAGCCTGCTGAAAAAATGCAGTCTTCGCCCTCTCCGTCTTTATGCAAGATAATCACGGGGTTGATACATAAATGGGCGCCTCGCTGCAAGCGTCGAGTTGCTGGACGACCCTCTGACCTCTTTTTGAGATTCAATTGACATTTCTGCAATTGACATTCGTCGCATTGCTCAGGTGTTGTGTAGTGACAAAGGTCATTTATTCAGACAATTGAAAAGCCTTTAAGCGTTAAGCTTGACGTATGAGCCTCCAATAGCAAATGACTGTCATAGTCCGGTTTTACTCGTCTGGTTGCAGGATCCCGCTCGGTTGGCCTTTACAGTATCTGTTTGGCCAGAGGCTGGTATCAGCCACACACAGGATGCTTTCAGCGCTTATCTGGCCTTTTAGGCTGACTGTTGAGTGCTAGGGCTGACCTTTGACCCCAACCTTCCCCTCCATAAATTCCTTCCTCTTAACTAAAGCAGTGGAAAGTTTTTTTTTTTTTTTTTTTTTTTTTTTTTTTCCTCCTGGGTTGGTTTTAACAATAGGTTGTGTGCACAAACATCATGCATCATTCTAAAGACTGGCTGTCCGTGAAAGAGCTTCATCATGTGCACATGCTTATGTCAAACTGAGAATGCCTGGTATTCTCTTTCAAATATTTATTCAAGGTGGTTTTTAATGCAAATGTATAGATTTTGAAAGATTTATTAGTTTGTGCTGAGGATAGCCCCCTCTGCAGGTGAGCTCTCTTTCTTCTCTTTTTCTTTAACACATTGGTTTCCTGTCGGGCGGTTGGGGGGCAGCTTATTTTCAGCCTAGAGGGCACTACTGCCTTCAACATGGCCCACATCCTTGATTTTTCTTTTCCTTCCCTAAAACCTGCCGATTTTCCCCCGCAGCTTTCACTGTCATCACCAGCTCTGATGGCTTTATACACCCATGCATGGCTCAGACCGCAGACGCTGAAGTTCTTGTTTCCAAACTGCACAAAACTATGTTGGGATCAGCATGTGATGATGATTTTCATCACACTTTATGAATAGAGCGACTCAACCAAATTAGATTCCCCGCCATTCTTCACAATCCGTCGTTGCATTAAGAGTGTCTGGAGTGCAGTTGTTTTTCTGTTTGGATCATTTGCAGTCTCCCACCGCTCTGGGAAACAGGACCCCATGAACACATTCTGTTTGCTTAGGGTTTTCTTCCCCCCTCCTCTCTCCTCCACCCTAATAAACCTTATTGTAAATAATGCGTGTTGCCATAAATATTAGATATTTGTATGTTTGCAGTAGGGAAAGATGCCTTGCTTGTGTATTTCAAATACAAAAAACTCAAGGCTATCATTTCTTTCTGGTTTTTGACTGCTGAGCCTAAGCAGCAACAGTTAATGTTAAATACCCCAAACAGACCAGAGAATATAGGCAGTTTGTCTGAGGTTAACCTTTAATCTCCCAAATTAACAAGAAAACACCCTGGCTCCCCTGCTGATTTATAGTGATGTGGTCTTTTTGGGGCAACGGTGTGTATTTCTTAAAGAAGGATCTTTTTGGTAACAAGTTTTATTTTGTAAAATGTGTCATTGAAAAATATTTTTGCTTAACCAATGCTTAACCAAAGTTGTAAATAAAACAAAGATTATTGGAATGTTTTACGAGAAAATACCATTTCAGTCTTTCAATGTCAAAATTTCACATTTTATTCAATGTGTTACTTTCTGTGTAATTATGTGTGAAATTTACTAGCAGTTTCTGAGTGAAAATTTTCTAAGTAAAAATGCTACACTATTTTTTCAGTGTACTTGTCAGTTTAAAGTCCCCCTGTGGTAAAAATCTAGTTTTTAATGTTGTTTGTGTCTATGTGGTGTTTATAATATGCTTTAAGACAAACCATTGCGGAATATTTTCAAAGACCGTCTCAAAAACGCGGTTTGAATTCGCTGGTGATTCTTGCATCACAAACTACCTTGTAACCAATCAGGTCAACGTGTGATCGCCAACGAGTGGATCTCTGAGCTGGTGTGAGTGACTGGAGGCGGGGATAATTTGTATATTCATGGAGCTGTGGCGTATACTAAATGAGGCAAGGATGTAGTTACATTTAGGCTATTTTAAGGCATGAACACACTTTTTCACAGGAAAAAAAACTTTTTAATATGTTATTTTGTTGATCAAAGATGATTGACTACAGGGGTTTAGGTTTGGTTTTATTCATTTCTTGCACTGGAATTATAATTTCTTTTCAGGTTGCCTAAAGAAGGCTAAATGATTGGCTGTTTTTAATAGAGCAAAAAGCCCATGTGCAAGGAAACTGCACTTGAATGCTCTTGACAATGCTGTCGTTAAAATGCACATTGATTAATTCATTAGAATCCGTTATTTGCAAATTGACTGTCTGCGCTGATTATCAAATCCAGCTTCTTTATTAGCGGCGGCGCAATTCCCCTGCGAGTGCGTGTGAGGTCCTGAGCGTGCGTGTGTATTGATGCTCTAACTGGAGAGCGGTCTCTAGAGGACCGATGGGGCTCCAGGTGGAGGAACGTAGCCCTGTAGCCCTCTCTGGTCTACCTTAATCAGACCGCCACCCCCTCCAGCATCTCCACAGCGCTCAGTAGCAGCTGCCCGGCAACGGGAGGAGAGGAAAACGATAAACTTTGCGTTGAGATTTGTAGTGCATACTGATATTTGAGGAGCTTGGAGGGGGCAGAGATGTATTGCTTTAAATTCAGCTCACATTATGAGATGGAATAAACATCGGCTACTGCATTTTCACTCGTATGGCATTTTCCTAATGATCCCGTTATTGATAATGAATCAGAATGAGCTGTAATGTGACATTTAAACTTCGCTTCCTCCAGTGTACTGCCTTCAATTATGTCTGGTTGTGCACCACTCATACACTGAATTATTTAGATTGTAACTCCTTATACCTGCTCTGAATGAGTGCAGCCAATCACAATTGATAACAGTTGAAATGATGGTTGACCCTTCTGGAGCAGATGGATATCAAGGTCCTGGCCAGTGAATGAAAGGCTTCTTTGGGTTGGGTGTGTGGGGCCATTGTGGCCAGTGGCTTTGTCCAGATGGTTCACATACCTTTAGTCATGCTTTGGGTGAGGAATGCACTCCCTTGGGAGAGCTCACAGCCTAGAAACGAGGCGAGCATAAACATCCTTTCTTCCATCCATAATCCCGTCTTTGGCACAAGGGGGGTTGGGAACTGAGAAAAACACTTTTTTTTTGGGAGGGGGCAAATGTTTGTTGTGCTTGTTTTGAAGGTCGGTTTTTCTATATCTCCCTTCCTCTGCCCATCTTGAACCGTTTTGGGTGACGTGTTATAAAAAGGGCTTATAAAGCAAGCGCTCGGAGGAAAAGCCCTTGATCGTGATGCAGTCATCTCAGTATACTAATCAGCTCGTAAAAACATGTTCTGCCTTGAAATGTAATAATGCAATTGCTCAATAAACGTGCAAAACAAGCAGCCAATCAACCTGCAGTGAGTTTAGATTCTTTCGTTTTTGTTTATTTTCAAATAGATTTCAAACTATTATCCGATGTAAAAGCGTGTTTTGGAATGGAAGGACGTTCGTGACTAGATGTCAGACATTTTGTATGAAGACAATTGTCTATTTAAAGTTCTCCCCAGGCATTGGAACAGAGTTTGGCCTGTCAGCAGCTCGACAGAGTGTTCTTGCTTCCCAAACTTTGCATTGTTGGGCATTTATAAAATCGGGTAAACAAAAACCTTTCCAGCATGTTTTGAAGAGGACGTGTTTGCTTGAGCACAGTGTTTTATTTTGTTTTTTGAGATTTTCAGATTCAAGCCAGGGGAAAGAAGTTCTAAATAAAAGACAGAAGAACTGTATTTAGACAAAACAAGAATGAAGTTACTTGGTTTACAGGAAAATGAGTCTGTTGTTGATGAAAGCTTAAAAGAAAAGAAATCCTGTAATATCTGCCTCAATTATGATTTAACTTGAGTCACATTTGTCTCCCTATTTAAATGAAATGCAATGGATTTATTTGATTGTACATTTTAGACTTAAAGTGATCATAGTTAAGATGCTTAAAATGATTGTTCCCTGTGACTGCTCTGGCAGTTAATGTAATTTCTCATCAAACGAACTGTTTGCTAACGGCTCCCCTTCTGTCCACAGGACATTTCTGCACCGCATAGTTGCTTTCCCATCTCAAACCGCTGAACCCTCCTGTGCTTTTATAAGGAGTATGTCCAAACCAGTCCTCTCCTTCAGGTCCAGCCGTGTTCCTGCATCTGTCGCCACGTATCCCCGCTTCAATCGCTCTTTCAGTAGGAAGGCTCTCTAACAGCTCAGTATCACACTTTCATTAATCAAAGACACTTCCAGTGTCCTATTACAGAAACACAACTACTCGCCCTGTCTGGAACCGACAGCTCACCAATTCATCTTCCGGGGGAAAAAAGACGCCCAGTGCCTACCTGTTCAACTGAGCTGTTAAACCCACAGGAAGACCCTTTGAAATTGTTTTCTCTAGGTCAAGCAAACAACAAAAAAGGCAAATTGCTTGTCTCGAGTAACACAAGAGGGATTTCTTTTAGTGAGGGATGGTGGGGACGTTTGTTAAAATGCTGATTTAAATGCGTCGGTCGGTGGACTTTAAAACAACATCACTTGCGTGAAAAGCGCCATTTGACCCTCGAGCCCCTAGAGAGTGCATGGAGGGCTGAATAACATCAGTACTAACCTGTTGAGCATCTCAATGGAGAATAGCACTTAGCTCTTATCATGTGCATTGTTTTTCAATATAAATATCGAAGCAACCTTAAAACAAGAGAAATATTTTGATGACTTGTTTTATTCATATACCTCAAACATTGAATGCATTTACATTCATGTTCTTAACCCGATCATGCTTAAACAGTTTTCCTTTATCGGAGTAAGGTAAAAAAAAAGGGCTTAAGCATAAACTGATTGTCACAGCTAGATTTTTGCCCCTTACACTGAGACGCATTAACCTGATTTCTGTTGGCTTATTGAAGTGCGCATGTGTGATATGTGACAGGAACACGTCCTTACTGCAAAACGCTCGCTCTGTCTGTCTCATCTCATGCAGCAGAAGAAGTGGTACAGTCAAAATGCTGCATCTGTAACTGCATGAAAGGATAATATATGAGCCGGAAGTTTCCCGCTGTTGCAATTCCCGGTTTTTAATGCTTTATTTAACATCACAACTGACATAAGTGAAATGCTCGGAGTCCGATACGCAAATTATTACGTTTGACGTCAATTGTAATTGTGGTTTACTTGCGTTGTCGGGTCATTGGTTTGCATGTTAAACCAGACAACCGGTTATTTCAATAAGCAGATTTTTGTGAGTTATCAGCGGCCTGGTGTGCATGTAAACATGCTCACTGTGTAACATTTATGCTTAAAACGATTTTTTTTTTTCCAGCAGGATAAGAAAAATAAACTTAATTCAATTATTTGGAAAAGGTTTTTTTTAGTATAGTTTTGCTTTAAGTTTTAAGTTTCTAGAGGGGAAAAAAACAATGATTTTTGCAGTGTCCAATGATATTTTAGGATAATTTATTAGTTTTGTGCAAAATAATTGCCTTGAAGGTTGTTGTCCTAACAGAGTTTTGATACTTTATTATTCATAAATTTTCATTCATGGTTTCAAATTGATATATTCATGAACATTAATTTCATACCAATAATTCTGCTATTGTAATTCCTGTATAAAATCATTTATGCCAGCTCTATTTTTAATTAAACGGTCTGTGTAAATGCACATTTTCATGGTTTATATGCTCCTTCAGATGCAGCTTCTGTACTGTGCCCAGAAATGTCAACAGACTTCTACCATATTCTTGGGAATTGGAATTTTATTCCATGATTTTCCCATTTTCAGAAATGGATGTTTTTAGCTCAAGGCATACATTTTAAAACCAGATAATAATGCATATGTGGTGTCATACAGTTGATGAGATGATAGATGCAGCAATATATTTAGGAAAGCTTACAAGATCCCTCCAAAATCTCATTTTGTGTGTCATGTTGGAGATATATCATGGCATACATATCCAGGGGAACCGCTCATTTTGAGATTTTGCCTCTGGGGATCAATTGAACATTTCAGATGATATAGCCTGGTTTAGAGTAATGGGTGTTCAGTTCTTTTATATCATATCAAAGACAAAAAAGTTTCAGAAACACAATTTTTACGTGCCCCTGCTATCCCTAGTCCTACTTTCATTTCATATCCAATTATTATACATTTCTGTTTTGTTGTTTTAACGGCGCACCCTGCAATTGTTTTATCTAGACTTGTGTCTGCTGGTCTATGCTTAAAAGGAGGTTCTTCTTCATTCTGAGGACCTTTTATACACAGACAGTATGACTTGTTTATTCTATACATTATGACAATGGAGTATGTTAGTGGGGCGTGAATCAGAATGAGCTCGAGTTCTCCCGCAGAGACTGGCTGCTGTTGATGGGCATAATGAGGAGAAACATGGCCCGCAGAAAGCTCAATCCCGCCGCATACTGGATGGCAAATGAAGACATATTGAGGCATGGGGATTCTAACACTCGCCGCTGGGCTATTAATTACTCTTTTGTTGCATGCATCTGTTGAAAGACATGACACCTTACTGAGGACGGAGTGTTTGATGAAGCCGAGCAGCCACTACAGCGCTCACCACTCCTCGATGTATTATTCATGGTCTTCAGATGCGTGAAACAGATGATGCTGCTGCTTTTTTCCTATTTTCTTGTTTAGTTACTTCTGTAAAACAAGATGCATTTATTTGAAGCAATATTATATAATACTTGTTTTAGAAAAATTATATTTGAAAAAGTTGTATTAATTTGCTCTAAGTTTTTTTTATTTGAATAAATTTGATTAACTGTTTACAAAAGAGATAAGAAAAATGAACTTCAAGATATTTTTTTTGAAAGTCTTGATGGTAATCATATGCATCTCTGGGTGAGATACAGGATATTTTTATTATAAGATTTTTATTGTTCAGTTTTGCTTCTCAAGTAAATGTATATCTTTAAAGGATGCTTAGATGTGTCTTCTGGAAAACAAGACTCTATACTGATTAGGAAAACTATATTCGCTGTGTTGTTTTTTTGCTCTGAGTTGGCAGGTGAAGGTGCACATTAAAAGGCCTTAGAAAGACTTGTGTGTTTTCTGTGTACCCGCATCTAGCCACTCAGAGTGTGCGGTTATTGTGCCCCTGCTGAGATGTGAAGGATGAAAGAGAGAGAAAGACAGGCTGATGTGTCTAGCTGGACCTCTCTCTCGTTCTATCTTTCTCTCTCTCTCTCTTTCTCTCACCAAGCACCCAGCTCAGGAGTGACAAGTCCTCCCAGGCATTCATGCTGCTGATAGTTATTAGTTTTGTACAGAAGTCTGTTTTGATTTCCCCTCACAATGAGAGGCAGCGCGCGACTGGGTCATGGGAGCTGTATTGATTTCTCCTTACGCTCTCATTCCAGAGCTAAGACTCCTTCACCCTGCTTTCTTCGTTTGCAGACAGCAGGCGGTCAGTAATGAGGCCTGGGTTGGACCTGAATCACACGGCCATTGCCTTCTCCATCACCTTCAGTCCCACCCTATGCCTTGTCCTGCTCCCAGCACTGTAAATAAGCACCAATGGAGGTGTTTGCCCCTTGGCACTGATCCGAGACACATCTGATAGCTTATCTGGCACTGGTTAAGGTTTACATTTCAGTCAGGATGGAAACTGTTCAGCTTAAAATATATAGTTTTACTCCAAGAGCTGAATAGACTTCGATGAGGATGTGCAGCAAAATGCTTTCCATCAGTTTAAGTGATGATATCTCTCAAAACTCTGTGGCATTCTTAAGCAACTAAAATCTTAATTTAAGCCTTTTCTTTGAGTTACTAGCTAATGTAATTTTTACTTAATGCTCCAAACCATTTTTTTTATTTATAAAGTCACATCATGTGGTCTAGAAAGGTAATTAGGACCTGACAAACATTTTATTCTACCCAACATTCCTTGGTGCACAATAAACAAGACTTTTCTTTTTAATTATTCTTCTTCTCCTTCTTTGGGATGTATTGGAGTAGACTTTATTGAGTGCTCGACTCTTGCATTGCCAATACAAGGTCTTGACCTTCCATCAAGAGGTGCATACAAAAATATATGCACCTCTTGATGAAGTAACATCACATTTATTTCCGTCAAGAGGTGCATCAATATTTGCGCTACACACTCCATCAATTAGGGTTAAAAAAACTGTTCCCAAACACACAACAATAATAATAATAATACATTTTATTTATGGTGCACTTTACATTTCAACAAAATCTCAGTGCTACAGTAGCAGGGGGTTAAAAACAGTTCGAAAAATATCACAAAATCAATAAATAGCAATAAAACACCACAAAGATTCAATTAAAATCATGAATGTTAAAAGGCCTTTTGAAATAAAAATGTCTTTAGTCCCTACAACAAGCTAGAAACATTATAATAAAAACAGAAATAATGATCCAGTCATAGACTTACTAACACTTGAGAACTCCACAGGGCTCAAAATTAACTTTTTTACTTGGTAGCACTGGTGCTCCCAACTTCAAAAAGTTAGGAGCACCAGCAAAAATTTTGCAGCACCACAACTACAAATTATGTATTAACAGATTTCATTTCACTGGGGCTTTACACATCATGTGGCCAAGATTTTAAATTTGGTCTTCTGGCTCCATCTCACCCTGATAATATTGGCACATGATTTGTCATTTGCATACGTCATGTTAATTGCAACTTCGACGTGTTAAATCGTTCTTTTCCCATGAGCTGCAACATAGGTTTAATATAGTGAAGGCAAGCTCTTCTTTGGCGATGGTGTAGCCTATGCGGTGTTATATTTGACGTATTAGCTCTGCCAATAGAGAGGAACGACCAGCAGCATCCTGCCGATTAAAAGCCTTAATAATCGAACCTGATGAACCTGATTTGTTTGCCACACATCTGGCCCCACATTTTTTGCTTGGCACTCTATTGCTATTAATATGCTGTATTAATCTTTGTTAATCTTAGTTAATAAAAATACAGCTGTTCATTGTTTGTTCATGTTACTTCACAGTGCATATGTTAACAAATAAAAAACAATTATTTGTAGGCTATTAGTAGGCTAGCCTAAATGTTGAAATTAACATTTAAAAATGGTTAACAAATTAACAAAGTGCAGTTTATTAATAGTACATGTTAACTAGAATTTAATACATGGAACATTATTGTAAAGTGTTAGGCTACCGATTTGTTATACACCGATTCAGACTCGTGAGTTCAGTGTTGGACAGATCCGTTATTTTAACCATTCATTAAAGTGAATCGGTTCAAATGAGTCATTAGTTCTCGAATCGGACGTGTCATTAGTGGACGTGTGATGAGCATGGTGATGAGGCACATGTTGTGTGATTTATCCCGGCAGTTTATTTTTTAGCACAATTCACACTCCGCGGTAATTCAGGAGAAAAAAAACTCAGAATACTCCACGTGAAACTTTGGTCTTCCGCCCTTTTTCTATCGTGTCAAATGATTTTGATTAATGCGCGAGGGAGAGATCAAGACAGCGCTCGTATTGTTTGAACATAGATATAAACACTAGATGTCGGCTTGGGGTTCTAAACATGCGTCAAAACCGCCGCCATCTTGGAACTGGGGTCTTGTCATAGGAAGTAGCTAGGTAACGCTGAATTCATGGATGATGCTGGACTTTTGTGCTGCGTATGGATGTTCACACGAACGAAATCTAAAAAACAGACATCAAGGGATTACATTTTACAAGATTGTGAAATTTTGTAAATTTTTTAAAATTTCTCTGGACTCAATGATAAATACATGTCTGACCGTTTGAACGAACCAAAACAACCAGAAAATCGCATTCACGACGATGTATGGTGATTTTATTTCCGTTAGAGCCAGGGCTGGATTAACCGTTAGGGCAACTGGGCACTTGCCCAGGGGCCCACGACATCTAAGGGGCCCTGGGCAGCAGGGGCGGAGTGGCAACCGGGAGAGTCGGGAGTTTCCCCGGTGGGCCGGTAGTGTTTCGAGGCCGCGAAGGCCGGTCTGATAAAATGTATCCATTGCAAGTTCGCCATGCGCACGCACTTGTGGCCCAAGCGAGGGGAATAAAAAAATATTTGTTTACATTTTTGATAACGGAGCGTATATTTGCACTAAGTGCCTGTGATTTTTGCAAAAAGACGGCCGTCACGGAATTGCTATAGTGGCGTAGGTCGTAGGGCGTGAAGAGCTTGAAAGCTGTTTTTGATGCGCTCGAACCGAGTTCGAATCCGCCTTTTGCCGAACTCTCCCTTCTCCCTTTTCCCAACACAACACATGAGATCTAAAATGTATAACCTAACATAAAGGTCTCTAGCGTTATATTTTGACAATAAACTAAATTCGAAACCATGATATGGCTTTGTCCCTTTATAAAACAGCACAAGACTTTAAGAATAGGCATCCTGTTTGTGCTGGGTGATTAAAAGAGAAGTGTGCACTTTGCTCACGCGATCAGCATGGTTATCTGGTGTTTTCTCCTAAATAAAAGCTCAAGGGTTTATTTCTTGCAAGTGAAGAAATTAGGACAAAAGTGTTTTTTTTATTTTCCTATATTATAGTGTAATGTAGGCTAAAAATATACTTTTGAAATATTCATTTTCATTTATAGTACATTTATAGGCTATATGGATTTTACGTCATAGGAATAATTATATAAATCATTATTACATTATTATAATAATTGTTTGGCATCCTAAAACACCATTGATAATGTAATGTAGACTGAGACTCTCATAACTAAAAAGATGTTGTAGCCTTCTTTATTGTCCTGGTACACATTAAAGGGTTAGTTCACCCAAAAATGAAAATTAAGTCATTAATTACTCACCCCCATGCTGTACCAACCCCGTAAGACCTTCGTTCGTCTTCGGAACACAAATGAAGATATTTTTGATTAAATGTGACAGCTGGATCACTCCTCCATAGGCTTCCTAAGGGAATGAAACTTGACGGCCCAGAAAGTCATTAAAGAAAATGTTTAAATATTCCATGTCGCAACAGTGGCTCAGCTATAAGTTTATCAAGCGACGAGAATACTTTTTGTGCGGAAATAAAACAAAAATAACGACTTTATTCGACTATTCCTTTTCTTCCTTGTAGGCCTGAAACGAGACTTCAAGAGATTTCCACGACGCGCATGCGCGAGAATTGCGATCTCCTTCAACTACTTCAGTTAAGTTCTCGCGCGTGTGCGTCGTGGAAATCTCTTGATGCTTTTTCTTTGTTCAAGGAGCAGTTCATGGGTTGAAGCTCTTAATTTTGATCTCTCAAAGAGCACGAGATTGATGCATTTAACCTTAAAATGTACAAAATTGTCTTGCGGGGGAGCATGACCCCAAACCCCCCTAGAGGCACAGAGGTACACCCAAACTAATTCCTATGGGAAAGAACGACCATTTATGAACTTTACTCCAGCATAGTACAACAAAGTTCCTTTTAAGTCAGTAAAACTGTAAATGCCATATTAAAATGTCCTTGGACAAATTATACATTTGGCCTGCCTAAGAGGGGGCCTACAAGACATTGTGCCCAGGGCCCTCTGAACTCTTAATCCGGCCCTGGTTAGAGCATTTCCTACATTGACGCTGATGAGGGGTTCCCGTTTCAAGATGGCGGCTCTATTGATGCATTCAGTCCAATGAACTGCCGTAGTCATGCGACATCTAGTGTTTATATCTATGTTGTTTGAAGACGTGAGAGTGCGCACGCGCGGCCGGGGTTCTCTCTCTTACGTAGACGCGCCCTGTCAAGCGCAGCAGTCATTCTATTCTGCATCACTCACCGATCAAATAAGGCTTTGGCGGCCGCCAAAAAAAATTTAATGCAGGAAACCCCCTGGATTGGTTATATAACGTTGGATAAAAAAATGGTCCGGCCAACGCGTATCAGTGCACAAGGTACACACTGTGAAGTAATTTGCAAACGTTTTTTAGAGACATGAAAACAGGTCGCACCACAACCATTATTTGCACTCGCACAAATGCTCCCAAATATATTTTTAGGTCGCACAGATTAAATTTCAGGAGCATATGGGACCAAAATGGTCGCAATTTCGAGCCTTGCTCCATATATTTGGAGTTCTCAAGTGTTAGTAAATTGGTTCTTGCTATGCTGGGCAAAATATGCCTCACATTTTTCTAATGCAGTTTACTGTGCACCATGCGCTTCATAACTGCGCTCAGCTGAGCTTCGCACACTGGTCTATTTAGTAAAAAAATAAAAACAATTGTGCAGAGGCGACACAAACCACCAGACGGGGTGACACGAAATCTCTATGAGAGCCATTATCAATGTCCTGCATACAGCAGAAATCTAATACGGCACACATTCTTGACATTGCCATGTTTTGTGTGCTTCCATTCTATTCTGCCTGACCCCTTCTCAGCGTCTCTCTTTCAATATCTCAGTGTGTCTTCACGCCTTTATTTCCTCCCCTCTTCGTCTTCTTCTGTCTTCCTCTGCATGCTATCTGTTGATGGCACTTTCTCGGTAAGAGGCTGGTTTGAGGGTGAGTAACAGGGACGGTGACTCTGCACGTAGCAGGGTTCGGATGCCGCTCGGCCATGCCAGACGGGAGGCTGGTTTACCGCAAGCAGAGGGATGCTACATCCTGGCTATTTCAGAACACTGCTGTTCTCGAGCAGGACAGAGGGTGGGGTCATGACTGTGCAGATACCTCATCTTGGCAGGGCACATGCAAGTGTACACCTGAAACCCCCCCTGTGGCCCGGGCGAAGTACAGGCCGGTATCACGACACCGAAGGGCGGAGGTGTTTACACAGTCTGGTGTTTTTGGGGTAAATTTCAGCCAAACTATGCAATCGACCAAATAAAAGCATAAATCAAACCAAATCGAAAGCTAAAAATGCATGGACCACCAGCGAGCCCCCACCTGTCACTGTCTACGGATCGTATTCCGCCTCGAGTCGTTGCGTAACGCTCTGAAAGCAACAGCCAGAGCTATCGTCGACTGTCCTGCACAAGCCTTTAATGTCCTTTTTTGTGCCTGTGCTCAGACAACCTAACCCGTCTGTTTACAAAGATTGTCATAGCAGGTGGTGATAATGATGATATGAGTTGAGGTTAAGACTTTTTTTTTTTTTATGGTGATGATAATACATCTGTGCTCTGCTACACAGGCTGTTCCTCTTAAATTTTAGCATCTTGTTTTTGCACATTCCACCTTGTACAAGTTATTTAGTTTCATCTTTATTAATGTAACAGGTGCCAGCTTGTTAGAACAGGAAGAAATGTATTTCTCCTGGAGCATGGCAGATATAAACTGGAACACACAAGAGGCTACAAGTATTTGATGTCATCTGAACAGGGAATAAATTATACAACACACTGGAATGTGTCTTGCCTGCTTCTGTCTTCTTTTTCAAAAAGAGAAGACCTAAAGTTAGACATCCTTGAGGTTGCTGCCACTTGATTGAAGGTGATGCCCATGAATAATGCATGGCGGAGGGAACTCTCGTCTGGGGCTTTTTATAGAGCTTGTGTGCGCTAGCCTCGCAGATCTGAAGATCAACAAATGGCAATGGAGGAAAACAAGAACATAACAGACTGCTAAGGAATGTTGAGAAATGAAAGAATTGCTATATTCAGAGATAGAAAGAGGCTGGCGTTGTGATAAAAGGAGAAGAAAAAGAGGATTTGGGAGCTCGCTCTGCCATTTAACCTCACACTCTGCCAGGCTTAAAGATGTCAGTTAACCCAGCGCTTTTCTTGTTTTCTCTTTTCTGCACTCTCTCTCTCTCTCTCTCTCTCTCTCTCTCCTTTTCTCTCTTCTCGGTCTCATTTTTACCAAGAAGCACAAACCCTTGATTAGCCGGCACAGCTATTATTGTAAGTGTCACAGGCTTTCAAATCACAGAGCTAATCACTGAACACAGACCTGATATATTTGCAAACATGAGTGTCCTCAAAAAAAAGAAAGAAAGACTCCTCCTTCTGTCGCTATCAATAACCTTAAACGTCACGGTATCCCTTTTATTGGCAAATCCGCCGGTCATAGCGCTCTAGTTTGTGTCATTAGGTTAATGACAGAGGCTGTCTTGTAATGGCTGCCAGTGAATGAGGCATTAGGTGTGAATCCTTTCCCCTGAGCTGCTGTTGAGGGTGCAGGTATAAATTGTGGATTAGAACAGGGGGAATGTGTCTCTTTTTCCCAGGTAGCGCAATTAGGAGCGCCGGCTTAAGCCCGCTTCCTGACAGAGCTCTTGTGTGCGGCTAATGCGCCACAGTTCTGCCTGTTGACTCCACAGAAAAGAGGCTTCGAAAGGATAATGAAAGGAGTGCTGTGTCGTTCCCCCGGACAACATAATTGAGCTTTGTTCAACGCCCCAGTCTCCCAATACACCTTCGCTGTCTTGTTTTTGAAGAGACCCCCCTCCCTTCTCATAGAAGAGTCTGGACTACATGCTGCTTATTTAACCTAGTCTCCACGGTGTGGTTCAGCCACCCAGCGTGGGATGTTCACCGAAAAACAAGATTGATCCACAAAACAAGGCAGGGATTTATTGATGACAGGGTGAAAAAAAATGCTTAGGGCATCTTTGGTAATTTCTTGCAACAGGGCTATGGTTTTTAGTCTAGTGAGCTGCCTTGCTAGCAGCTACAGCCTACTTAGCTACCTTCTTTATTAAGCATTAGTTCTCCTGATTTGGAATAAGCTAATGGTTCTCTAACAAACATAAAAAGACATAGCACACAGACAAATAGTGAGAAAAATATTCCACATTCAGTTAGACTGAACTCTGTGTGTGTGTGTAGGTAGGTAGGTAATATTATATATATTTTTTTTTTATTTACTTTGTATGTAGAATATAATATAACTATTAATAATCATAATGACTACTGTTATTATTCGATTCATTTATTTCACTTTGTTTGCTGTGTTGGTTTGCGTGTAGGTAACATTTATTTGTTTTATTATTATTTAATTTTAGTTATTGAGTTAGATGTTTAGAATAGTTTCGCTTTGCCATGTTTTTCTGAGATTGTTGCAGTGTATTATGGGATTGCCTTTCTCTCTCCTCATGCTGCCATAAGGCCCTGATATACTCATAGCGAAGTTCTTTTTCGCTCTACGTTTAGTGGTAAAAAGAAGTTTGTAACAAAAATGACAGCATTGAGAAAACCGCAGTTAAGAAAGCAACTGATCATAGTGATGTGGATATGTTTGCACCAGCTCTGCAGTACAGCACTCCAGTCAAGACACGTCACGTTTATTTATATTGCACTTTTTACAATAGATTTCTTTTAAACACTTACACTTTAATTTCTACTATAAAGCTGTCTAGTGTTTTTCACTTCAAAGAGGGTGGAGCCCCAGAGCGCTTGCCTAATCGCCGCAGTCCAATGGTAGTTTGAAGGCGTTTACCAGCCGGAGCAAATTTTTCCAGAAAGTTCCCTTAGGCCAGCTACTTCGAACTCCCGAAATGAACAAAACCAACAATGTTTTGGCCTGATTTTGTTCGAAATGTCACACCAGTTTGTTCTTCGATTTTAGTTTGAATTGGGGCCTTAGAATTTGGCCAAAAGAAGTTATAAGGTGTGGCCACATCTATCGTTGTTTCAATAGGAATCATCCACTCAGCCACGAATTTTGTGCAACGGTGAAAGATTTTGCAACTGCTTCAAGTCGATCGTGGTAATTCGCTGTGTTGACCAACAGAAAGCTGCTTGGTTTGAAAGTGACTTCCATGTTTTATACATCACTACCCTATTGACAATAGACATGCTTTACCCATAAAATTTCGTAGCAACTTTGCTAATGTGACCTTCGCTTTAGGGAGCATACCTGTGACGTCTATGTAGGCAGCGCACTAGGTTTCGAAACAGAAATTCTCAGCTAATTCTTGGCTGTTATTTGGAAATGGCCCGTTAAATGTTTTGATTGCCTGCCATTTTCCTCTTTCACACAATATGTTGTAAATGTTGTCTATTCTTATCTGTCGAGCTGTAGGTGAAATCTGTTAGTGTCTGTTGGTGTGTGGGAATCGTAATACAGGGAGCCATCCTCGTCTCTCTCTTCCTCTCACACTGTCTCTCTTTCTCTGCCTGTATCTCTCTTCAACCGCTACTCATCTATGCTTAGCACGAGTCTGCAGTATGTGCGAGTGTGGCTGGAATTCATATGAATGTCTCGCCGCAGGGAGAGAAGGCCGAGTCATTGATATGTACAGGAGGACTCCTGATAAACAGCCCGCGCCGCTGAGAATTACCCAGCCATTTGATACATTCCGATCATGAAAAAAAAAAAGGCTGAGAAAAAAAGATCTTGAAACAAAGGATAGACATAAAGACAGGGTTGGTAAACAGTGAGAGAGACTGGCAGTACTATGTAATTTTCTGTCAGTCAAAATAATATATTCAAGCACAATTGTATCTTATAGAGCGTAACCACATTGTGTGTGAGAGAAAGAGATAAAGAGAGCGAGGGAGAAGTGGCGCACGGCTCATAAACGCAGTAATGGCTTTTCATGGATGCAGTTGCAGGGGTTAAGGGTGGGCTTATCTCGAACAGCTGAAATTTGGTTGGTTTTTGTTGTTGATGCTGTTGTTTTGTTTTTTTGCCATCTGATTCGCCATTGTCTGGCTCATTCATTCTTAATGGACTGGAAAAGACTGAGGAAAAGGCATGCTGGTAGTCTCACCGAAGATTGCTAAAATAAAGCAGATATACCGCAAACAGTCAGTTTAGCGATGTCTCATCCCTCGAAAGCGAGACAACTGGTTTTGCGTCTTTTTTCATATTTTTCTCAAGTATTCAATCTTTAGTAGTGCTCCATTTTTTATTTCGTATGCAATGAAGTTCACAAATAGGGTTTTATTTTAATCATAACATAACAATTTGAATGAATTAAAATAAACATTAAAAATGTATGTGTATTTATATGCATATTTTACTATAGTATATATTAATATATTCACTATTGTTCCAACATTTGAGTTCGGTAAGATTTTTTTAAATGTTTTTGAAAAGTCTTATGCTCACCAATGCTGCATTTATTATTACAGTAAAAATAGTAATATGGTGAAATAATATTACAATTTAAAATAACTTTTAAATTTTAATATATTTATAAATGTAATTTATTCTTGTATACAGCAATGAATAGAGCTGAATTTTAAGCAGCTGGTTTTCTTTATAAATTTTATGCATCCCTAAAAAATGTTACTGACCCCAAACTTTTGAACCGTACATTTGATATGTTGCTTGAATCATACTTTTTCACAATGTAAAACTTTAAATCAAAATAAACTATTTATACAGGTTTAAATTAGATTATCAATGTGTTCTTGGACTTTTGGGCTTACTGCTTTGCTGTCCCTGTTGAACACAAGACATTGTTTTTCTATTGACATTTGAACATTGTAATAAAGCATTTTATAGCCGAGGTCAGTCAACTGTTCTTTACTAAAGAGGGTCTTTTGAAAAGTCAATTAACATTAATCATCATTATGTTAATGTTGTGGCAGCATGGTGTCAACACCTCACTGAAATCTCTATTAAGCTCAAGTGCAGCAGTGGATTGACAGATTGCCCCCCCCCCCCCACCACCCCACTTTCTATTTCCCTCTCTTGTGCATTGTTGGACCCCCTTTGACAAATACCTTAATCTGAGTGTGCACATGGGCCGGCATGCCTTTTAGGGATTGAGTGGGACCTTCTAAAAGCAGATGAATGAGAGAGGCATGGTTGACTGCACGGGCCAGCTTCTCTGTTCCCAGGAACAGCCTTCCACTCTCCCATGATTTTTTTTTTGCATTATTTCTTTGGCCTAGTGCACGTAGCCTCTCGCATGCCCCTCCACCACAGTTTTTGCTTCTGAGCCTTGTGATGCTCCAACCAGTTTCATCAGGGCGGAGCCCACCTGATCAGATTTCCATTTACATCATTAGCATGGCCAAAATAATTAGCAATAATGATATTATTGTGATATCTAGAAGTTTTGGAAAAAATGAAGCCAAAGAGAGAGTTTGTAACTACAACTGTTAAAAAATGCATAAAAAGGACTTACTGTTTATCTGCACTTCCTGCAGATTGGGGTGTCTTAAAGGCGTCATAACTTGTTTTTTTTGTTGTTTTATTATGTTCCCTTATGTGCAATTATAGTATTACTATAGTTTTTTGTACAAAAAAATTAAAAAATGTAGTGATTTATGACCTTTTCCCACCCTGTTTCTCCCCCTCTGATTCAAACAGTCTGTTTTGAAGGTGTTTCCCCTTTAAGAGTTCAGTGTTAACACCCATTGTTATGATTGGCTAACGTCAGTGCTGCTTATGCATAAATTATTAACGTTAATCATTTTGTATCACATGTAGGCTACACAATTCTCCGCCACGTGAAACTTCGGTCTTCCGATCTTTTACCATCATGTCAATTCTCAATTGATTTTGATTCATATGCGCGAGGGAGAGAGAGAGGGAGAGCAAGACAGTTTGAAGGTGCGCGCGCGGCCGGGGCTCTCTCTCTCTCTCTTTTCCTTCTTTCAGGAACATGCGCCCTGTCACACTCATCTACATCACTCACCGAACAAATAAGGCTTTGGCAGGCTGCATATGCTGCAAATAAACTGCATCCAACTGCTTTCCCTGACGTCTGGATCGTTCGGCAGCATTCAAACATGTTGTTTGTCCACAGCAGGAACAGCACTTCTGCGTGGCGTAAACAGATCCCCCTCGCTGCACGTCAACGCATGCGATGATTTCAAATGAGGCGTAGTTGTCTTGCGCTGGAGGCGGTCATATGCAAACGACTGGTACGTCACTTCGTACCGTGACGTCACTAAGTTCAAAGGATCTAGAACGAGCTGTATTTAGAGCTTGATTAAATAAATGGTTTGTTTATAATGGGGAGGACGTCTTAAGCTATGAAACTTGCAGGAGGTTTTAATGGTACAAAGACCTCTTAAATACCAAAAGATCAAGGCAAATTTGGTTTCTCATGTCATGACCCCTTTAACAACCCCCTTCTTTTTTTTCGGAATCCAAAAAATTAACTTTTCTATCTTTTCTCACTTTAGTCTGTCATCTCTACCTACGTGATTTTGTGTGGCAGAAGTATCTACACTCCGTCAACATTTTTGTCCTGTTTTATGACAAGTGGCATCCAGCATTAAGCTGCAATACGGCCACCTACTATGTTGGAAGGTCAACTGGCCTTGGATTATTTACAATATTATCACGTTGTAGTATTAAATATAACAGCATTGCTTTAAGTTTGCTGACAACACAATGCACTTTAGCTGTTTGGATGGTTACCAAAGGCTTTAGATATACAAAGATTACTTATGATTGGCAGAAACTGCAATGCACAATATGGCGGATTAAGTCCCGCCTTCTAAATAAAAGAGCCAATTGTTGATTGATAAAGTCATCGCGTCACTAAAGCTGCCATTTAAAAGCTCCAGTTGCCATAGAAACATGAGACTTGCGCTTATACTGCAGATGCACAATGTCTGGTCTGAAAAAAAAAATTTTCATCGCTATTTGAGCAGAAGAAATAACATTTATGCAACAGTTTATGTCAGACTTTGCTGCTGATTTAAAATGTGTTATTTAATTGTGAGTTTAGCAAGCAGTTCCCCCATTCAAGTAGATTTGACTTGGTCTTGGATGCCCGAAATGGCTTCCCAGCCAGAGGCGTTGCAAACTTGGACATAGTGAACAGACTTTTCTTGAAAATTACTTCGGTTAAACCCTTTCAGAAAAGTTTTCATTCCATTCAAAAATTCATTCCCTTTAAAGCATCACCGCTACGGCCATACACATTCAGATGAGGGTCTTTGGGAGTTGTGGTGCATCTCATGCTGATTTTGAATGTCCCACCATGAGTGTTGCATTAAGACATCATGTGTCACTCTTGAGACCCATTTCATTTTTTCATCAGCATTTTTTTTAGTGTGCGCCCAAATATAAATTATTTCATCAATGTCATGACATCCACCCTCATGTCATTCCAAACCTGTTTGACTTTCTGTGTGAAACACAGAAGATATTTTGATAAGTGTTTTTTTCTCCTTGTCCATATAATGAAAATCAACAGTCACTAAAACTGTTTGATTACCAATATTCTTTGAAATAGCTTTTGTGTTTCCAGTCATTCAGGTTTGGAACAGCATGAGGTTGAGTAAATGATGACAGAATTTAAATTTTTGGGTGAATTTTCCCTTTAAGACTGAAGTCAAGTAGTCATTTTAGGCATCCAACTAGTCATTGTTTAAAATATGTAGTTTTACCTACTTGCATGCCTTCTAATACCTATTATTTTTTTAGGCAGCGAGCAGGCCACACTGACAGGGGAACTCCTAGCTATGATGTACAGCCTGGGGTCCACTCAGGAGTGAGAAAGTTCAGGTTTATATGGGTCGGGCTCTAACAGCTCAATAACACAGACCCGTAATCTACTTGGGTTTCAAACACAGGGCTGATTTACGAGCCAGCATGCCACTCCGGCATTGAAATGAGGTGTTCAGCATATGTTTTGTTGACATAAATTTAAAATTTATTGCCGTTGTCAAAACTGACTGTTAGACAAAGTCGCTTATTAACTGAGTAAATGGCTTGAGAGTTTTATGCCTGCTTCCTTAATGACTACAGTCAGTCTGTTTCAGGCACACGGAGAGCCACCCCTCCCCTTTCTCTTCTGCTCACACACACACACACACACACACACACACCATCTACTACAGTTTCTGAGACCAGAGCACAGCTGGTTGGAGATGCCTGGGGGGGGGGGGGGGGGGGGGAGAACTGCCATAGTTCACACATACGAGGTGTGTGTATGTTGAAGAGGTGGGGTGCAGGGGCATATATGTCCCATAAAATCTACAGAGGCTTTACTTCTGGTTGCCCAGAAAATAGAACTTGTAGTAATTGCAGGGGCAGGTAACCCAGCAACTTTGCCTTTACGACAGGACTGCTGCCGCACTCTACGCTGGAAGCAGGTTTGAGCATGTCATATCCAAGGTCCCCCTCGCTTCCCAAGCACCTGTAAAAATGAGGCACAGATAAAACAAATTACCTCCCTCCGCTTTTAAGCAAACCGTGATATTGCATGTAAACGCCTGCTTCAGTCAATGCAAGACTCCTTATTAGGATTGGAACAGAGATGGCAGATACAGATAAGCTGATATGTATTTTAACACTATCGCTAATAACCAATATGTATCCAAAATACTATTGACTAACAATATATGAATGACACTATTTTGTCTGAATAAATTATAAATTAAGAACAAAAATTAAAATTGGAAACAAAATTAAAAATTTTCAACTAAAAAATGTGAATTTAGGCATCACAGTATTATACTGACAGTATGACTGTACAATATGAAAATGCATAATCATTTTGAGATTTGGTAAAGATAACATTTAACAAGGTTTTTTTTAAAAAAAGATTGAGTGATAGATGATGGCAAAATTAATCTAAATGTAAAAATAGGGGAAATATGCATGTTTTTTAATTTTTAAAGTTTTAGTCATTTTGTTGTGTTAGAATTTAAAAAATAATTATAAAAATAACAATTATTTTCATGAATTTTATGTGTTTTATTTAGTTTGTATAGTACATCAAGTTAAACAAAAATGAAAATGAGAAACTATCTGTAATAAAATGTTTTTTAATATATATATATATATTTTTTTGAAGTAACAAAATTGTTTTGTATGGTTTTAGTTTAACTATAATAACCCTGGTACATCCCTAGAGATATTGTGCATCCCTAATTGAAAGTAACATTTGTAAAGGTAGTAACCGTTTTGTCAGGTAATGAACTTAGCATTAGATGACAGCAGAAGTCTTTTATTCTAATGTAAAATATGTAGTGTAAGTCAACCCTTCCTGCCTCAAGTAGCCGGTCTGCCTTCTCTCAGCTCATCCCCTCAGGGCTCGGAGGGTCACTCCGCAGTATGCGCTCTGTCAGTCTCTAATCAGTGGAAGCGCACTCTCCTCAGACCTCAGGAGAGGGACAATGGCTAGATTGAAGGCACACAAAGGCCTTTGAGTGTTCCCCCTACAGTATCTCTGTATTGTGCCGCATTAGCCCAGATCCCAAAGGTGCACAGACCCCTGGCTTTTCCCAGCTCCCTCTCGCGCGCTCACTCGCCCGCCCGTCTTTTGAAGTGCCCTTTATCCTGGAAGGCGTTTACAGGCCTTTTTAATTACTTGCAGCTTGCCAAAGGGCTTTGCTGCTTCATTCTTCTCTTTGTTTGTTGGGTCTCCACAATCCCCATCTAGAAGACAGCCATCAGGATTTTGGATGCATTGCAAGTTTTCTCCAACCCCCCCTCTCTTTTGTTTATTTTCTGAAGTCTCTTTTGCGATTCTCAACCTCCAAATGGTTTTCCATCGTTTTTTTTTTTTTTTTTTTTTTTCTCGCTGAGGTTAAACCACACTTCCTTGCTTAATAATTCTTGCCACTATTTCCATGTTCTGCCAACTCTTGTTTATAAGAACAGAGAATAAAAGCTTAAATCATTACGACCCAGCATGTGACGCTGATTCGCACAACTTCAAACAGAAACGAGAGGTTGTTCGATAAAAAATAGTTTTTGGTTAGTGCGTCTTTTTAAAAGAATCAACCAAAGAATCAATTGAACCAAACTGCTTATGGCTTTAACTAGCATGAAAATGACACTGTTTAAAGAAACGAAAGCCTGCCTTAAGCGGGTTTTGCAGTGCACATTATCTATGTAGAATGAATAGAAAGTGAAGAATACACATCTTTGTTCCTCATTAAAGATGTATACATTTGGCACTAAAGTGCAAACAATGAGCTAATTACCACTCTGGAAACAATTACCAAATGCTGTAAGCATGCTAATAAAAACCAATTCAGTTCACCACTTGCAGCAAGTTGCCAGTGTTCTCGTGGCATTCTTACAAACCTCGTTCTTTGAGCAGCCTGCCTCTACACCGCAACCCATAAAACCTCTTACCTGCCGTGACTGAGTTTCATACTCCTAATGGGTGGCTGTGACTAGCTTGAGTTTGTTAGTTCATCAGTGTTGACTTTCGATCATTTCTACTGGCTTATTAGCAATCGGATGTGATGCATCTGAGGATTAGTGCGGTTGAAAAGATGCAGATGCTCGGGATCTTTTGTTGTCAAGCCTGAGAAAGTCACACATGGGCATTCACGGGTTGATTTAAATCAACACATGGGTTATGGTCCAAAGCCAGAAGGCTAATTGTAGAAATGGTAAATACACTACAAAATAGCCAGCCTGCACCAGGTTTCAGACTTAATCTAAAGGACAGTGAAACAAAAGGATATCTTTCTCTTCCTGTGCTCAATGGAGCGCCATGTGGCAGTACTGACTCACTTGGTGCCCTAGGTGAGATGAGACCATGACCAAAGGGAAAAAAGACCATTTTTGACTACTTAGTAGTTCTTCTCCATTTTTCTTGATAAACATTCATTTATTTATTTTTATTTTCTGTTTATTTACTTAATTTTAGTAAAGTAAAAAAACAGAACTTTTATCTTAATTCATCAAAATGGCTTTTGAATGTCCACTTGACTCAAAATTCAATGGGGGCACATGCTTCCGTGTGTGGTTCCATTCTGTTAGGTTAATCTTTCCTCAATCCAATAATTGAAGAGAACAAATGTTTCACTTTCAGCTCATGAAAACTTGACCCCCTGTTTGAAATGGGCCCTGTAGCCCGATTCAGCCGTTAAAGTAACTCTTATCTGAGGGCTCATGGCCATCTATATGTTCCTGTTTAGATAAAGAGCTCCTTCATCTCCGCTCAGGGAAATGCATGAATGAACAATAGGTCTTTGAACCCTCATGTGCCATTGACAATTTTTGCTTTCAAGGCGTTTTACGACGTCTAGTGACAAGCTTAAATGTATTCTGATCATCTAATTAGGGAATAATCAGCTGAAGTGTTTGATGACAGGGAGATGTGCAGGTTTGACTGGTTGCAAACACTGGTTTAGTTCTCTCTCTCGAGATAAACAGCGGTTTTACCTTTTTTTTTTCTTCTTTTTTTTTTCTTTTTTTTTCTTCTTTTTTTCAAAAACAAGGCCTATGGTTTTAATACCCTCTGTCTTGTTATCTAGTGTGGGGGAAGGAGCGATAGGACTTGTGTGGTGGGAAGTAAATTCCCGTCTATTCTGTTTTTGCTTTTTAGCAAACTAATCGAATCTCATAGTATACCCAGGTGCTTTGCCAGATTTTTTTTTTTTTTGTGTGAGTAAATAAACAGTGTTGGCTGATGTTATGTTGTCCTGTTTCTCCCTGCAGGAAGCTGCACAGCGGAATGAAGACCTACGGATGTGAGCTTTGTGGCAAGCGCTTCCTAGACAGTCTGCGCCTAAGGATGCACTTGCTGTCTCACTCAGGTATCATCACTAATTTGGATGCTTGTTTTTTTTAGGGTTGGGTGAAAATCAGAATATAAGAATTGGCTCACTTTCAATTTATACGTTTGATATTTGAATTGGAATTGGAATTTTGTATTTACAGGAAGAGCAACTGAATTGCAATCAATTGAAAGTCACCAGATGGTTTCAAATAATTTAAAAAAAATAATACATTTGACTACATTTACAGTACTAGTTGGGGGTTGGTGTGAATTTTATTTATTTTTTAAGAAGTATCTTATGTTCACCAAGGCTGCATTATTTGGTCAAAAATTCAGTAAACACAGTAATATTGTGAGATTGTATTACAGTTTAAAATCATTTTAATATATTTTAAAATGTAATGTATTCCTGTGATGGCAAAACTAAATTTTCAGCAGCCATTACTCCAGTCTTCAGTGTCACATGATCCTTCAGAAATCATTATAATTGGCTGATTTGGAAAACATTTCTTATTATTATCAATGTTGGAAACAGCTCCTTAATATTTTTGGAACATGATACATTTTTTTCAGTATAATTTTTTTCACTTTTGATGAATTTATTTTATCCTTGCTGAATAAAAGTATTGATTTACTTGAAACATCTCACTTAACCCAAACTTTTGTAAGGTTGTGCATTTCTATTTAATCTCTATGTAGTATCCTACAATATCTTCCTCTGTTTTCAGCTGATTTCTGGAGCTGGTATGTGCTTTTTTTTATGAAAAGTCTTTCGCTCTTTCGTAGTCTGTAGTGAATCTAGTTTTGTCCATAAAAGCTGTTGGACTCTGGGTTAGAAACCCAGGCCAACAGGAATCTCCCTTCACCTCCTTCTGCAACTGCCAAATTCACAGGCCCTGTGAAGTCAAAGTCCTTACTGCACACCAGACATGCACAATGGTCAAACTTTGTATACTTTTTTGCCCCCCAACCCCGTAGAGCGCTCTCGGGTTTATGATAATTAAGAGCGAGTGCTGTGCTGAGGTAATTGATTCTACAGTAATTAGGGGTTTAGATTAGATTAGTTTAAACAACTTTCAGATTACACATCCAAATCCATCCTTTACATCCATCCTTTCTGCCTTGCACCAATGGAATATTTTGCTGTCAATATCTTCATATAGTGAAATGAGATTGACTTTTTGTAGGGACGTTTAAAAACATGTGGAGTGGAGAGATGTGTGACATCTCACGCTGGGACGCCCAATTCAATTCATGCACGACTCAGCATGGCAGACTCTGCTCTAAGGAAATATCTAATGTTTATTTTAGAGGCTGTTCAAATCCCAAGATGCTTGTTCAATAACAGACTCTGTGGAGATATTGTAGTACTCGTGCACTCATAATGGCAGCCCATGGAGCATGAAGCACGGTGACATTTATGAGAGCTGTTTTGCAATGAGACAAAGAGGCCAAGTCTGAACTCCGATGAATACCTCTGTTTGGTATTCCGCACTGACCCGCAGATACGCCTGTACTCGTGCAAAAGTATGTTCTGTGTCATTATAGTAATCCAGAAATCCTTATGGGAGACTGGCTTGTGCAGTTTGGATAATATGACTGTGGATAATCCTGCGCTCAGAAGCTGGGTTGCATGAGACTGGGCTAGAGAATGCTTCAAAAAGACCTTTGTAAAGCCACTGACTTGCTCAGTGACTCTCCAAACAGAAGGACTGAGTGTCATTTGGTGTGTTGTTAGTGTTTGCAGGGCCTCACACTTCACCCTCCCTGGATTACTGCAGGAGTTTGCTGTAGTCTGAACATCGGTCGCTGCGGCTCAAGAGTTTAAGGGTGTCAGTTCTCTTCTGTTCACACTGTCCCCCGCTTTAAACATCAACTCCAGATCTCATTTTCTCAAACGACAATGGTTTTTTGGACTATGTACCACTCGATTACATCAAAATTTCTTCTTTCTTTTACAATTCTGCTGCTTGTTCCGTTTCTTCTTCTGCTGATTTTTCCTCTGCTGCTTTTTTTCCATTGCTACTGCTGCTCAGTGACGTGCGGTGATGTCTTAAAGAGGCTAGGCACTGAGTTGTGAATGCCAGATTACCTGATTTATTGTTTAGGCTAATAATACGTGATGACAGTAACTTAAATGTTACACACAAGCCCAGCATATCAAGAAATGTACAAATCAGGATGTATATATCGTGTACTCTCACAGTGTCTCTCTCTCTCTCTCTCTCTCTCTCTCTCTCTCCTCTCTCTCTCTCTCTCTCTCTCTCTCTCTCTCTCTCTCTCTCTCTCTCTCTCTCTCACACTCTCACACTCACACACTCACACACTCCACACACTCACACACACACACACACACACACAGACACACAGACATACATGCACGCTAGGGGTGGAACGGTACACAGAAGTCACGGTTCGGTTCATACCTCGGTTCAGACATCACGGTTCGGTACGATTTCGGTACAATGGAGGGAAAAGCAAAACAAAAATGCAGAAGGCATTGTATTTTTTAAATAAGTTTTATTAATAAAGGCATAGAACCAGTTTATTTGTAGTTCACTGACAATAGTTTTGTATAATTAGTTTATTAATTAAATTAATAAAAAGACAAAAAGACCTTGCGATATGTTTGGTAATTGTACCTGAATTAATTAAAAATTATTTTGCTATATTTCAGATCAATATATTTGTTTTCCTTAATTTTAATTAACATTATTAATTAACAATGTACATTATTCTCATCTGAATTATAAATAATTGATTTCTGTATAAAATAATACTACCATTAAAAACACATTCGATTTTCTTTTTTTAATCAATGTAGAATGTGTAAGATTAGCGCTCCGAGGACAAGAAATGAAAACCAATGCAATATGATGAATGTCCAAAAGATGGGACCCACAGACTGTTTTGAAATGGAGTTGGATAAATATGTTTTGCTTTTAAAACAGTGTGTGTGTGTGTGATTTTGGTTGGGTGACAGTTGTAGGTTACAGTTTGACAAGAGTTTACAGTGTGAAGAAAGCACAATGTTGTGTTTTATTGCGAGTGTAGCCCTACACAAATATAAGTAAACACTTTGCAGGTTTAATGATCTGTATGAACAAAATGAAGTATGTTTTTTGTTTCCACTGTTCGATCACGCCCGCACCTCTCTCCCTCTCCCTCTCCCTCTCCCTCTCCCTCTCCCTCTCCCTCTCCCTCTCCCTCTCCCTCTCCCTCTCCCTCTCCCTCTCCCTCTCCCTCTCCCTCTCCCTCTCCCTCTCCCTCTCCCTCACGCACACACTCCAGCATTGCAATCTTGACATCGCAGCCTGTTCATTATGCGGTCACACCAAACGCGAATAGAGTGTCAAATTCGCGTCTAGTTCGACGCTAGTCCAAATCGAATAGGACGCGCGTATAAAGCCAACGTTTGAAGTGAACGTTCAGAGTTAAGCCGATGGTACAGATTATGTGTCCCTAAAGAACCCGCGTCTCTAACAGTAGTTCCGCATTACATTAATTAATTTGCACGCCAGTTTTATTTATTTTTATACCGTGTATTCTCTGTGTAAATTCGTGCACCGAACTGCGATGCCCGTACCGTTTCGGTTCAATACGAATACATGTACCGTTCCACCCCTAACGCACCAGCGCACACACACACACACACAAGCGCGGCACAGGCACACACCGGTAGTAATGTCCAACCATTCTTAATCTTAATTTTTGCACAGCAGCCAATTATGTCTGTCAGTCAGCAAAAGTAAAATCTCACACTGCTCAATTGAATATGGCAAATGGCTTGCATTAATTCAACCACATTTATCAATTAAATATTAAGCCCAAAATAGTTTTTGACTCACCAATCGGTAGATTATTTGTACATAAAATCCATCCGCCGCTCTTTCCTCGTAAAGACGTTGATCACAACTTTGTAAAACTCATCTTTACTGGCCT